>VYXF01010303.1:2214338-2440339 GCA_013397295.1 Polioptila caerulea | reverse complement strand
TTTTTTTTTTTTTTTTAATAAACGGACCATTTCCCACATAGTATTGTCATCATATGCTACAGAAGCAAAGTAATACTGTGTAATGTGTCCTTCTTCTTTGACTGCCTCATTTAATGGCATGCTGGTGTTCAATAAGAGCTTGGAAAAATGTTTATAGAACTCATCTAATTGCTGCTCAAGCAACCATGATGCCTGTGACTGCTTACTTCAGTAAAATTGCAAGTGGGACCATAGCTTGCTTCACAGAGAATTTGTCTGAGATTTAGGTAATAGATCCAGATGAATAGAACCTGAATAGGCTGGGTTTTTTCAGCATTCATATGATACTGTTGTGTGTTTGGGAGTAAAAGTAAGATTCTGCTCGTACATAAGTCATGGATGTTTTCATTTGTGAAGGGACATTTGAAGTCAGTTGTTTTGGACTTAGCGTCACTACTTGGAAGGGCCTGGCTTGCAATCACCTATTTTATGTCTTTAAAATATCTGCAATTTCCTGAAGAGTGTGTATACTGAAGTTAGGGAAGGAAATGAGCTCTTTTTTATTTAATATAAAGGGCAAGGTGAGTCCAAATAAAGATTCATTAGTGCACATGAGGTCTTTAATGGAAAAGCGGGATAATTCTTCTCAGTGGTAGAAGCACTTTCATGGGGACTGATAAGAAAGTTCTCATTAACATACTACATATTTCAGTGCTCACAAGTGGAAAATCTTTCAGACTTCTGCATGTCTGTAATATGAGCTTGGTGCTCCATAACCAGAGTTTCCACACCCAAACTTTTCACTTTATCTGGTGCTGTGGGTCAAGTCATTAGCAGGTTTAGCAGTGAGGAGAAAAGAGGCAATGGTGTTGTTCTGTCTGCAAGCGTGTTTCCAGTCTTATTCTGTGAAGACAAGAAGTTTCATCTTCAGAAAAAAAAAATAGTAAAATATATTATAACTAATATAGCATATATTGTATACTATAAAATTATGACTTGAAATTCTTCTGGTTGGGTCAGAACTGAAGTTTGGTCTTCCTATTTCCCTCTTTCCATCTGTTTTCTTTTTCTGTGTGACTCAAGAAATTCACAGGCAGATAATCTTGTTGATATGTTCAAGGCTTGGACTTTGATCTTTGATAGTTTTGTTTTTCAAATTTGAGCCAAAATGTAGATTCAGATACAACTTGTTGCCTGAGCTGGACCAGAGGTAACCTGAGAAAGTACCAGGGATGTAAGTGGGAAGATGAATTTTCAAGTTTTCTCTTATATCGAATTCAGTGTTGAAATTACCCATGAATAGCAAACCAGGGATACTTCATCACTGTTCCTGAAAAGTGTTGGTGGATATCCTTCAGAAAACCTTTTGTCTGTGGTTGCTTCTAGATGAGTATAAAAGTTGTGTTTGCTTTGGTTCTGTTTTCTATAGTTAGTCAAACAATTCCTGTCTTACCTGAAGTAACTTCTGGTGATTTGGTATTTAATGCAATATTTAATGTAAGATTTAATATTTATCTTAATTCAGAATGTGAATGCACAAGTCTGGCATCCTGTAAATTCTTTCAGGATCAATGATTGCTTTTTAGTTTGCTGCTTCTGGGTTGCACTTTGGCTAGACAGAGCTTTGTTTCAGTGACATTTCCATTGAATTATATCACTATAGCTCTACTCCTGCATAAAATCTGGGGGGGAAATTGTGAAAAAATACATAGAAAGAGACATGGCACTGCATTGCAGATATGCATTTTATAGTCTGGGAGCTAATAGCTGTTCTGTGAGATTCTTTCACCATTTGAGAACCAGGTTTGTAGGATATCTGTACTGATTGGGGCAGGGGCTTTGCCACATTTTTTAGATATAATTAAAGATCTCTTTAGTCCTGTCCCTTTTTTTCTGCTTTTACTCCATTTCTGCATTTGATAACCATCATATGTTCAGCATGGGAACAGAATTTAATTCACAGTAGGACAAAATTTCATTATCTCTGAGCTGTTTCGCAGCAGAGAGTATGCTTGCTGTGCCTTTGTTTGTGTGTGTGTGTGTTTAGCATACATGTATATTTTCTTTCCTTTTTCAACACCACCAGAATGAAACAATTTTGCAAGAACTGAGTTTATTCAAAGCTGTGGGATATTGGCTTCATCTGAGAATGAGGTTTCCTAACTCCATGCAGCAGGTGGCATTACAGAACAAGTGAATTTTTTTTCTTTTCCCCCCCAAAAAATTATTTGGTCAGAACTGAACCTCACCATTCTATAGAGAAATTACTTTCAAAACCCTTTAAGATACAGACAGTGAGTGTAAGAGACAATATTATATGGAACTAAGTTTCTTAGTTCTTGGAGATTTTCCTTCTTGTATCCCAAAGAGTAGATATTTATCTTTAATAAACAAAGCAGAAAAAAACCACTTTTTTGGTTTCTTTTTAGAATAGATCCTAGGAGTCATATAACACATGTTACAAAAGGGGACAAACGAATTTGAAAAATCTCTGCAATAAGTTTTTTAATTAGGGAACAGGAAGAATGGGGAAGCTCTGTGGGGAAAGATGAGCCAGGAGCCCAGGGTGATCAGCACAAAGGCAGGGAGGGGCAGGGACTTCACTCAGCAGGGCACAGTCCCACAGAGCCTAAGCAGGGCAGGTTGTTGACAGCTTGTTCCTGTCAGCGGTCCCATGGCATGGGACAATGTGAAATGACCGGCTGGATACAGGATCTGTCTGGGAAGTTCAGTCAGAAACAGCACGAGGCAGGACTGGGGTAACACTGTGGAGCTGTGGGCTCCTCCAGGAGATTCCTTCAGCTGCTCAGGGTAGGAGGAGATGGGACTGTGTACAGTCCTGCACACAGTACAGCCCAGACCTGCCTGGGCTACAATGGGACTCCTGGACTGGAAGACGGAGTCTGGATAGAAGCCTTAGGAAGGGCTGTTGAGGGCATCCAGGGCCCAGATATTCCTCACAAAAGGAGAGGAACATCAGTTAAAGAAATTGCTGCCACAGCAAAGAAGTCAAGGAACATTCTTCATTTGTTTTCAAAGACAGTAGGATTGAGTATTTCATGTTTTAAATTTGGTGACTGTCGGTAGAATTACTTTAATCTTTGTATTGTTATGTCATTGTGGTATTTGTATATATTCCACTTGCTTTTAATTTTTTTAATTAAGTCCATGTAACTTTTCATTCTCTTCAGATTCTTTTCCTCTGGAGTATCTATTTTCCTTATAATAGCACAGAAATTAATTAGAAGCAGTTAAGGAAAAGGTTACATGTGTATTTGAGATAAGTTTCACAGGAGATCTGCAGTATTGCCCTAACTGAATCAAACCTTAAAAAGGCAATTTTTTTTTAACTACCACTGATTTTGGCCTGGTTTGACTTCTCTAATTTAGTTCTTCCAAAATTACATGGGTAAAAAAGACCAATTGATGCAACATTATTAAAATAATTCATTAATAGGCATGAAAAAAACATAAAAATGAATGTCAGAAAAGAAACATAGCAGTTGTGTTGAGGACATTTGGAGGAACATCTTAAAGGGCAAGAGAAGATCAGACAAAGAAAAATAGAGGGAAGGATAATAGCATATTATGAGAAGAACAGGCTGAGCAAAGGTGAGAGAAGAAAAAAAAAAAGAAAGAGAAAACAAGACAAAGTGAAAGAATGTCTTCATAGTATTGTTATTGATTTTTGAATACTTTCTCTTGAACTACCTAAAGTTCTTAAGGAATGAACTTTACACATAAACCACCCATAGATTTATTTTATCAGTGATATAGGCATTGCCTTATAAAGTATGGGGATTCAGGGGAGCTCTGGGCATAGTTATTCAACATTGCAAACACACAAATGCCTTTACTTGGACATGTGCTTTATTTCTGCATTTAGTACTGCCTTCAAACTGCTTAAGCCAAGCTGAGCTCCACCAGTCAGGGGAGTGAATTAAACACTCCTGAACATCTGTAGATATGGATCCAGGAAATTGGAAATACAAATCCAGTGTGGTCTTTGGGAAGGGAGGTATGGCATCTATGAAGCTCCTGCATAGACTTACTAGCCTTTTTCCCTTGTGAAAGGGGTGTGCAAGAGCAGGGGAATATGTAGCTTCCTCACTGCTACTCTGGAAAGCTGCCACTGTAGACTCTATTTCAATCCTGTTAACTTGATACAGAAGAAAGAATACTAGGCTCTTCCAAAAGCCAATAATTTCATGATGTTTGTGGGTACAACTGTCTGTCTAGAACTCCATGGCCTGTTCCAAGTGAGAATTCTAAGTGTAGCATCAGATTCTTTCCCCTCTCTTGAACAGTAGGATGTTAATCTCCAGTAATTTTAACCTATGAATTACTTGTTATAAAATGCTACAATGCTTCTGTCAGAAATTTAGCGGTCTCTGTTTGGTTTTTTGCTTTTCATTTAGGTACGTGTTTCTCAAGCTCATCTTTGACAACTTCATACCCTGCATAGATGAGTTTCCATGCTAGATGCACATTTATGCTACTATATGGTACTATATACAGTATTAATGAACACTTTCTGCCTAATGGTTGCTATAGAAGTCTAGGATTCTTTGTAAAGAAGTTTATGTATCTTTCCTTCAAGGGGTGATAGTTTCCTGAGTGTCATTAATGTGCAGCCCAAATTATTTTTAGTTCTTACCTCTCATTTTATTCTGTGTTCATGTTCTCTGTTCTTCTCATGTTACACTAAGTTGTATAGAATATGTCCTGTTTTGTATATAAATTACTCTTGTTTGATCTGCTATTTTAACAGAATATTTTTCTTTTTGCTTTTCTTAGGTTTAGCTCAGTCAGGTGCATGGGGTTGCTTTGATGAATTTAACCGCATTGAACTTCCAGTTTTATCAGTGGCTGCTCAGCAGATATATATTGTACTCCAGTGCAAGAAAAAAAAGAAACTTCAGTTCACTTTCACTGATGGTGAAGTCGTTGAGATGGACAGAGAATTTGGTATATTTCTGACTATGGTATGTCTGTAAATATGTGTAAATGGCATCATTGTGAAAAATATTTTCAGTTCCCTTTCCTAATGAAATTTCCCTGTTGACATATTGGAAGTGTCTGTTGAAAAATAGTTAATAAAACTTGAACAATAATTTTAAGTAATTATAAATAAGTAAAGCAATTATGATATAATTTTCTCTTGTCCATGTTTTTTAAATGGATCTTAAGACTTGAGGTATGCATTTATAATTAACTATGTATTTTAAGGACTTTTTTAGTTGAATATTTGACAGATTGAGGTTAAACTTAACCCCCTCATATTTTCAGTTGAAGTCTGTCAAAATAAACCAGAAGTAATTGACCACAAGAACTAGTGTAGCAGGTCTAGTCGGTATTTTACCACCTGTGAAGAAGTTTTGACCTCAATCCTAGAAGACAGCATGAGGGAAACCTCCTTCACTCTGGTTCACTGGCTTCCTGAAGATTTATCTTTGGTGCCTGTGGACTGCTTCTAGCAGTGCAGGAGGCAAAGCAGCAGGAAAGTATGGGAATACCTCAAAATCATCTTTATATGTCTCCCTCCTTGGCTACCCTACATACCCACAACTGAAAATGGAATACTTTGTCTTTATTTTAGGGGGTCCTACCTTTGAAAAAGTGTTGATGTTATTACTGTAATTTGAAAAAGAGGGCAAATAAGTGCCATACAAAGGCCAGGGGGAAGACAGTTTGGAAAGAGCTGAAAGAGATTAAGAAGTTATCACTGCACAGCTAGTGACTACAGTTGTCACAACTGAGCCATGCAGTACTCATATGAATGACTTAGACATCTTCAGTGAAAGGTCAGATCCATTAGTTTAAATTACCCTCGGTAATGGCTTGCACTGCTTGACTGACTTTGCACTGAAACGATCTGGGGATGCTCACAGGGGACAGGAACCTCTAGCACCGGAACACTGTCAAATAACAATTCAAAAGAGCTCCAGCAAGATCTGTAAGCGGCTGTCTGTCTGTATCTGTGAGGCTTGGACACCTCCAAATAGCGTGTGGATAATGCTTGATGAGCTGCAGTGTTGAGGCAACTGACTACTCACATGTAATTGTGACATGCTCAAGTTATCCTTCGTCATCTCGCACGTGCTCCTGTGTTTGCTGAATGGTTGTCAAGAAAGATAAAACTTCCTACCCTGCCATCATTATGTGTTGTTTGGGTTTATAAACTGCCTTTTCAGAACCCCGGCTATGCAGGACGACAGGAACTTCCCGAAAATCTGAAGATCCAGTTTCGCACGGTTGCCATGATGGTGCCTGACCGTAGCATTATTATGCGAGTCAAGCTGGCAAGTGCTGGTTTCCGAGACAACCAAGTCCTGAGTCAAAAATTCTATACACTCTACAAACTCTGTGAAGAGCAGTTATCTAAACAGGTAAAATAAATATTTGTCCAACTGTAAGCTGTCACTGGAAGGATATGGAGATAATATACTTTCACAGAATATGTAATCATTTATACACTCATGAGCCTATACATTTTTTTAGGGTTTTCAGTTTCAGGTTCCAGGAACAGTGTCTGAAATGATCATGTGGTTTTTATTTTTCACAGTAAATTGAGTAGTATACGAAGTTTGATTTGTGATTCTTAAACCGAGTGCAGTTACTGGAGAAGTTATGAGGAATGGTGTATATTGCTGTGCTGAAATTGCAGAGGGCACGTTTTTCATAAGTCTTCACTTATGAAGGACAGATCTATTTCAGAGGCAGTGTAAGAATTGTAAATAGCTACAGAGCACCTGCAAGGCTCTGTCTTGCTGAGTGCTACTAGAAAGAGAATACTGCTGTTCTGTTTGGGATGGGCTGTTAAAGTAGAAACAAATCTGGTTCTTTCCTTTTGAATGCCCTGTGCTGGATGTCCACTAGAGGGTTTCAATGAGAAATCAAATGAATAGTAGATAAATTGTGGCTCAAGCACCTGCTTTGGTTGAGTAGTCATGAACCCGTGCTAACTGACTGCGGTCTCTTATATAATTTCAGTTCTATACCCCATATTTATTAGTGCCAGGCCTTTGTAAGACTAAGTTTTCCTATTGCCTTAATTTGTGTGGTAATTTTTTGTCCAGGACATGATTCTCTCCTTCAATGTGAAAAAGGCACATAAGCAGGCATCAAAAATTTGACCTTCTACCTCTGCAAAAGTGCTTTGCTTGTTTTGTGTGTCACCGATGCTGGAATTGGTTCATCCTTAAACAGTGTACTTAAAAATTTAGTGCACGCACCCAAACAAAACCTAACTGTACAAAACTTTTAAAAACTATCTTAAGGGTGTAAAATTATTTCTACACAATGATTACTTCATCTTCTCAAAGAGTGCAAAGTTTCTCTGTGCAGTTTGTTCATTTCTTCAGCAGAAATTGTCCTCTGGAGCCTCTGAGATAAGGAGATTCTCCATTTGTCATGTTAACCAACATACTGAAGCATATAAGTAAGCCTTATCAGTTGGCCTAGGGATCATAGGGAACACCTGGAGGACTCTGAAACTGTCTGAAATTCCCACTGGTAAAACTCCTGTGCCAATTATTCAAATGCTTTGTTGTGAAGGCAGGTAGCTCAATCACCTTGTCTCAGATCAGTCCTTTGCCTCATATGTGCTGATGCCATCAAGGGAGTTCCTTGATATTTATGAAAATTAATGACTAAATGCTCTGACTGCTATGCTGCACATAGGCACAGCCCTTACACTCATCTGCATTACAATTTTATATCTGCATCTTATGCTTATGTCTCTCTTATAACTTAAATTATATAGTTCTTACTAAGTAGGCCATGATGTCTGTAGGGAATAGTCTTCCATGCATATTTATAATTTCTTCAGGACCACCTAACATTTCTACAGTATCCATTAGAGAAGCCTGCTATGGTGACCTTTCTTCTAACCATTTATATCATGTACCATATCATGGATCACTATACTAAGTAGCACGAGCCAGGAACGCCACTGCAAGCCCAGAAAGTTGTCCTGCCTGGGCCTGTGAGCAGTCCTTTGGACAGTCCTGCTGTTGTATAATTCCATTATATACAATTATACAATCAGAGAAAAAGCTGATATTTTTCTCTTGGGACCTCTGGAGGTGAACAAGTGCTATACCTCTTCTCAAAGTGAGGTCTGCTAGAGCAGGTGGCTCAGCACCTTGTCTAGATAAGCTATGAATATCTCCAAGGATAAACACTGCACAGCCTCTTTGGTCAAGCTGTTGAAGTGTCTGACCACCTTGTCTAGTCACCATTTTGTCTGTGAGGATGTTATTGGAGGCAGTGTTGAGATCTGGCATGGTTCTGCCCTGCTGTGTCACCCTTCCAGCAGATGTCAAGCCCCTAGTGAGGATCAGGGCTTGCAGAGGTGAGACTAGCTCCAGTAGTTGAAAGAAAGATTCATCAGTTTCTTCCTTATCAGGATGTTTGCAGCAGATGTCTGCCACAGTGTTGTTGAGCCTTCTAATTCCAACACAAATTCTCTCAACTGGCTCATTAGCAATCTTAAGGGAAAGTGTTCCCACTCTTTCACTTTCAAGGGCAATTTCCCCTCTCTGCATCCTGACTTGTCTTTCCTGAAGAACCTGTATCCATCCCCCACATTTCCTAGTTTGACTATAACCCTGTTCCTGCACACAGAGCTGTAATTTCCCCCTGTTTTGTTGTCAGCTGCATGCCTTAGCAAACAGGCACTTGAAATGAGCACCTCCTTCTTCTGTGAGAGCTTCTGCCATGACACTGTTCTCTTCACCTGTCCTTATCTGTACACACACACTTGAGAAGGGTCACTTTCCACTGTACCACCATCCTTGATGTCTCTCTTGTCCACCACAGACTGGATCTTCTGCTTCTCAGTTGGGTCCACCACTTGCTCTCTTGAATGTGTGTTGTTATTGTAGTAGCAATGAAATAATGTGAAACACTTGCTGAAGTTCCTTGTGAAGTATTTGTAGGTTGGGGAATACATCTAATGCAATATGTGATTATATAGAGAGAGATCTAATGAGTTCATCAGATTAGATATGGGAGTCTCATGAACTGAACATGTTTCTGAGAGTACAGTGGGACGTAAAATGCTTCTGGGTAGTCAGAGAACTAAAATTATAAAATACAGTCAGTCTTTCTTAGAGGCGTATTCAATTAGATGTTAGGAAGACATTCTTGTCTGTAAAGGGTAATGAGACACTGGAATAGGTTGCTTGGTGAGTTTCTGGATTCTCCACCTCTGGAATTGTTCAAGGCACTGAGTAACCTGGTCTAATGGAAGGTGTCCCCCCCATGGCAGGGGGGTTGGATCTAAATGATCCTTAAGGTCACTTCCAACTCAATCCATTCTGTGACTCTATAATTCATATTAATCTTCCTTTCCAAGTGGAACTTATTTATTTAGTTTTTGAATGGTAAATTTGAAATTCCAAGTTAAGTAATGCTGGGTTTTCCAGGCAGTTGACTAGAAAGATCAGAGTCCCACGAAGAACCAGTGCAATAGGAAATGGCAGAACATTGCCTGTTTTCAGCAAATACAGTATATCAACAGAAGGAAATAAAGCAAACAAACATTCACCAGCTGAACTTACCTCCCAGGAAATCCAAAAGGAATGTGCTGGAAGAAATATATGAAGTTCTCCATACATTTTACCCACACAAATGCAGACTCTGTAGAAAGAGGAACTCTGACTCACAAGTAGCCAAAGGCACCCTGATTGACTGTCATCTCCATCAGTAAAGAAAAACAGTAAACAGAAAAGTAAAAGAACAGTGCTTAGCAAATGTAGGAATCCCAAGGTGTCCACAAGCCTATGAAAGAGTTATTCTGACAGCCCCAAAGGTGAATTATTTGGCTTTGTTACAGGACTTCTTCCCTAGAACCACCTTCCACAAAGCCTCTCACAGCTTAGAGAAAAACAGAAACTGAAAAGAAAAACTGTACAAAGCTTGAAAGCAAATGAGGTGGTAATCCCTTTTTGAGAATAATCTCTTTAAGGTGCTTTCATATAGAGAAAACAACAGATATTCCTTTTCTCCATGGAGCAAACTATGCTTCTAGTACTGAGATTTTTTTCTGATTTTTAAGTCTTCCTTACAAGAGCATCAACTATACCACTGCAGTCCATTTTGCTCAAGCAGAGTCTTTAAAGAGTGCTGCTAAAATATGTAGCAAAGAAATAACTCATAATCCACATTTGCCAGTAAACTCTAGCTATTCTGTGCCATTCCTGAAAGGAAAAAAAAAAAAGAAAAAAAAAAAAAAGCTAGAAAAAAAACTAGAAAAAAATAATTTTTAGTAAAACTAGAAAACATATTAAGGTAAATAAATTATGGTCGCCTTGAACCACCCATCATGTAGGTCAGTTGGAATGCACCAGAACTTCTATCTTTAAAAGTCATTTAAGCTTATTTTAAATTTTCTGGTAAGTATGAAAGTATTCCTTCAAATTTAACAAGATAATCACTTCTATAGAATCACAGACTTGTGTAAGTTGGAAGGGACCTCTGGAGGTCTCCTTGTCCTGCTTCTTGCTCAGCACATTAGAGCAGGTTGCTAAGGCACTTTCTGAGTTTTGAATTAACTCCAAGGATAGACATATTCAGCCTTTCTGGGTACCTTTTCTGTGTTTGGCCACTCTTATGTGAAGAATATTTTCATTATGCAAACCATTCCAATTTTCCCTGCTGAAGATTTTGACATTGCCTCTTTTCCTCTCACGTTGTCATCATTTGCTGAGCTCATTCCAGTATGTCAATGATGGTCATCTAGCATGGAGAAAAAGGAATATATCAGTCCTTGTTATGATCCTGGGCATTTCACTAGGACATGCCATTTACTAAATGATGATGAAGTCAGGTAATGTCTGAGTTCATCAATGTCACAAAAGTTGTTAATCTTTTTGTGTTAATGTTTCCATCTGAAAATAAGATTTCCTGGAAGTACGTGGCTGTATATTAATACCTAACTTTTTCAACTGGTAACAACTTGGCAGCTGATTGAAAAATAGAAAATGAGGAAGAGCAGAACCTTGAGGAATCATCCATCTAGCTTTTTGGAAGAAAAATAAATCTTAATTAAATAATTTGCTATTAATGTTTGTCAGCGTTCCTAACATTTTCTGTTGATGGATAAGTTGCAGTTTCCCAGGCAACCTGATCCAAAGTTTCATTTTTGTTATGGCCACGTTTTCTCTAAAAGTTAACTCTTGCTGTAGTTAAGAGCATTACTTCTTTTCCTTTCTATTCCTCCTGTCTTCCTCTTTGCATGTTGAAGACTTTTATAATCACTCATCCTACATATTCACACTTACTACTTTTACAGTAGATTTTGTATTCATTTTTCCTGATACAGTATGTTTTCTAGTCAACTGATCGCCTTTTTCTTTCCTTTTCAAATTTCTATCCTGTAGGGGTCATCTTCAAATGTGGAATCCAGCTTTTGGTCATAGTGTAGAAATGTCAACTACAATGGAAATACATTTTCAGTTGTCCTAAAAAGGACATTTGTAATCTTATTGCCCACAAAAATTGCAGATAAGTCATTGGGGAGCTTGTGACATCAATCCAAAGTCAGATATTTTTCTGCAAAGCTTTGTGCACCTCATTTGTTTCTCAACTCAATGAAGAAGAGTTGTAACTCTTTATTTGTGCACTTGGTTATTACCATCTTTAGTATTTTACACTTGCCTTTATTTAATTGCATCACACATAGATAATGTATTGAATTTCTCTTGGTAATTTTGGACTCTAGTTGTGATCTAGTTCACTGGTTTGGTATCATCTGCAAACCTAATCAATAAGTTAATTCTTGCTGAAAATTCTGGTATTTACACAGTGTATTGTTCCAATTAGTCAGCCTGGGAAATAAGGGTGAGCTTTGTATCACCAGAAAGTACACTTTCTGTCATGGACATGCAACACTAGAGAATATCTTCAGGATTTGGTAACAACAAAACTGGAAATCTATTTGAAAAGACAAAGACCTGTGAATTTAATCATATTGAAAAGTTAAATGACATTTATTTATTTAGTGAATTTAATTTTAAGCCCTCTCTTGACTTTTGTTTTGATCTATTTGATCTTTATACTCCAATTTTGCTTCTGCTTTATTTCAAGGTTCACTATGACTTTGGTCTTAGAAATATCCTGTCTGTTTTAAGAACACTTGGAGCAGTGAAAAGATCTAATCCCCAAGAGCCAGAGAAAACTGTTGTGATGAGGGTTCTGCGGGACATGAACCTATCCAAACTGGTACTGTAACAATGGAGACTTTTCCCAATAGAGTATTTTGTTTGCATTTTTAAGGGTCTTTATTATGCACTTTGAAAAGCTATTTTTCTTCACCAGTTGAATACATTATTTTGCAGTTTTTAATATGATTTATAAGTGAGTTGAGGATCAGAATACAGTTATTGTGTGAGCACAATTTGTCTTTTAAAGTGAGGAAAACACATCATAAGCTTTAGCTGAAAAAATCTCTGGAAATACCATGAGATCCCAGGGGATCTACCTGGTCCTCTAATTGGCTCTTGATTTTAATTTGTTTTACCCTAAGGAGAGAAGGGAAGAATACATTGTATTAACTTTTAATAATGTCACCAAAGATCCTTCTTAATTCAGAATTTCAATTTATACATTTCTTGGGAATCTGTTGCCTTTTCAGAACACCATAAGAATTACATTAACTGAGGTAATTGGAAGCAGCTAATACCTACTTGTATAGTGTAACGTCTTTCAATAATACTATTTAAACTATTCATCTTTCTTTTTATTGCTGTAATTAAAAGGTTATAGCACGTCTGGACTCAGTGTATTTACCTTGGGAACCAGTTTTGTGATGGAACTGATTACTTTGTTTCTAATGTTAATCTATTCAGCACGTTGGTACATGCGTTCAAACCTATAGCAACGCTTCGGTGGTTTACAGGAGGAAAAAATTCATAAAAATTCTAAGGGAAAATATGATTGGAATAAGTCTGGCTGACTTGTGTGATGAATGAAGAAATATGTGTGCGTATACATCGAAGAAAACTGTATTAAGTTGCTGACATTTTTATCAGTCTAAAGTATTTAATTTAGAAATTACTATTTGTGATTTCATTGTATAAAACTCACTTCATAAAACTGATGGATAATTATAATATTTGCTTTGGAAGAGATAAAATTCTCACTGCTATCTTTTAAATGGCTTATCCTGAAGATTGTTTACATCTACAATAATAATTTTGATAAATAAATAATATGTTTCCCCCTACTTTATCCTTGACAGGTGGATGAAGATGAACCTTTATTTATGAGTCTCATTAATGACCTATTCCCTGGAATTACTCTGGATAAATCTGGGCATCCTGAACTGCAGTCAGCCATCCAAAAACAGACAGAGGAAGCAGGGCTTATTAATCATCCACCATGGATACTTAAACTAATTCAGCTCTATGAAACTCAACGAGTCCGACATGGTTAGCATGCTAGATGAGGCTTTGAGACTGCATTGTATTTGAGGCTACATTATATTATCTGCCACTAGAATGCAGATTAATTTCATGAAAAATGTTTTTAAAAATTGAACAGATGTAATTTTTAAAGCCTGTGTGGGTATTTTGCTTAGGAAGCTGTTATGACCTTTTTTTTTAGTGTGCAATACTTTATTGTATTACATTTTTATGGGGAATATGAATGTGGCCTTTGGTGATCAAAATTTCTATAGAACAAGTTAAAATATATTAATTCAAATCCAGAAACAGCAATTTTGTTCAGTGTTCTGAAAACAATTGTTGCCCTCAAACAGAGTTCAGTCATGAAGCTCGAGTGTAATGTTACTGTGAGATTATAATGTTGAGAATATTATAAAAAATAATTTCCTAAACCTTTATATTGATAAATTCTACCATGCATGTGATATATTTCTTTGTGATATATTTCTTTGTGTTTTCTTTGTGATTGATTCTTGCCATTTATACTGAGGAGAATTAAGCTTTCCTCCTGCTGGATCAGGGTAGTTGGACTAGATGGACTCCAGAGGTCCCTTCCAACTTCAACTGTTCTTTGATTCTATGAAAATGCATTTTTACAGCGCAGAAAAAGCCGCTGAGTAAAGTTTATCCTATCCTAAGAAGGGTGTCAAAGACAGTAGTAAATCCTGGTTTACAATCATAGCTCAGTGGAAAAAAATACCCCTACTTTGAAATATCTCCCATACCCCTAACCTCTAACTAATGATTTTGTAATAAGTGGATAATATAAAGGAAATTTAAGTAAAGCAGCAAAGATTTATAAAGCTATCATCCTTCTTTTTCTCCCTTTTCTTGTCATAAGAAAAGAATAGTCAACTTAAACTAATGAAATAAATGAAAGGAAATACTCCTTCACATACCACAATCTGAGTCCTTAAGGCCTCAAACTTTTAATTCAGATTATTGGTTAGACCAGAGAACTGGTTAGTGCTGTAAAGACTTACTAATTTACATTGAGATTTCTGGGTGCAGTGCTCCATAGCAGCTATTTCTATATAGGAACCATGGAAGTTTTAGTATTTTCAGTTATGATTAAATGTGTCTCTTTTTAAAAGAAGCTTTTTGTTCTGTGAGACACTACAGCTCCTCACAAATCTTCAGGATCCACCATGAAATTCTGCTTAGAATCCTCTTCTCTCCACACATCCCTACTGTTCCCAGGAGATCATGCATCTCCACTTGTCCGAACAGCTGGACTCTCAGGCCAAAAGTTTTTTGACTTTCTATGATAAAAATTACTGCACTGAGGGAAAAAGATTATATTTTCCTGACTTCCACTCGGTCTACTCATGAACTTGAATTTATGGAGAGGTCACCATGGGATTTCAAATAATGAGGAGAAATATGGCCATATGTACACATGAAGTGCTTCTATAAACACACACACACACGGAGATTCAGTGAATGGATCCTGAAATCTGTTTGGCATAGCAATTTTTGGTTGAAATATCACTGAAACCAGCAGAAAAGCCATTTTGTTAACATTGAAGAGTTTGTATTAGATTTCCCCATATGTAACATATGACATGAGTAAGTGATTTTCTGAGTCCTCAGATTGTTTTGGGGAACATCCAGCTCCCTTTAGTTTTAGAGGAAATGTCACACAGTCTGCATGGCACTGGATTACGTTTATTATTTGGGTTTGTGATGGTTCCATACTTTTGTTGAAGAAATTTTCAAAGCCAGCTATGGGTTATGCTGTCCAGTTGCCTTTAGGGCTAACAGGAGTTATCTAGGTCCCTTAAATGACTTTGGAAGTGTCAATTTGAATTTGATTTTGTACAGGTTCTAGACCTGTTAAGTAGGTGATTTAGAAAACGTAACTAAAGAAGATCAACAGTAGGCTCAATTTATTGTTGAAGACACGATTTATTTTTCTTAGGTAACGTGTATGCTGATGAGTTAAGTGTGGTTGCTCTTAAGCAGCTTTATGAAAGAAAGCTCTATTAAAATGCCAGCATGGGTGGGTGCAGGTACATATTTTTGTTACTTTTGCATCAGAAAGAGGCACTCAATTTTGTGTATCACTGGAAGATACACATTCTCATTAGATACATTTAGAAATGTCTGGATGTGTTTGCGAGCATTCATGTCAATGTCATTGCATGAGAACATCAAAAGGCAGTTGTGTTGTCCCATTAGAAAAAGGAAAATAATTGCCTGAGGGAATATACAAACTCACATAGGCTTGCTTGCCTATCACAATAGAGAGACATTTATAGAGGCCTTTAAATAATAGTTTCAAATTCTGTTTCAATCAACATTGAGTGGAGTGAGGAACATCCTTTTGTATTGGCTTTTGATAAAAATAAAACAAGGATCGTTGATGCAATGAACCATTAAATGGTAGCACGACACATTGACATTTAATTTTAAACCATGTTTATATTGTTTTAAGGTATGATGACTCTAGGTCCAACTGGTGCAGGAAAGACAAAATGCATTAATATTTTGATGAAAGCAATGACAGATTGTGGTGCTCCTCATAAAGAGATGAGAATGAACCCAAAGGCAATCACAGCTTCCCAGATGTTCGGTACCCTTGATGTTGCTACAAATGACTGGACAGATGGTATTTTCTCTACATTGTGGAGAAAAACTTTAAAGGCAAAGAAGGTAATGGATATTGTATCATGGCAGACATTTAGTACTGTTTCCGTAAGGTGTCATTACCTGTCATTTATCTGAAAGGTCTCCCATTATAAAATCAAATGGGAATATGCTGTGTTAATTTTGCTTTGTGTCTGATGAGCTCAATGAGCACAAGAGTCAGGATTATGTATATATCCCAGATAGCACTAGGCTTCCCAAGCATTTGAGGCTCCAGAATTAATTTAGAAAAGATTTTAAGTGGTTTGCTTCCTTCTGTGAGCAATCCAAACACAAAACCAAGGTGTGTTCATGTTTTGATGTGAGGAGAGAAAAGTCAATTTTCTCCTGTCTGGTTTTAAGCTTTGGTAAGAAAGTGATGTAGGCATTTCCCAATCCTCTTATCAAATCTGAAGATCATGTTTCGTGGAATCATAATTACACTCACATCTACTGAATAGCCACCCAGTTCTGGCTTGGAAAATGGGACATCTTACCTGAAATACTTGGGTAACATCCTACAAGGACTGACTTCGTGCCTGTGTCTATGACTGCATTTAATGGGAAATATTTTCATCCATTTTGATGGATGCTGGGTTGGCTGATGTACTTTTATAGAAGAAAGATACAACTTTCTGCTCAGTACAGCACAATTTAATTTTTGTTGCTGTTTCTTAGTATCTTTTTTTGTGTGATGCAAGAAAATAAAATAATTAAAATCACTGAACAAATTACAAAAATTGCATTTTTATATCGCTTTTTTGCTGAGCAGCAAATGATGGCACTATTTATATCTAAGAGTACATTTTCTGATAATACATGAATGTGTATTTTTGGTCAATGTAGGTAAAGTTGAATGTGTGTGTCTCTCTTTTTTTTAGGGTGAGCATATCTGGATAGTTTTGGATGGACCTGTTGATGCGATATGGATTGAAAATCTGAACTCTGTTCTGGATGATAATAAGACCCTTACTTTGGCCAATGGAGATCGCATTCCAATGTCCCCCAATTGCAAAATTATTTTTGAACCTCACAACATTGACAATGCTTCCCCTGCAACAGTTTCTCGTAATGGGATGGTCTTCATGAGTTCTTCAGTGTTAGACTGGAAGCCTATTTTAAGAGCTTGGCTGAAGACACTACCAGATACATACTCCAATGTCCTATGGAATTGCTTTAATACTGTATTTCAGGTACTTATTTAACTACTTCAGGGAAAAAAATGGCATTTTTTATTCTTTTTTAAATGAAGCATTGCTTTTTCCTAAGTGCCCTTTCAATTATTTAAATTTCTTTATTTACGTAATATACTAAAGATGAAAGATTAAAAAAGGAGAGAAAATTATCTCTATCATTAATAAATGACTGAAGCTATAACAAATGATTAATCTGAATTTTTTGTTTTGTCTGCATACGATGGTTGGCAATGAATTGTTAAACTTGTGATTATTTTACATTGCATGTTGGCAAAACAGATACTCTCTTTGCTTGTAATTTTAATTATTGTTAGGATACATAAAGGAAGTGGGTAATCTTCTTGTTTTGTTTTAAATATAAAGAAGTAAATTCAGAAAGAAGTTGAGCTACATTTACTCTGGTGCAACAGGAATGCATTTGATCCATTAGTTATTTTTTAGAAGACATTCTACAATTCAAATTAATCCAGGGTAGTTCTGTGCTCTCTGCTGCTCTGAAGCTCTGGATATAGTTCTGAAGTTCTGACTACAGTTGTCTCTTCTGTTTTTATTGTCCATGTTTCTTTTCCAATGGAAAAGTTTGAAACTGCATCTCTTTCATATGTTGTCTGACTAAATTGGGTTCAATCAGTAGATCCAAAGCAAGAATCCTGAATGTTTTCCCCCTCTGTTTGGCCTTACCTTACTGAATCATTAGAAAGGTTCCAGTGATATTATAGATGATTGTACTCCATAGTGGGTTTAAAAGCGTAATCTCAGTAGTATACTTCAATCACACTGAAATATTTTTTTTTTGCTTTTGAATGTTTTTAAGGGAATATTTATGTCTTTGCAACCTTTCAGTGTTGTTATCTTCTGATTTCCTCAATATCTGTGAAATAAATGCAACTTCTGACATACCTTGGTTTTCATCAGCTTGCTCCTGCCTGTTTACTCATGTAATTGTTGCTGAATTTCACAGAGGTTTCTCCTGTAATATTTTTCATTGCTCTTGCTTTTTAAAAATGCAGTTTTTAATGAACTCTGAGTGACATTTCAGAAAGCTTTTTATAGATCATGATAAAAGCAATGATTGATATAGGTTTAGAATGCCCTGAATGTTAACAAATGTCTTCTGACGTTCTACTTTTCATTTCAGTGCACATTTACTTTAAAACTAATGTTTAACAAGCTATTCATTTTGTTCTACCTCCAAAACATAATGATGATATGACATAGTATTTACTGCAGCAGCAAGAGAAACAATTCTGATAATGAGTTTTAATATATGCTTCCAATGTAATGTGTATGTGGGTCAATTTACTGCTTCTTTGCCACAATTCTATTTATATTTTATGCCACAACTTGCTCTGAAAACATAACAACAAGACTTAAAATGCCCAAGCCTGAAGCAATAGCAATAAAGTCCAGAAAAATATGTATTTTATTAGATTAAGAAATGAAAATGCAGTGAAATATGAAGTTAGTTCAGTGCTGAAGGCTGCATTTAGAGCTATCAAAATGTAAATGAAAGCTGTCATGCTGGCAGTTTTCTTTCACTTTTAATGTGCTGTCTTTGCTTCTCAAATAATAGAGGCAATAAAAGTGATTTTACAGATGAGAGTAAGACTACTTTTGTGTTCACATGGCTCTTTTTATAGTTATTATTTTCTGCCACATGAAAAGAAAAAGGATAAAATTCAAAAAGAAAATTTTTGAAATAAGATTCATCAACAGCGGTAGCCAAACCTCAGATTCAGACCTTTGTGAATTTTATGCTAGTATTAATGAAAAAGCAGATATAAACAACTTACAAAGATCTGATTTTTCAAAGAACATGAAGATTAGAGTATAGATGGAAATATAGTAACAAAGTAGACTCAGTCTTAAGTCGGCATACAGAGACTTTCTGAATTTAATCTAAAGTCAACTAAAATAGATGTAAGACAAAAACAACAATAATTTCAAATTGCTTACAAAATACTCTCATTATTTATGCTGATCAAAACAGTATTTGTCACTGAAATTCTTCATGTTGAATAACGTAATTGTTAAAAAAGGTACAGCAGGTAGCAGTAATGGAGGAGGAAAGAGCAGAGAATAATAGTTTTGAATCAGTGTAAAGAATGTATTTATTCTTTTCATGTATACTATAAATGGCACTGTAAGTCACCATTCTTTATACATAAAAAAAAAAATCCAAATCAAAATACAAAAGACAAAAGGTCTAAAACCATAACCAATCCCCTAACCCAACCTTATTTCAATTTAAGATGATCTTAGTGTCCTTTCTGTTTCCACAGGATTTTTCTTAGAACAGTGATTGAGGGGTTGGACTTTTGCCTTCTCTTTCCTGAGTCTTTCTTCTCAGCAACATTCCTTGCTTCACAGTAATTTCAAATAAATTCCCATCCCTATAAAAAGTCTCTCTTAAATTTAGAAGCTCCACTGCCAATTCCTGGTTTTTGAATGTTGCTGTTACCTGTAAGCAACAGAACTGCTTAGCTGATGGGAGTAATTATCTGAGACAGTTTCAAAGAACTGAAATAATTAAAATAGTTACCTAAGTGGAGTTATTGAGATTGTCTGCAAAGTGTGAAGCTCAAACCAGTGATGGATGTTATGTGAATAACATAAGTTTCAGCATGTCCATTTATTGTTTAAATGAAAAAAAAAAAAAAGTAGTAGCAACTTAATTTTCAGATGTGACTAATTTTCTTCCTCCACATTAAATCTCACACTAATCCAATTTGTGTAAAGGCTGCTACTGTGCCTGGAGCATAGAGCTGAATATATAATCCAAGGAGTTTCTTACCTTTAATATTCAAAGGCTGATGTAAATTAATATTACAAGTATTAATAACTTTCTATTACTGAGTTATTCTTTTGCTTGTCTAAACCCTTTGAATATGTTACCAACTTCCTGTCCTGAGGAGTGTTCTGTTGTCCAGTGAATTCTGTAGTGATTGTACTCTGTGCAAAAGGATCTTTCTTTCATATGAGTTTTCAGCATCTGACTTTGTTTCTCAGCCTCCTTGTAAGGGATAGTAAATTCCTATTACAAATTCTTAAAAATTTATGTGTATTTGTCTTGACCCAACTCATTTTTCCAGTCCTCCTGTCCAAACAATTCATACAAATTTCTGTGTGAATCCTGCATCCCTTTTTCAGCCATGTATTGTTTTAAAAATCATAGTAGTAATAAAATACTGGCATATATGGAACTGATTTTTTTCCCCATAAACTCAAAGAAAATGAAAAAAAATAAAAAAACCCTTCATAAACTACAGAAACATCACTGGAATCATAAGTACCATAAAACTAGTTCTGGTGAAAATTGGGCTCTTGATAGTACAGAATACTTTGACGCATGAAATATCTTTACTCTGTGTGTTTCAAATCAATTATTAAACAATTTACAGTGCCCTATGAGACATCTAGTCTATTTTACAGATGAAGAAGCTGAATCTCAGTGAGATTTAACTCCAAATTCTAAAAGTCTTAGATTTGAATTTCCCACAGTGCTTGTGGGCACTCCCCTGTGGCTCCCATAACACCCTCAGCTACTCAGCTGAGCACCCTACAAACCATTGGGGATGAACCAGGCATTTTTAAGGGAAAGCCACAAAAAGGCAGCACACAGAAGTGGTGTGCTAGTTACTTTTGCTAGTCAGCAACAAATAACAAAGGAAGCAACCTGAAAGAGTGGGTGGCATCCCTGCCCATGGTGGGGTGAAGGAAGTAGATGACCTCTAAGGTCCCTTGCAACCCTACCTATTCCATGATTCTGTGTGTGCCCATACTCAGGTTATCCACTTATCCATAAGCCCTGCTCTAGACTAAGTTGCTTACATGAGTTTTTGGTCAGAATATATATTTTTGTTGTGTGTGTATGTCACCTGCTATTCTAGTGGGATGGAACTCAGGAGGATGGGTAAAAGTACTGATTCATTCTCTGTGACAATGAATATCAGCATAGAGCACTTGGAGAACTTCAGTGGCAAAAATTAAACTGAAAAGTGAAACAAAACTGATGAACATGTGGGTAAACAGCTCAGTGATTTTTTAAAAGTATCTAAGTGAATTGTTTATGTCTTTGGGCGTTTGAATGTCCTCGTTGTCTTAGCTTTCTACTGACAGGACGTGACATGACATCTACAAATGGAATTCCTCCAAAATTGCTATCTCCCATAGTATCTCTGTTGTACTTTCACTTCCCAGAATGAGTGACCAGTGCTGATTTTCCATTTGATTAAGGGGGCAAATAGAACCCATTGGGAGAGTATTATATTACAGATTGTTGAATGAAGGTGGAAGTAGGTTATAATTCACATCAGTCTGTACTATTGGATGGCAATTGATATTATAAAATTTTGGGCTGCAAATCTCAGAGAGGACTTTACATCAATTTGAAACTTTGCTCAGGATGTTGCAAAACACTTGGCAAAGGCAGATGTGGTAGCCCTCACCATGAAGAAACCTGAGGAAAGTCCAATTTCCATTAAAATAAATTAAAAAATTCTTTTTGGATCTTGTCAGAATTCTACAAGAAAATGAGAGTATTGGTTTCAGGAGGGACTGGTGCAGTCAGAATAGATAAGACAGATAGAAATTTATAGTGATAAGCTTGTGCATTATATATATATGTGTCATCAGTGCTTTTATCTTCCTACTACAAAAATATCAGCAGTAGATTAAAATCTCCAGTGGAGACCACAAATGGCAGGCAGATCCCTGAAGTAACTGAAAAGCATTCTTCAAATTGCTCTTCAGGAAATTACTCTGTGGAGCTCACATGAGTAGCTCTGCTGACTCTGGCACATCAAAGTTATTTTTCTATTATTGTTAGAAAAATTTAATGGTCAAAGTCTGAATATTTATAAGTCCAGAAAAAGAGAAAATTGTTGTTTGGAAATAAGGTTTAGAATATATTTGAAAATAAGGAATTGATCTCATCTCAGAATAAATCATACAGTTGAAACCAGTAAAGAGAATCTTTAAATAATGTTTTTTTCTTCCCAGGATGTGATGGATTTTGTTTTCTCTGCTGTGACACCAAAAATGTCGATTTTAGAATGTATGTACATCAAGCAAGCTATTGACCTCCTACAGGTAGATATGGCATCTGTTTTTCTCTCTCTGATTGTGAGATTTGTTCTAGGAGAGCAGTAGTCCTATAATGCATCCACTTTGCAGGGTTTGCTGTCTGGCCGAGTGGAGAAGCAGCTCAGTGAGGAGCATATTGCTCGCTTGTTTGTTTTCGCCGTGATGTGGTCAGCTGGAGCCCTTCTGGAGCCAGATGACAAGCTGAAAATGGAGCTGTTCCTGCGGGAGCACTCTGCAGTGAAAGAGCTTCCAGCTGTGAATGGAGAGGAAACCATGTTTGAATTTGGTATCAATGCCTGTGGCCAGTGGGAGCATTGGTCAAAGAAGGTTCGTATGCTGCAACATGCTAAGCTTTCTTAATGGGTACACAAGATACATTTGGTGAGAGACATTTTATTTCCAACCCTACATAATTTGATTAGGAAGATTAACCCTACCAAATTCTCAAGAGCTTCTTTTTTTGAATTATATTTTTCTTTTCTCCATAAATATCTTTGGCAAAGAATAGAAACATGCATCTGAAATAGCTTTAGAAGTGAAACAGAAGTGATCTTAACTCTTTATACTGTCTATCACACTACTCTTTAAGAAATTCCAGCAAGGAAAAGCTTTTATCAGGCACTGGAGGAATGAAAATATCCTGTTAGTCTAACATCCTTTTAGAAAAGCATGACAAGATACTGATTGATTACAAAAGGATACTTGGCTTTCATAAAGAAAAGTTTTGATGATGTAAATTTTATAAAGTACATTTGATTTTGTGTTCTGATGCACAAAGCGATTGTGTGGGCAGGTAGGAATTCTCAAACTCTTTGCATGTCTTTCTTATGCAGGTCCCTGAATATATTTATCCTAAAGATTCAGTACCAGAGTATACTTCCATTCTAGTCCCAAACATAGACAGTGTCCGAACAGACTTTCTAATGCACACTGTCATGGGGCAAGGAAAAGCTGTTTTGCTAATTGGGGAACAAGGAACAGCAAAAACCGTTATGATTAAGGTAGGTGGAACAGAAAAACATATGTAATATATATTACAATAACATTGCAGTAATTGATACTGGCACAAATGTTAAGTTGAAGTTAAGGATAGTTTGACTTTTCTTCAGAGTACACACTAGCATTCCTACTAAGGCATTTTGCCAGTACTCACATGGACTACCAGCAAAAACACCCAAGTCTCTACACTTTCCTATAAAGGTTTCTTTTAAACTTTGCTAACTGAGGCCACAAGGTCAGATGCTAAACCCTCTTTCATATGCTTTCTTTTCTTTTGATTAGTCTAATGGAAGATTTTGCTAAGAAAATGTTGATACTTGGAGGATTTTTTATTTTCCTGTGCTTTGCCAGTGGTGCCATGTGTGAACTCATCTTTTGTTCACCCTTGTTGCACAGCCTTTTTTCAAAAGTCAAACAGAAGAGAGAAAAAAGCTTCCTTCTTTAGTAAGGATAGTTAAATTTGCTGTTTATTATCTGGTCTCTCTTTTTCTTCATTGAAAATGACATGTTCTTTCTCTAGAAGGAAATAAAAGGATTGCTATTAAATTAACAAATACATGCTTTCTGTATTATAAAATGGTGCAGGTTAATAATATGACACAAAAAAATTAATAACTTAATACAGAAAAGTCAATAATCAAAAGGCTGAACAAATCCTGACGTCAAATCAAATTTGGCATCCTTTATTTAAAAAAATGGAAGCATAATGTTTTACAACAGGGTTTCTGTGTTCTTCAGGGGAGTGCGTGGATTCTTTGATCAAAGAGAGGTAGCTAAACAAAACCAATCTACTGTTGGGACAGCTGAATTGGCTATACAGGCATCTGTACCTCCACTGGAGGGTTTTCAGAGGTCTTAAAATGGAAAATAGCTAAAAAACACCAGCCTAAATTGACCTTTGGCTTTCTTAAAATCTGGAGCCATTTAGTGTGGCCCGGCCATGTGCTCTCTGAGCCCTGATGGAGAGTGAGTTGTGCCTGTGCCAGCAGCCATTAATACTATTTTTTCAGCAGAGCTGTCGATGCCAACAGGCATGCCGGTGTAATGTCAGCTTCTGTTCCTGGCACCAGCTGGAGAACTATTTTAGCAGAGTGAAGAGGCGGGGCCTGGGTGGTGGTCTTGATATTCCGCATACTGGATTTTGTCCAGGCACTGGCAACCTTCAGCTGCCATTCCTGTCCCTAAAAATAATTGGAACTGATTCTTGGGAGTTGCTTACGCTGAGTCTATGCTATAGAGCAGAGTATGTTCCTTACACAAGGGAGCATTATGCCAGCAGATATTTGATCTCATGTAAGGTTAGGAGCGAGTGTTAACTGCCTTCACAACTGTTCCTCTTCTGCTTTCATCTTCTGTAGAATTTTGTTTTACTATACCTTGTGGAAATTTCCAGATATAAACAGTTGATTTCATAAAAAAGTAAAGGAGTCTTAATATAGAACACTTCAGGTACTAATCTGAATTAATCTGAATAATCTTTGGTGTTGTGTAAAACATCAGGATGCGTCAAAATAAATAACTTAAAATGGAATTTCGATTTGGGACTTTTATTCTCTGTACTATTGATTCATGAATTGCAAAAAAATTTAAAAATTCATATTAAACTGATAAAGGATGATTGAAAATTCTCTGACAGTTTAACTAACAAAAATAACCCTATTTAATACTCTCTTCTTTTTCAAAGATAGTTCTCATTTCTGTCCTGTGCAATATTACCGTTACCATGCAAACCTTCTGAAATGCCATACTGAATAAAACGCAAATATGTTTTTTGAATAGTTGAGAATTCGTGGTTGTAGTTTGTTGACCTCAGCCAGCTGCCAGACCCTTACCCAGCTGCTGCTTGCCTCCCCCTCCTCAACAGCACAGGGGTTGAGGTAAAGGCAGGGAGATCCTCAACTCACCAATTACTGCCATGGGAAAAACATTTGACTTGAGGAACACCTTTAAAATTTATTGTTAATAAAAAATAGAATTGGAGGGTGAAAAACAAATACTGAAAACACCCTCTTCTCACCCCTCTCTTCTTCTCAGGCTCACATTTAGTCCTTCATCCCTGTCTCCCCTACCTCCTCCCTGGCCAGCAGTGCAGGGGGATGAGAAATGGGGGTTTTGGTCAGTCCATAACACGTCCACTCTGCCTCTTGTTTCTCTTCATGTTACCTCCTCCTACCACATGGGATACAGTTCTTGCCAGGGCTGCAGTTCTTCATGAACTATTCCATGATGCTTTCTTCATGGAGTCATAAGTCCTGCCAGCAAACGTGCTCCAGGGTGAGCTTCTCTTTCCATGGGTCCCCAGGTCCTGCCAGGAGCTCCAGCATGGGCTTCCCATGGGGACACACCCTCCTTTGGGCATCCAGCTGCTCCAGTGTGAGGTCCTCCATGGGCTGTAGGTTGATCTCTGTTCCACTGTGAACTTCCATGGAATGCAGGGGGACAATCTGCTTCACCATGTCTGCAGCACAGGCTGCAGGGGAATCTGTGCTGGAGCACCTACTGCCCTTCTTCCTGCTCTCACTTTGCTGTCTGCTGGGCTGATTTTCTCACATTTTTTGCACTTCCCTCTCAGCTGCCAGGGATCATTTGCCCTTCCTGACACAGGCTGAGTGTCTCCAGTGGCTCTGCTGGAGGTGGCTGGAACTGGCTGTGTCTGGCATGGGAAAGCCCTGTCCTCTTGTCAGGGGCTGCCCCCTGCTCCACTGCCAGCACCTGGGCACTTGCACCTGGCACATGAGCTTTGTGTAGATTGTTGGAGTCCTGAGGAGAGGTCTGAGCACTGACCTGCACCAACCCCTCAGCTGTGAAGAGTACACACCAAAGACAGGACTGTTGCATATACATTGCATATGTGGGTTGTCATTTATGTGAGGTCTGAACAAAAACCTATTTCTAAAGGACACCTTTTCTTAAACGGCTATCACTGCACCAACAAAGTTAACAACAGTCATCAAAATATTTTGAGGGGATCTAGCTGTATCTTCCTTTCTGTTGTCACACAGAATGTATGTCTCACTGGAGTTCTTAGAGCACTACATCAGCAATGGTACAGATTTATTTTTCTGGAGTACCAAAATGGGAACATTTCTAGTCAACCCTCTTAAACAGATAAGAATTTCAGTGATATTCAACTTTGTCATCATTGCAGAAGAATCGAATCTTTAAAAAAAAATTATGTTGGAAACATGGAATTTTTAATGCTATTTCTAAGCTCCAGGACTTTTCCTAAACAAAATATTTCCTATGCTCTTTCTCTCTCTCTTTCTCCCTCTCTCTGTCCCTCTCTCTCTCTCTCTATATATATATATCCCTTGGTGTGACTCCAGGGTTACATGTTTTTATTATAAAACCTCACTAAATATGAAAAGTGGAGCTTTGTTGCTTTGGGGCGTTCTCAGCAGCTGTGGGAATTCTATATATTCATAAAATTCAAGGATTACTTTCTTCATTAAGAGAAGATATCTATCAGTAAGTGTGATGTAGCTGGGTTTAATTTTACACTGACATTTCTTTACATTGCTTTTGTTTTAATGGTTTTGGTTTTGTAGTGTACACATGCAAATGGATTTGGTTTTTCTCTTGTTCATTGCAGTCTGCTGTAATAGATCATCACTAACAGCTTAAATTTAGAAAAACCCTGACAATTGCTAATGAAAACTTTATTTGCATCTTGAGTTGGCATGCATCTACTTGTGGTAATGCTTAGTGAAGTCTATTAAGAACCTATAAATTTTTATACTTAAAAATTTTATGCAAAACATTAACTGACAGTTTGTTTGAATTTCAAGTTGCAGATGGCATATTTATCTTAAATAAACTGTATTTGGAGACTTTGAAGTTAATAGCACAGCTGAGATTTTTGCAGGGCTGCTGAGCATCTGGCTTTCCTTTTGTCTTAATTCACCTGGAGTTATTGATGTGCTTTTAAAAGTGGTTTATCTTGCAGAATTTCACCAGCAAGTATGATCCTGATGTTCACTTGACCAAATGCCTAAATTTTTCCTCTGCAACTCTGCCACATATGTTCCAAAGGACCATAGAAAGTTACATAGGCAAAAGAATGGGTGCTACACATGGTCCTCCAGCAGGAAAGAAAATGACTGTCTTTATTGATGACATCAACATGCCTCTGATTAATGAATGGGGTGATCAGGTAAAAGGAAAATATTAACATTTGGGAGTTGGTAGTTTTACCATTGCTGCTGATGGAAATACTGATCTGTGGGTTAAAAAAATGGGACTGGTTAGAAAAAAGGTATCATATGGATTAAAACAAATATGCTTACTAAAAAAAAATTCCCCAAGTTTCTGATATGACTAATAAGCTGTCAGTCCCAAAAAATCAAGGACAGTGTCAAGTCACTTGGTGCAATCATTTTAGTATTTAAGCCTTTTGGTTTGGTTGCACACAAAGCTAAAAGGATTTCCAAACCAGCAGTCCTGTGAACCAGTCTGGGAAAGGAAGCATGCAAATCCAAGAAACACTCAGAGATTTTTCTTTGATTTGCTCTTGATTTTAAATTGCAATTATGATTATGTGAAATCTAAGCTGGTGGTGAGTCTAAACAACAAAACTTATGAGGAAACTGGGGTTATTGAGCCTCAAGTAAACAAAGCCTGGAGGAAATCTTATTGCTCTCTGCAACTACCTGAAAGGAGATTGTAGTGGGGTCAGTGTTGACAAGGGGACAAGCAGAAATGGTTTCTACTTGCACCAGGGAAGATTTAGATTGATATTATGGAAATTTTTTTTCACCAAAATGATTGTTGAGCTCTGGAACAGATTGCCCAGGGAAATGGTGGAGTCACCAACCCTGGAGGTATTTCAGAGACGTGTAGATGTGGCACCTGAGGACAAGGCTTAGTGGTGGATTTGGCAANGTTGACAAGGGGACAAGCAGAAATGGTTTCTACTTGCACCAGGGAAGATTTAGATTGATATTATGGAAATTTTTTTTCACCAAAATGATTGTTGAGCTCTGGAACAGATTGCCCAGGGAAATGGTGGAGTCACCAACCCTGGAGGTATTTCAGAGATGTGGCACCTGAGGACATGGCTTAGTGGTGGATTTGGCAGTACCATTTTAATTGTTGGAATCAATGATAAAAAGGTCCTTTCCAACCTAAACTATTCTATGGTCACAGTTGACATTAAAGACTAGCAAGATGTCTTGAGGTATTGATTAAAGAATACTTATAGACCTATACTCTGAAAATATGACTTAAAAAAAAAATAAAATCTGCTGAGTAAAGCAATTTCACTGCTTCCAGAATAGCTTTGTACTCAGCACCTCTGTGCCAGTGGACGTGTGACTACACATTGTGCTAAATTAACCATTCTTTGTCACTATCTAAGCACCACTAAGTGTCACTCTGAAGATATAGTCTGGATTGCAAATTGAAAGTGCTGTTTTTTCTTAAACTGAAATTATGCAAATCCAGTTGAATGTCTGACTTCATGTCCACAATTACTTAGCACATGAAGCTTACATGTGGCCAATGCACTGCATCTGAGTGCTTTGGTGCCACGTTGCATGTTGACAACCTTGAAACACTCAACTTCTCCATTCCTTTCTTTTGTTTTCCGCTATATTTAGATCACCAATGAGATTGTAAGACAGCTGATGGAGCAGAGAGGTTTCTACAGTTTGGAGAAGCCAGGGGAATTCACAAATGTGGTTGACATCCAGTTTGTAGCTGCTATGATTCACCCTGGGGGAGGTCGGAACGACATCCCACAGCGCCTGAAACGCCAGTTCACCATCTTCAACTGCACGCTGCCTTCTACTTCTTCTATTGATAAGATATTTCAAACTATAGCTGAAGGCTATTTCTGTGAACAAAGACATTTCCCCACAGAAGTATGTAAACTGGCTTCAGCATTAGTATCTACAAGTCGAAAGGTTTGGCAAATGACAAAAGCCAAGGTAAAATTACATCTATTAAGCCCTTGAAACATTTGACCCAGATCTTTTGTACTGTCGTGTGCATTCATAGTTCATATTGTGAAGCTGTGACCCATGGGTGTAACTGCTGGCTCCTGCCTCTGTTCTGAACTGGTTGCTCTCAGCATCAAGTTACTGATGAAAATCCTGATCGCATGCAGTGTCTCCTGTAGCTGATATAAGCATCACATTATATACATATAATATAGTAAACATAGCTGATAGGAAGGTTGAGAGATCTTCCAGTTGAGAAAGTGTTGAGAGCACAAGGAACTAGAAGTCAAAAATCATAGAGGAATCTTCCGTAAAGCTGTTTGAGATCGTGAGAAACTTTAAAGGTCTGAATTTTAGGAAAGAAGTCAAATTTGGCAGAGAGGGAATCAGTTAAAAACAAATAAAGTCTGGTATTCAGTAATGTATAAATATTTACTTTTACCATTTCAATCAGACTGTTAAAAACATTTGACTGCAATTCCTGGGTAAATTTTGCTTTGAAAGAGACAAAAATATTTAGTATAGGAGGAAATTTGAAAATAACAAGATTACAGCATAGAAGTGTACGTCAAATTTGTCCTTCTTCTGCGACAAGTGGAGGAGAGTGGTGGAAAGAAAGGAATTTGTTAAATTCCTGTCCAGAAAAGGAAAGGTTGGTCAGAATTTCACAAACAACTTGCAGTAGACCTATATTTGGTTTACACAGAGAAATAGAAGAACTTCTACTGAAACTATTGACTACTCACTATTGACGTATATATTCAACAGAACTGGTGCTTAATACTACTAATTAATTTCCTCTCCTAGAGAAAACGTAGCTTTTGATAAGTTGTAAATGTTTTCCAAAGTACTGTTTTATCCCCTCCCCTCCTCTCCCCCTCCCCTTTCTCTTTTCCTCATAAACCTTCCCTCAGATATTCTTGGAAAGGACAATAGAGAATAATAAAAAAGATCTGGAAGAAAGGAGCAACACCACAGGATAGTCAATATTGACATTTTTACTGTGGTCTTCAGTGCCATCATTAACTTACCTATCTTGGCTACCCTTCAACGCATGTTCCTGGGACTCAAAACATTCAAAGAAACTCAGATGAAATCTATGTGAAATTAAAGACCTGGTCATTGCTACTATCATTTCTTCATTTTACTGTAGCCTCTTAAATATCAAGCATGTATTTCTGCTATAATGCAAGAGTGAAGTTTGCAAAAATATCCACATTCACTTAATAATAAGTAGAAAATAACTAATTCATTTAACAATTATTTGATTGTAGTTCATGATGTTGTTTTGTAGATGTTACCAACTCCAGCTAAATTTCATTATATCTTTAATTTACGAGACCTCAGTCGTATTTGGCAAGGAATACTCACAGTTACTCCTGACGTCTGCCAGAGCATCAGTGTTTTGGTAGCCTTATTCCAACATGAGTGCAGACGTGTTATTGCAGACAGGTTCATCAGCCAAAGTGATAAAGACTGGTTTGAAGACATGATGAGGAAGGTAAGCAAATAGTACTGTAGTATTTGCCACAGCAAGAGGCCAATGACATATTTGTTACTAAAGTAATCTTTAATGTATTGTTGTAGATTGTTTCTGAGGAACATGGTCAGAATCTGCTTGGAGATAAATGCATGGAATTATACTTTGTGGATTTTTTGCATGATGTCCCAGAGACTGCTGGAGATGAATCTGATGATACAGAGTTGAAGGCGCCTAAAATTTATGAGCCTATCCCATCTTTGGATTACTTGGCTGAAAGATTACGGATGTTCATGCAACAGTACAATGAAACTGTCAGAGGATCAAAGATGGATTTAGTATTTTTCAAGGTATTACTGCTTGTAATTGTATTAATACAGAAAGTTCCTGGTCTTTTGCACTTAGTGATATATAGATCTTGAATGTTTCTATCACACTATTTTGGAGATGAGCTAGGTTGTTTATACAGTGCCCACTGTCATCTTGCTCTCCTGAAAGTCACCTCCTTCTCAAAGGTCTTGATGCACAAGGCTTTCTTCAACTTTAGATTGGGTGGTTTGATAGAATTTTGGGGCATTTCAGATTAATTCTACCTCAAATTAACTACAGCAGTTGAATAAGAAATTCTTAGAGTGCACTTGTAGTTTACTTTTGTCAGTCTACTCAGGGAGCCTGTAAATAGCTAAAAGGCTGTAGGAGTCCTTTCTGCTTTTCCTTCTGTCCCCTAAGGGACATGCCCTCAGCTCTGCTGATGACAAACTGTGCATAAGACATTGCTTCATACAAGATTGATACAAGGATATTTCTCTTGGGCTAGCCCTGCTGCCCACTGAAGTCAGGGGGAAATCTGTTGGTTTTGATGACTACAGGACTGAGTCTTTGGCATAGGCTCCAGAGAAGCCATCCAGCTGTTGGGAAGCAGTTGCTTGGTGACATGATTCTAGTTGATTAGACAATGCATCATTTTGCATCTCTTCATCCGCTTTTCTCTCAATACACAGGATGCAATCATCCATTTGATTAAAATATCACGGATTATTCGTACTCCACAAGGAAATGCATTGTTGGTGGGTGTGGGTGGATCTGGAAAACAGAGTCTGACCAGACTAGCATCATTCATTGCTGGATATGAGACCTTTCAGATTACTTTAACAAGGTAACGCAATGCAGTGTACATGGACATTTGCTCCTTAAATTGCTACAGAAATGAACTCCTCACAATCAAGTCAAAGAATTGCAAACCTCTCAAACATTTTATCCCTCATTGTAAAGTACATTGCTGGTCTTATATAGCCAAACTGCATTATGACAATTTCTGTCAATGACTTAATATTTTGTAGTGCTGGAATTCTGTGATTAATAGAAATTTGAAGTGAAAGGGAGGAGCTACTGCCTTCTTTCTGTTTGTCTTTTGACTTTGGGTTTACAGGGTTAAGCAATGATGACCAGCAGAGTGTATTCTCCTTTGCAAACTATTTAAAATTCTGAGAAATATTTTTAGAGAGATATACCAGGTCTATGAATAATGTTATGAGGCTTCTGATGAAAGGAAAGATAAAGAAAGACATATCACAATCTTTTCCTGTGTCCCAGAAGCAGAAGAAAGGAACACTGAGAACAAAAAAAGGACAGAAAGAAAAAAACCAAAGTGATAGAACAGAATCCCTAGATTTCCAAGATTAATAAGGCAAATATTAATAATGGCAATGAATATGGAGGCAGGAAGAATGAAATTAGCAGTGAAGAGGGGATTCTGGGTCATGTTTTGTCTCTAAGTATCTTTTCCTATAACTAGTGTTAGATTATTGAACCAGATACACTGCTTTTCTGACTCAGTAGGGAAATTCCTACGTTCTTATCAGCGTACCAAAAATTGCTGTAATAACTGTAGCTGACACATACAAAGTGAAGAGTTCGATTGTTTTTCAAGCTCTGCAGTGCTTGTTTTATGGGTATTTATAGAGCAGAAATAAAATGGGGCTTAAAGAGAATTGGGACACTTCCTGTGTGGCATATTTAATATGTGAAGAATGGGTCGAGTGTGTATTGCACTTATTATTTATGACTTTGAAGAGATTATTGGAAATAAGAGACTGGTTACAAAGAAAAGAGGTTTCTAATTTCAATTTTAGTTGGCTTGGGACAAAATCTGCCATTTTATTGACCTTACTTTACATCATTTTATATTGCACAATCTGAAATGTGTAGTTGAATTTGTGTGGACTTCATCTGAATCTTACTTACTGTGTGCACCAGCTATAAGACACATAACAACAGAACCAATCATGGTCTCCATTTGCAGAAGTGCTGGTCAGGGATAATGTTCAAACATTGTTTTTGGGGCTTGATTTTAGTTAAACTGTATAACACAATAAACCCCTCAGTTTCATTCTCTCTTGTCTCTTAATGATTTCCTTTAACCTGCTCTCAGTATCTTCAGAAGATAATCCAGCTGCATTTACGTAATGGTTACAGGTATCAGAACCTACTTGACAACTTAATCCAGCTGTATTAACCTACTTCTAATGAAGAATTTACGTCTGCCAACCATGGGGATACAACACAGCATCATAATTGCCTTAGATATGGTATTGCTCTCACCATACTTTTTCCCAGGACATTATTTTGTTGACTTCACCTGATTTCACATGATTTATGTTACTGACCATACACTTTGGGAAAATGTTTAAGAAAAAGAAACCTAAAAAACATAACCAGGAGCTATAGTATTAATTTATTATCTAATTTTTTTTTTTTTTTTTTGCCTTAAGGAAGCTGATCCAGATGATACGTATCTTCTGAGATGATCTGTAACTCTTGTTCTCTCTTTCCTTAACCCTTTTCTCTCCCAGAACATATGCCACCAACAACCTTTTGGATGATCTGAAAACGCTGTACCGCACTGCCGGGCAAAAAGGAACGGGGGTTGTCTTTATATTCACGGACAATGAAGTCAGAGATGAATCTTTTCTTGAGTACATGAACAATGTTTTGGCTTCAGGTGAAGTCTCAAATCTTTTTGCACGGGATGAAATAGGTGAAATCATGCAAGACCTGATTCCAGCAATGAAGAAGGAGTACCCAAGGCTTAGTCCCACTGGTGAAAATCTTTATAATTACTTTCTCACTCGAGTTCGGAATAACCTGCATGTGGTTCTTTGTTTTTCTCCTGTTGGGGAAAAATTCAGAACTCGTGCACTCAAATTTCCAGGTCTGATTTCAGGCTGTACCATGGACTGGTTCCAGCAGTGGCCTAAAGATGCTCTTGTAGCAGTTGCACAGCATTTTTTAGCTTCTTACCATATTGAGTGTACAGATGAAGTGAAACAGAGTGTTGTTAACACCATGGGAACAATTCAAGATATTGTAGCTGAAAAATGTGTTGAGTATTTTGAACGATATAGGAGACGAACTTTTGTGACACCAAAATCTTACCTGTCTTTCATTGGAGGCTACAAAGCGATTTACAAAGAGAAGTTTGCCAGTCTTGGAAGTTTGTCTGAACGCATGAGAACAGGTACTGTAAAAGCTTCTTGATTTTTGTTTCTTTCTTTGTTTTTAAAAGAGTGAGAAGAATCTGAAGATAAGGATGAAAAAGCATGTATTTAGATTGTGAGCTCACATTCCTGTGGAAGCAGACACATATTTTCAGCTGTATTGTGTGTGATTACAAAATACACAGAGGTTTTGTTTCAATGAACTTTATGAATGTGCAGATTAAAGAGGAGTTTTGGAAATACTATTAATCAGCAGTTAAAATACCTGAAACTGCTGCTTTGACATGTATGTATGCCAAAGAACTACTGACATCCTAGTTTTCACATGTAAGCATGCCAAGAGTAAATCTGAGAAAAGGTAATCAAATGCTCATATTCAATCCTTCTTAAGGATTTTCTACAGAAACAGGTGTATTCCAAAGGAAAAATTTCAAAAATATTTCTCTGCACATGGTCATACATTACCATTGTTTACCAACAATTAAACAGTCTCCTAAACTGAATGCAGTTTGGAAATGAATGTGAACTTAAATTGTCCCACCACTGACAATTACAGACCTGACCTATGTACACATATGTCCAAAGGCAAAGGGTGGCTGGCTGTCTGGAAGAACAAATGTGCGTTTTTTTGACTTAAAAAGACATGTATGATTCATTTAGATGTATGCGTTTATATATGAGGTTGTTTATACTTAAGAGATTTTCTCATAATTTGTTCAAATTATTGGAGCATTGTATTGCTGAAGAATCTGTAGGTTTTTTTACTCCCATCTCATCTGGACCTTCATGTTGAATTTAGTCTCAGCCTACTCTCCTTGTGTCTTCACTTTCATTGCCAGGTTCCTCCTCTTTGTTTTGTACAGAGTACAGCCTAGTACTTTTCATGTTCATGGATTTCAGGAATTTCTCACACAATTTTTAAGAGCGTCTCTCCATGCTGTTTCTCAGTGTTTAATATTTAGTCTCCATCTCATATATAAGAATATAAACAAGTTATTAACTGATCAAGTGACAGATTCTGAAGGCTTTTATGCCTTAAAAAAATATATTTTCCCTGCTTAATTTTTGTGTTCAAACAATGGGATCACTCACTGGTGTTCCTAAATATGAATCTGTATGATTTATTTAAAATATCCACATTGCTTGAGTGAGGTTACTCTCTCCATAGGTCTTCCTGTTGCTAAAATGGTATTTGTCCACCACAGGTCTTGCAAAACTGATGGAAGCTGAGGTTTCTGTAAATCAGCTCTCCAAAGAGTTGGTTATGAAGGAGAAAGATTTGGCTGTAGCTTCAAAAAAAGCTGATGAAGTTTTATTGGAAGTAACTATGAAAGCCCACGCCGCAGAAAAAGTTAAAATGCAGGTGCAAATGGTAAAAGACAAGGCTCAGGCTATTGTGGATGACATTGCCATTGATAAAGCAGCAGCAGAAGAGAAGCTTGAAGCTGCAAGACCTGCACTGGAAGAAGCCAAGGCAGCCCTGCAGGTCAGAAGCAAATGTATTCTGAACATGCATGTAGTTAATGATTATTATGTGCAATAATATGGCGTGTGCTTCTAACTTGGGGGGAGGGGAAAGAGGATTGAAAGAACAGTACTGACTTGTGAATCTTCGCAGAAAAACCCTGAAAACTGAAGAGGGGAAGAGGTAAGATGGGCAGTACCTGTCAGGTAATAAAGCAGTCATAGTGTGACCACCTTGAGGGACTTTCTGCAGTAGTGCTTCTGAGTAACCTGCAAACCTGCAGCAATGGCATTACATGTACAGTCCTCCCAAAAGAACATAATTTTTTTCAATCGAGTGACTGCCTTAATAAATGGACTATTTGCTTCTGTAACTTTTCAGACAATAAAACCTTCTGACATTGCAACTGTTCGCAAACTGGGTAAACCGCCCCACCTGATAATGCGGATCATGGACTGCGTGCTACTTTTATTCCAAAGGAAAATAGACTCAGTGACACTAGATCATGAACACCCAGGTGTGAAACCATCATGGACTGAGGCTCAGAAGCTAATGAATAATTCAGGATTTCTTAGCATGTTGCTTACTTTTCAGAAGGTAAGTAATTAATATGGACACTACTGCTTCAATAACTGCCTTCAGAGTTCAAATGAAAATGTCTTCTACCATCAAAGGCAGTTTGAAACAGTTTTGTCCATCTATAGTTGTAGATATTTTGTGACTTTTCTTCTTCATTTTCATTTCTTCTTCATTATCTCAGTAATTTTTCTCCTGGGCCATGCAGTTTCTTCTAGCAGACAGAAGTATTCCAAGCACTAGACCAAATCTTGAGAAGCTTAGTTTTATCTTGGTCCGGCAGTTCCTGCTCCCAAGTAGGAATTTGCCTTAAAAGAACCCACTCTTGGTTTTTCAAATGGCTCTACTTCTCCAGTGCTACCAGGCCTGTTTGCCTGTAAGGTACTTGATAATTCTGTCTAAATTTGCTAGGGAGCTAGCAGGAAATAAGAAAAAAATGAACATGATTTGGGAATTTTTGGGATTCTTTCACTAGAAAAACAGTGAAATGAAGAATAATCTTATTATCAACTCTAAGAAAAACAAAAGTGAAGAGGTTTTTATTTCTGCCAGGATAGAAACTTTTGCAGCAAGGTTCACTGAACTGTCAGACAAAGGAAAATTCTCCACAGGGAAGAGAAGAAAGTTGTCACAGGTGGATGGACCAGAAAAAGGCCTAGGGTAGAATATGAAAGAGCAGAATCATAGCCCAACTTTATAATCCAGGACACCAAGCTTATTTCAGCAAAACCTGGCTTTTCTGCAATGTTGCAGAACATACTTTCATTTGTACACTGATGTTTTAATCTACTTAGCTGTGCATTTTGCTGATGCCTTTTCTAGGCTGCTGGAGTGTTTTTGTTGTGAAGATCATTCCCACTATCCCCAGGAGCCATTTCTCCCAGGGAGCCATATTGTGGAAACTTGCTCTGCCTCTGTAGACAGTTTTTTTACTGGGGCTGTCAGTCTGGTCACTTTTCCAAGTGCTATCTTCACTAAACAGAAAGAGGAAATTAGTTTTAAGATAGCAAGGACTAATTATGCACTCCTTACTCAACCCTCTGTCTAATGAGACTTCCAGATTTGGCACTCATTAATAGTGTATGTATTCCTGCTGGTAGTTGGCAGCACATTTAACTCAGAGGAGTCAGAACAACTTCTGTGGGGCTGAGTTCTTGCAGGAAGTGATACTGATGAACGTGGGGTAGAATGCTGGACTGCTTCAATCCCTGATGAGGCCCTTCACATGCTGTCCTCCTGGCCCATTTCTCATTTTGAGTACATATGACAAGAAAGGTCACTGTGTCTGGAGTTCTGACTAGACGACACAGCTTACTTGTTTGTGAGATTTTTGTTCTTTCCTAATATTTTTTAGGCAATGAATATTAGTGGATGAAGAGGTTCATTGAGTTCAAAATTAATTACTTAAATGTAAAAGCATGAAATTTTCCAAGCTTTTGAACAGAGATTTAGGCCACTGCTGATTGATCATTGCTTCACCTTTGCCAGCTTGTTAGCTCATTATTTTGAGTAGGAGAGCAAAAAAGTCAAAATTTTTGTCCAGCACTATTTTATATTTTAGCAAATGATCATAGTGAAAACATCACCATGGCTGATCTCGGCAGTAATATAGTGAGTGTCTTTTTTGTTAGACTAGCTAAGGATCAGATAAGTACAAGGCAGGCCTTTCTGCTGTGCAGAAAAACAGAAAAAGGGTAAATTGCTTGGCAGTATGAATGGTGGATGATTCTTAGATGCATTAAAAGAAAGGCGTTAATACATTGCCAAAAAAAGGAAAGATTCTTAACATGTCTATTGTTAAGCAGTCATTTTTAGCCTGTATAAGCTCTTCTACTCTCTACCTTGCTTGAGGAGATGAATTCCATTTTCTTTTGACACTTACATAATTATAGATTAACCACCATCATCAAAGATCTGGCTTTTCACGTTCTCAGCAGATTGTGAAAGGGAGGGAAAAAACCTGGGATTAGAATAACAGCTGAAAGAAATTTCTTTTACAGTTAAAGGAAAAGGTTACCTTCAGTGAAGTGAAGACAGTGCCTTGCAGTTTCACCCTTTTCCTTCTGAAAGCTGAGTGTTTACACCAGCAGTGCTCACACCAGTGCCTGTCTGACACCATCGTGAGCTTGTTTATGGAACTAGACTAGAAGAAAATGAATCAATAATTTTATGACTTATATTTCTGTCGTAACAGTTTCCATACTAGATGGAGAGGGTATTAAAGATGGGGCAAGGACATCTGGTTGAGGGGGAAAGGATAGAAGGTGCAGTGTTGTAGCAGTGATAACTTAGAACAGCTTAAATTGTCACGGAGCTAGGAGCACTAGTAACGTCTGTAAATCTTATGTGTCAAATAGGGATATTAAATGCCAACTCAAGTCAATCTGTTGCAATGGAAGTAGGAGTTATTTTCACGAGTTCACAAAAACTACTAATCTGTCCTTTATAAGAGTGAAAGGCAACAGTATTGCTTTGTTAATTTATTCTGTAAGGAGTGATACCCTATGGTTTTAAAAATAAAAATGTTTCTGTGAAGCAGACCTTATTCACAAACCCATTTTAAAACATAATTTTTCTTTTCCATTGACTAGGACTCAATTACAGAAGAAACTGTGGAGCTTTTACAGCCTTATTTGGATATGGAGGATTATAATCTTGAGACTGCTAAAAAAGTGTGTGGAAATGTAGCAGGTCTTTGCTCATGGACACAAGCAATGGCTTACTTCTATGGGATTAATAAAGAAGTTCTCCCTCTTAAGGTACTTTGTACTCATAATTTTAGTTTTTTGAGAGATGAACATAGTCTAGTGGAAAAAAAATTGTGTTGTGTTGTTTTGGCTAAAACAGAGATTCTTGTTTCTTCACACCCAGTGGTTAAGTCAAGCACACAGAGGTTTAATATGTCCTGGCCACTTTTTCCCCTTACACACAACTACCCTGTGGTGCAGTTGTTACTTGTGTGAACACAGTGAGTATTCAGTATTGGTTCTTTGTAGAGCCTGCCTAGCTGTACATGGGAGATGATGATGCCTTCTTTGCCCTCAGTGGGAGTGCCAGGCACTGTGGCTTCCAGAAAACTCCTCAGTCCTAATGGCCTGGGAAGGAACCTGATCGTTGTGGTCATGTTAGAATCTGGGGGAGGAGAGATCAGGCGTGGCACAGAAGCATTCTTTAAGGAATTTAGCTGGAATTCTTCTCCCTCAAAAAGTTTCAAAGTTTCAAAGCACTACGTGCAAGTTTATATACGTAATAAAGAAAGTAGTAGCGAGGTATAGAATTCTGTTGAAACATGGAACTGAAGTAGAAAGGGATCAGCCATTGTTGTGTGCATTCCTATAGACAGCTTTATTGTCTTGGAAATGTTCCATTTAGGAGCATATTGAAAAAAAAAGGGACTTTGCATATTTATATAATGCTTTATAGTCATTGCTCCTAAAGTGAGTTTTATGGCTCTTTTCTGAAGAAATACATCCAATCTGTTATGCTTCCACCGCACTCATGTTTGGTTTCTTCTTGAATAAACCACTGTGTCAATGGTATAGTCAAAACTTTCAGCATAATCTTTTAGTTTACCTAGACAGATCTGATTCAAATATGTTAAAAGCATATTTTCTTATTCAAGTAACTCAAGAGAATGCTATATTTTTGTGATATATAAGTAGCTATTTCCTTTTCAAATAATGGGATGTTCACTAATGAAAACAGAATTTGAAATGTTACTATTGAGAGCTATGAAAAGGAGCAAGACCTGGGGAAAATATTGGCTTTATATGCAAATGCAACCTTGAAAGTTGGAAACGTGCTCTTGTAGTTTTTACTTGAATATATATGATTTAGGACTACATATAAATTTAGCTTTATGTTCAAGTACTTGCCTTCTTGTCACACTGTAGCTGATAAAAAATGAAACATACATATCTTGGCAAATTGGTGTCTATTGTCAGGTATAGCTACAGTCACAAATATTTTAAAAACTGAAGATGACAGAGGGAGAGAGGAAGAGTTTAAAGTATGCAGGAGATATTTCAGGAAGCAGTGGAGTGAAGCTAAGAAAATAATTGAAAATAAATGTACGATTAAACTGCATGAAGTACTAGCCCAGGCTAATCCATCCAATGCTAAAAACAGGTTTACTGAATGAATTAATCAAGCTGCTTTATCCTAACTGCTGTTCAAGGATATAAATCCCCTTCAACACCTGCTAAATGGATCCAATATATTTTTAAATTGCATCTTAAGTGAGACTCATTGCCTCATTTATCTTAAATATGACAACCTGTGAAAACTAATTAATAACAACTTATATTTAGTTAATACAGTGTGCAAAAATTACCTGATTCCTAGGAATGGATGCTGGTATTCTTTAGATAAGTGACCTGCAGCCCAAGGGTCATTAGTTAGACTTTCCTGTAAACCTTCAGCTTGAGGATGAGCTGTTCCTCCCCAGATTGCTACCTAGTAAACCAGCCTGCTGCATTAACCTGAGAATTTTGAAGCATCATCTACTCCTTATCCGTTATTTGAAGAATATAAGAGCAGAATGGAGAAGCCCTGACTTTTGCAGTGATACTATTAGCCTCCAATTAAAATACAGTGTATAGAAGTACAATTTCCCTTTGGGAGGTCTGCAGTGACTTTAATTAAGATCTCCTTGGGCATCTCCTTATGGTGATGAAGGGAAGTTTATTTACAGTTTATGAATTCTGTTTGATATTGAGGATTCTCCCTGTCAAACTCAGTTTTAAGAATGAGACCTTATTGCCTTTTCTACTTTCATTTGTCTCCATCCTGAACTAAAAACCACAGCAATGAAAGGAAATCTTGCACCTGAAGAAGAGGTAACAGTCAAGGAGTGTTGAAATTTGATAGTTGTCCATTTAAATAAATGTGTCCTTGACAAAGTGATGCCCACTGGGCAGGAAAATAAGCATGCAAGTCTGAATTCAAGGCCCACAATAATTGTGAAAGGAAGGCATATACTTTGGGGGGTGAAGGGGAGGATTAGATCACCTAACAAAACAGAGTGAGGTCAGGACATGTAACTGAACAGAAAATATGGAGAGTCTTTCACTAGCTAGTACAGACTGTGAAAAGCAGATAAGAGATATGATTTCCGTGCCTTTCAAAGGTTGTTTTAATCCCAAAGAATGGTCACTGACAGCAAAGAAAGTGATGCCAAGATTTTATTAATGTCACTCTTGCATGGATCTGTTTGCATGTGTGCACATGTATATATGTATGTGCAGGTGTGCATCTATTTTTTAAAATTTGTATTGGTGAGGTAAAAACACTGTTTTTGGAATGTCTGCAAAACCTATGTATGTCTTGGCCTTTTTTGCAATCTTTCCCCAAGTAGTGGTGGATACAAGTGTATCATGATACTGAGTCTCTGAGAAAGTTGATCCAAAACCAATGGAGTGTCTATAGGAAAAAATCTGCAGTAATCTGGGACAAGGGCAGTTTTGAGACTGCGCTTCCATGAAGAGTTTTCAGTCAGATGCCATGTGCCCAGAACAGGACTGAAGCAAATGGCAAAGATGAGCACTCAACACATCCTCAGGAGGTCAGGAGCAGAGTGACAGAGTCCAAGTGCAAGGAGCCTTCTGGCTTAGTCCAGCAGCAGTGAGTGCTCCATGGATTGTAAGAGCAATGGACTTTGAAAACTGAAATTCCTTAACAAGAGAAGTGCTAGGAAAGCTCCAAATCATCCTTACCTGTAGTGAACTCTCTAGTTTTGGATGTTTGGGGTTTTTTTCTGATGGGATTTTCCTAGTAACATTTCCTAAATTTACTGAGCAGCAGTTGCTTTTCAGAGTGATTTGGGGTTGATCTGTGCATTCCATTCAAGATCATGAATAGCATTAAATGGTGTGAGGCTTGTTTCTGTTGGAGAAGTCATTTTTATTGAACTGCTTCCTTGGATCAGGGTCAGATATACTCGGTACTTTGCAAAATTGAGTTTGCAATGAATCAGCGAGAAACCTAATGTCTATGTCAATACCAATAAATTAAATAGTACTAGTGAATTTTTCTAGGTACTGGAAAGTGGTCATTTATACTGGTAAATTGTTAGAATGATCCCTAGTGTGGGTTTGGTCTTGGCTAAACAGCATTTTTCAGTAGTCTCTGGGCACCTTTCAGGTTCTAGACTGGGCCAAGAGCCATTCCCACTAGGCTGTCAATATGCAGTCATACTGTTTTAGAGGCTGAGAGAACTTAATATGAGGTTTTTTATGCTGGTTAACCTCAGTGCCAGGGAAAGGTCCTGGGCATGTTTCATTTAAGAGTATAGCTGTGACTGTAATTATGTGTTTGTTTGTTCTGGCTTTGTGTGGATTGCAAACATCTTAAAAGGAGCAGGATCATCTCACCACCTGCTATGGAGTCCTCTCTGAGGGCAGCCGAGAAGAAGGCAAACCAGCTGCCTCAAAATTTGTTCTGTGGCCCATGTTGGCACAGGTGCTGTCTTCGTTCCTGCCCCACGCAGGCAGATGCAGAGGGCAGGTAGCAGCACTGGCTGGAGCAGTGCTCAGAGAATTGTCTGTCTGCTCCCCATGATGCCAAAGGCAAGGAAAGGCTGAAGCTGCTGTTCTCACACGAGTCCAGGCAGGTTCCAGCATAGTGCCACTTCTCCAGGAGCACAGATCAGTGTGGACCTCCTGTCTTAAATCCTCGTGATTCATCTGCATAAAATCCATTTATTCAGGCTTTCACACTGCATCCAACTGGAACAAATTGTGTATCCTTTCTCTGCTGCGTGATTCAGAGGGATGAAATGAAGGGTGTGAAGCTTGTTCACAGAGCAGCCCCACTAAAATTAGAAAGGCCTCAGTGGTTCTTTGTGTTTGAGAAACATGTTTCCTTCCTGCCTATTATTGGCTGGAAATATTTGTATGGAGCTGATTGCAGCTGTAATAGTCTTCTTGTGCAGAAGATTCTCTTTGGCAGCAGAACTTGCCTCCTGCTCTCATGGCAGAGCTCTATACAGGAGGCTGCCAGCCAACCTGCCACTGATGTCAATACAAAAGCTGTGTTTGTACCCATGAAATTTTGAAAACTTGAGTTTGGGGGAAAAAAGCAAATAGTGATGATTTCAAAGGGTCATCTGAAATAAGTAGTCTTTCTGCCTTTGGGAATCACACAAGTTGGTCATCCTGGTACGGTGGCTGTCAGTCTTCGTGCAACCAACCAGTGTTCATCACATATGATCAAGTAGCCTATAAATCAAACTAATATTATAATGTCTTATAATTTGTTATGATTACCCCAAAATTGGTGGAGAATTCTGGTTAAATTTTCTGTAAAATAGTTTTTTATTATTGGTCATCTGCCAGAAAATCCATAAAGTCTGTGTAAATAATTTTAGGGGTTTTTTCAGGTTAGAATACAATATACTTTTTTTTTGTACTGAAATACTTTTTAGTTGTCCCTACGTCTTCAAAGCTGATAGCTTTTTAAGAATGGGAAAGTTTGTTTTATCAATCTCTCATACTTTTCTGGGTAGTTTATTGCTGCACAGAAACCTGCTTTTCATATTTGCAAAGCATCATTGCTCATATGTATTGGGAATTCACATGCTCATCCTCTTCCATTGAAGTTCATATCCTGCTGTGATAAATGTCAAGGTGTTACATGAATCCACAGAGCCAGATGTAAGTTCTCTGTTGTTCCAGCTGTTCTGCTAAGGCTGCTCTTCACAACCCTCCAAGGATCTTGTTTCCTGTGCAAGCTCAGTATTTGTCAGCTGGGGCTGAAACAAGATGTCATAATATCATTTACTCCCATTTTTAGCCCTTAGGGATATGAGGATGCCCTGCAGTAGGGAAGATGGTGGGAGGTAGAGGAGGGTTGGTGCAGGGCTCCTTTTGGATCTCAGTAAGAAAGACCTGAACAACAGATGGCTAAATGAGGCATCTGCTTTAATAAGACAGAATAATAAGAGGAGTTCAAGATAGTTTGAATGGCCAAAAGAGAAAGTTTTCTCTTCACGAGTAGGATCTGCTCTGCACAGGATAACATGGGCAAAAGTATCCTAGCTCTCTCTGATGCTGCGTGAATGTGGGGTGTCCAGCATTTGGAGGGATGTTAAGTTTACTCACTGTTTATTGTCTTCTTATGAATCTTTTTAAGGCAGTTGTCTTATTAAGCCATTTGTTGTCAGGCCTTTCCTACTCAGATGCAGAAGGAGCCCTGCACTCTCTCCCTCTCCCATATCTCACCCTCCTCACCTTTCCCCTGATGCAGGACACAGTAGCACTACATCACCTCCTAAAAACACCTTTGCTGTTGGAACTTTGCCCAATGGTCCAAGATTCACTAAAACATAACAGCAGTTGTTCTGAAATCTGCTTAGCTGGGTTTAATCAAGACTCACTGATTGAGCAGTCTTTATTTCTAGGTGATACTCTTGAATGTGTTTTTTGGATAAACAGTGAGGTAAAAATATTACAGCATTCTAATATTTCATCATGGAAATTTTATGAACAGCCATTTTACTGGTTCATATGGATTCTGATTTTTTTTTAATTGATTGACAGATCTCTAGGATCTGTAAACATAGCAGGTGGCTACAGTAGATGAAATTTTACTGACAGTGTTGTTCTCTAGCATATACTGTGTACATATACCTAGATTGCTGATACAGATGGGCAGAGATACATTTGATTTACCTGTATCCAATACACATGTACACAACATACAGGTACCTAGGTATTAGTAAGCTATATCACTGACTAGTACATACATGCTTCTCTAATTCCCTGCTCACAAACCACTCTTTTGAAACAGACCCGACCCCAACCCATGGCTATGCTTTTAACTGAGGGTTACCCCTTAAGAGAGATGCCTTCTACTGCTACTCTTCTGGTGTGATATAATGCAAGTGTCAAGTTTCATCTTTGTAATAAAACAGGTTTTACAGATTCTTGGTTTCTATCTTCATAACTCTTACAGAAGAAAAACAGAAATAAGATGCATGATATTTAAACAAGCTTTTTTAAATATTCAGAGTAAATGGAAGCAACCTTTATCTGTAAGTGTGAATTTCATAAGAAATTTGTCAGGCTCTAATCCTTTGCAAATGTATATGGAAATACATTCTGAAATCACAGAATATTTTTTTCAACCCTCTTAGGAATATAAAAGTTAAGAGGCCACATTTAAATGACTGGTAAGTCATCATGCAAATTTATAGAGAGATGTGAAAAAAGTCTCTGGAGTTTTACTTTCCAGAGGAGCAAAAAATACATTTGTTATATTTTTGTTGTAGAAGTAATTGATGGAAAAAGAGAGCAAAAGGGTTCTTTCTGTTATAATTTTTATTATTTTATAATAAATGAAGACAATATTAAATTTCTTTTGCACTGAGAATATGTTACAGGAGGCATATATATAAGGCAACCCATTGTTTATGTTGCCTCATATGTCTAGTATGCAGCTATTTCAAGTGTATTGTGATTGAAAATCATTGGTCATTGTGTGATCAATAGACCATTCTGAAAATATTATCAACATTTTAAGATTCCCTTGAATAACTTCTGTGCTATGCTTCTGTTCCAGAAGTAAAAAGAAAAAGATTTCTGTCATCTTAAAACATGTATTTTTAAAAGTACCCAACACAGTACAGTATGTTGCATTAAATAAATGTCATTTGCTTCTGCCAAAAAAATAGGTATTAATTACTCTTTACTTTTAAATATATCTGTAGGCAAATTTAGCTTTGCAAGAAGGAAGACTTGCAGCTGCCCAAATGGAACTGAATCGTGCACAAAATCAGCTGGATGAGAAGCAAGCAGAACTGGATGAAGTACAAGCCATGTATGATGCTGCCATGAGGGAGAAGCAGGCCTTGCTCGATGATGCTGAGGCGTGCAGAAGGAAGATGAACAATGCCACAGCTCTGATTGAAGGATTAGGGGGAGAAAAGGTATTGGCACACACATACAGGTTGCCAGCACAAAGTAGGTGCACGGTTTTGAGAATGCTCTGTAATGATCGCAGCAGTGCTCAACAAGCTCAAGGTGTGGGGACATCTTGATGTCACATTACACTTTTTTTGGTTATATGTACAGTTGTTTTCCTTGATGTTAATGTATCTAAAAAAGTAAAGCAATTTCTTTTGTTAATTCTTCTGTGTGAAGATTTATGTTATATCATATGACTCGTATGAGGATAAAGTTCAGATTCAAAGCTAAAGAGCCAAATTCCTTTTAGCTTTATTAAGAAGAGGAATTAGGCTTAACCTAAATAATTGCCCTAAAATATTTATAAGAAGGATTACTCTCTTTTTCTCACCAAGTATACAAGAATACAAATTTGAAGCTTGACTAATTTCCTGAATTATAAATGAAGCTTAGATTTCTACTGGAGCCATTTACAGAATTATGAGCTAATTGTTATCCTCTGCACTGAGCTTGAAATTTACCTTTCCTATGCAGATCTTTCTGGCTTCAGCCTGAAGGTTTTCAGAGGAAGCAGGATACTCTCCTTTCCCCTGTTATTATTTACTTAGTTAATTCCTTCATTGATTTCACACAAAGTCAAAATTGATGAGAGTTCTGACTTCAACCATTGTGTCCTCTGAGGTCAGGACCTCAGCATTTCTTTGCATAGATGCCCTTCAAATTACATCAGTCAAAAAATCTTAGATGCTTTATCATATTTTTCCAGTGAATTTCTAAATTTAAGAGCAACACAAAAATAGGAAATTATAGTACCTTATTGAGGGTTTTCTGAAGCTTTGTGCTATGAGGTCTTATAAGAGCTGTTATTCCACTCTTGGAAATTCAGACGAAAAAATTAAAGACTCTGTATGGCACTTGGAGTATTGGGCAAAACTGACAGTGGGTTAAATGTGTGTTTACTAAACTTGAAACATGTAGGTCCTGACCGAGATTGAATGCAGAGTGATTGTAAAGGGAACAGAAATCTTGAAAGAAATGAATAAGCAAAAATATTACTTAATTATTTTTAATTTTTTAACACATTAAAAAGTAACACTTATAAAATTGCAGAATCATGGAATAATTGAGATTGGAAGGGACCTCTGGAGAACATCCAATGCAAAACACACGTCCTCCCCTCCCCACTATTCAAGGCTCAGGGCATTGTTTGGTTGGGTCTTGAATATCTTCCAGGATTCCACAAATTCCCTTGGCAACCTGTTCCAGTTTTTGACCATTCTCACTGAAATAAAGGGATGTTTTGGGTGTTGAATTTAAATTTCTTGTATTTCCATGCCCACGGCCCCCATCACGACACTGCAACCACATGCAGAGTCCTTGTTTGTTCTCCATGCTGTGCACATTTCTACAGAAGCACTTCAGAGATGTGCCCAGCTGTGATAATTAATGTCCTACCAGCAGTATGAAAGCCATCCCCACCATTCTGCCTGGTGGACTCTTCTTTGTTTAGGTGGGTATCCTTAAGGTGGTCCTCCATTAGCTCTGTTTTGTTGATTCTGAGGTCCCTACAGTTTATCTTACCCCATATACTTTGTTTGCCAGGCTCATCCTTCACTTCCTCACATGACTACTGGTCCTCCTCTGCTTGCCACTTCATTCTTCCTTTAAAGCTCTTACCAGTTCGACAAGCTTGTTCACAAAATGCTTGTGCTCCACTCTGTCAGGTGGTTGCCATCACTTCCAAGCAAAGTTCTACTTTTGAAAAGAATGATTTGAAGCAAAAAATACTCCTGTTTTGAAGAGAAATTATTTAACAGAAAGAGAATTTTTTAAGTTAGATGTTTGTGTTAGTTTTATGTCTGCTTAAGCTAATTTCTTTTTAATATTTCACATACAGCTTCGTTGGACAGCAAGCAGCAAAAACTTTCAAAATCAAATTATTCATTTGGTGGGGAATGTTCTTCTGGCCACCGGATTTCTCTCTTACGCTGGACCTTTCAATCAGGAGTACAGGAATTTGCTACTCCAATTGTGGAAGAAAGAGATGGACCATAGCAAGATTCCATACAGTAAAGTAAGTGTTCATGTTTTGTTCTGACCTCATTCTTTGCCTTGCTGAGAAATTATATGCGGAGCATTTCGTTCCAGATAAGTATATAATTGGAAGATTATAAACAGGCTGTCACATTCAATCAAATTCTTAATAAATAAAAAATCTGAACAGTTGACAACTGAGCTTCTAAACCAATATGTTTTAAATTCCTCTTTATACTGTCAGGCATTTCACAATTGGTATGTAGGACACTGCTCTGGCAAATCTGAGAGAAAAATGCTGTCTGAGGTCAGCTGCTCTGGGAGAAATAGCATAATACAGAAAACAAAGTAAAATTTATCAGCTTAGAATACATTTACCTTTTCATAAGAAGAAACATCACCTTTGCACTTCCGTGTGTTATCAGTAAATACCCTCCTGTCATACCCTCTGCTGTGTAGCCACAAAATTTAATTTAGTTTAGTTTCAAGTGTCTTGTAGAAAGTATTGATTTAAACAAACCCTGCATTTTGCAAGGCTTGGTTTGCAGCATTTTGGCACTTCAGCTTACTTCAGCTTTTAAATCCATCACCTTTGCCACCAGCGAGGCTGTTGCAGTGAGGCTGACGTTGCAGTATCTCCTTCACTGGCCTTTGTCTGTTCAGACAAAGGTGGCCTAAAATGCAGTGGAGCTACAGTCCTATCATTCAGTTTCTGTTTCCTGCCACTTCATATTCTACCTTTATTAAGGTGAACAACCTGCATGCTGAGACCATGACAGGGGGCAGGATCCCTCGCATGAATCCTGTCCTTTCCTTTTACCAGTGTCTCCCTCAGGAGCACCAGACCTGGCAGATTTCTGGTGCAGAGGCTTTGCTGATGGCCAGCATGATTTTTATGATATTCCATGATTTTTAGAAGGTCTGTCTAATATTCTTCCCTGGACCTGGAAGACATATTTGTGCTGAAGACAGAATTTGGGTTACCAAAACTGTCTTTCTGAGTAATCTATGTTGTCTTCCACTTGGTTTTGTGAGTATCTGTGTATGTTTTCTTCAGTAGTAAAGGCTGGAGAAACAGTTCAGGGACTCTTTCTTCCTCTTAGCACAGGAGTTGAGGTATTAAGCTCAGTTTGTGTTTTCAGCTGTCAAAGATTTTGAAAGAGCAGTTGCTGTTGAAAAATGCTGTGAGCTACTGAGCAACCTGTGTACAGCTGTATCATTGTGAAACAGCTAAAGGCAGATCTGCATCTTCTTTTAACTTTTTGGGGGATTTGGCATTTAAAACCTCTGTTAAGGAGACCTTTTTTCCATGAGGGGTTTGTTCACTTCATAGAAGTTACTTTTGAATATTTTTTAAATCATTTTTAATGTGAAGTTAGCATAATTCTTGTAATGCTGATTAACCTTGACCTGACAGAGTGAAACTTGCAATCCAGCCCAATTTATGCTGTGACTTAAAAGATGGATGACTCTGACCCGCCCAGTAAAGCTCTCTAAAAGCTGCTGATGATAAAAAATATGTAAGGCTAAGATGGATTTATTAATAAAGTACCAGGAGCAGTGCAGTTTCAGGCAAGATTTTTAACCAGTGTGGCATGGGAGTTATCCTACATACACTCATCCCATGGAGGCTCTTTCTTGAATTCAGTGTACAAAATGTTCTTAAAAGCTACTTACCTTGGGGAATATCTGTCAAGATTCCCACCATTTAAGGAGAAGAAACTGGATGTATAATGTCCTTAGAAAGCAATATATAAAGAACTAAAATTCTGCTTCCATGAAGGTGTTTGGACCACATTACTATTTGGCTGCATCCTTGAAAATTTAAGGAATATTTTCTTATCATTTTTATGTTGCTTTCCCTCTTCACCCCTCCTCCTCCCAATATGTCTCATTTAGATGGAGAATACCATAGTAAATGAGTTTCAAAATGTATTTACTATTCTGTTTAGACAGTTCCCATTAAAGACAGAATTCCAATTTCCATAATAGTGTATTAAAGAGAGTTTTGATTTTTCCCCGGAAATTAAGTACTTACAGAAGGCAGCATATGGGCCTTTCTTGGTACTTCACACCACAGGAAAGAAAGCAGCTTTGCAGTTCAAGCAAAAGGCTTGACATCTGCCTTACTTTGTCACAGACTAGCTGACCGTGGGCATAAGAGTCATTTAGGCATAACAATCTAGAAAGATCAATTTAAAATACAGCCACCTATCTGTTTAGTTAGGCACCTAAATTAGCTGAGTTGCAGAGCTGCAGGGTGACTGATATGTCTTGCTGTAGGTAAGAAAAAGTTCAAAGCTCTTTAGATTATCTGCTTAAGGGGCTAAATATGGTTTTAGGTTCCAATTGCTGAAAAATTTGCCTATTAAATTATTTTCTGTTCTTTGCGCAATTGGAAACTTGATTCCTAAAATTTCTCTGTCTTCTGAGAATGGTTTGTGTAGCTTCATTGTGAGTCTTCAATAATTTTAACAGTAAAAAAATCAAAGGGGTAAAAAAGCTTTGGTGTCTTCCAGCCACTGGTATCATTAGTTCTCATGATTGTATCACAACTCTCACAGTATTTGAAGTTTTGCTTTAGGCTTCAGATGCTGAATTATATGATTTTTGCAAGATTTGCAGGCTTTTACTTTCTTTCATGTCTTTATTTCAAACATGTTTTTAGAGAAAGCCTACAAGCAGGAATTGTTGAATGAAAACATAAGGAGCAAATAAAAAAACCTTCAATTTTATTATTTTTAAAATTCTCAATCCTTACTAAGGTGCTTTTCTAAACTGGACAGTTTGGTTTGCTATTTTCAGCACTGTTTTCTTCACATACACCTTTTTGAGAGGCCAGTCACTTTTCATGGTGAATAAAATAAAGCAAGTTAGTCGACAACTGCAAATCAGACTTTTGGAGAATATGTGAACTGTGAAGGGTTTTAGCCTAGCAGCAATAACCTTCCATGATAGCTCATGGCTGCTGATCCATAGCACATCTCCACTCTCTTCTCTTGGGCTCCCACAGCCATCCTGTACTTGGAAGGCACTTTCCAGAAAGTGGAAGGTCTTGTGAACAAGACGACACTTCCACTTGGACTGGCAGGAAAAGTTTGCCATTAAAAATGGCAAAAAATCAGTTTGTCATTAGATATTGAACTGGCTGCAGAGTTTTTTTGACACTCTCTGGTGGACATCAAAGCCTCAACAGAATTCACTTTCATTACTGCTCAACTGCAGTGACTGAGCCACAGAACTTTAAAGAAAAGAAACAGTAAGCAATAACTACCAAACTACACTCTATCATGCATTCTGATCAGAATAAGAAGAAAAACAATCCAGCAGATGTTTCAGTATAACTCCTCTAACTGGTACTAATTTTGTATTTCTGTGTTTTCTACTGGTACTAATTTTGTAATTGTGTATTTTCTACTAGGACTTGAACCTTACTGGTATGCTTGTTGACAATGCTACAGTGGGTGAATGGAACCTCCAGGGTCTTCCAAATGATGACCTTTCAATTCAAAATGGCATTATTGTCACAAAAGCATCTAGATATCCTTTGCTGATTGATCCACAAGGTCAAGGAAAGATCTGGATCAAAAATAAGGAAAAGAATAATGGACTTCAGGTAAACAGTTAATTTACAATTTTTCAAAATGTGTAGGTCATTTGTGTCATCATACTTTGGCCATGTGTAATCTAAATCTGATGTTTATTGGTATACAGTTGAGCAGAAACTAAAACAACTCTGACACAGAACCTGTACCCTATATCAGGGTATCAATAACAGGGCAAAATAGTTTGGAAATATATGGTATGGCATATCTATTTTTATGATGAATCTTTTGATTGCTTGCCATAGTGAAAGAGAAACAAGGAGGGAAGTAAATCTCCTGCTCTGTATCTGAGTTCTCCCCAGTAAATCCAGGAGGAACAGAGTTATGTCAAGATTCTAAATACATGTGTTGAAATTACAGCTTACATCTGGGATATTGTAACTTGCTATGGTCTTGTAAGTGTTTTGTTGTTGGTCACCCAGACACTAGCTCTATCCCTCAGCTGAATTTGAAATAAAAATGTAGGCAACATGCTGTTTTGGTGGATACACATACGTCTACATTATAACAAACAAAAAGTGCAGAGTTGTGGAACAGAGTATTAATTTTTAAACAATATACTGGTTTAATTCTGTGTAATGTGCCTCTAGATATTTTAATTATACCTTTTTCAAAGAGCTTTTTCTGCAAGACGAGGATTTAGTTAAAAAAACATGTCAATCCTAATTTTTTTTCCTGGTAAAAACCCACCCAAAAACCATGACTTAAGAGGTGCCTGGAAAGGCCATTCAATTATCATCTTCAAGGATTATGTTAAATATATTAAATTTAAATAAATGAAAAGGAGTCTGTTTGACTTTTAGCAATTTTAAGACTGGTGGAACTGAATGGGAAATTGAATGTCTGATGTCAGATCAGGCCTGCTGTGTAACAGTGGTTCCCTTTCTGAAATTCATAAATATTTCTCTACTTCACATTAGAATTCTAAGCATTAATCTATTTATATTTAGGAGATATTAAGATATTACAATGATTATATATATATATGCAGATAAGTAAATAAATAATAATAATAAAAAAGAAATGTGATCTCCTATCCTCCTAAGTTTAAAGCATGATTTCCATTCACATCAGCAGAGGCAAGTTTGGGTCCCTAAAATGTAGCAATTTGTATAGATATGCCAGGATATACATACAAATGTATAAATTTTTAAAGCTGCAATAGATTGTATGCTGTTTTCTATGTGCTATCAAATGCATGCTGTGCTGTGGCTCAATGTTCCTAGGTTACAGCCATGAACCACAAGTTCTTCAGAAGTCATATAGAAGACTGCTTGTCCCTTGGCCGACCTCTGTTAATTGAAGACATTGGAGAGGAACTTGACCCTGCTTTAGATAACATCTTGGAAAAAAATTTCATAAAATTTGGTTCAGCACACAAAGTAAGATGAATTGTAGACATTAAATTAAAACCCAATAGGACAGATGTTGGGCATGGGGTAATCTGAATACTGACATGATTTGTACCTTTAAAACAGTTAGATAATGAGTAGTGAACCCATGGGGTTATCTGAGGGGCTTTTTTTACCCTTAATCAGAAAGTTTTAAAAGTGTAAATGAAAATGTAAAACAAAAGACTTCATAGATATTTTTTTCATTGGATAAAACAACAGTTTCTCTGAATTCAGCTTTTTGAAAATTCAGAAGTGTTTTTTATTTGCAGGTGAAAGTAGGTGACAAGGAGGTAGACCTGGCGAAGGGCTTTACCCTCTATATGACAACAAAGGTGGCTAATCCTGTTTATACTCCAGAAATTAGTGCAAGAACAACTGTGATTGACTTTACTGTTACCATGAAAGGGCTGGAAGATCAGCTCCTTGGCCGTGTCATCCTCACAGAAAAGCAGGTGAAGAATCTTGCAGTACTTGAATAGAGGGAAGGCTTGTTCAATATCTGCACCAGGAGTGCATACATATTCAATGGCATGGTTAAAATCAAATGCAAGAACAAAAATGTGAATGAAAGTTTAAAGGTTGTTCATTTACTGAAATACAATGTGGAGCTGTTTTTTAATTGAATGGGGGAACCTAAACATTTATTTTAAGATCTGGCCTTGGAAAGAGAAGAAAGAAAATTATTCATTAAAAATACATCACAAGCATACACATGACATACATAAAACAAATTTATTCCTTTATATATGGAAAGGGCTTCTTGTTCAGTCAGAAATCTCTTTTATTTCTGAATTCCTTTTTAAACTTAATTTGAATTACATGAAAAAAATCCTTATGAACTTGGACTACTTTTGCCAGCCAGACTCTAGAGTGCAAGGAGATAAAAGATTCTTAAGGAGCCCTGAACACTGACTTGACTCTGTTCTTACTAAATTTTGCATTGATTATGTGGTAGTTAATATAAGGGATAAAATCCTCTCTCAGGTGAGAGAAAAAAATTGAGGTTTGCATTAGCAGAGCTGCTGCTTGCAGTAAGTAGTTCAGGTAGGGTTGCTAATGCCAGAGGAGTTGCCTACCTAAGGGAACTAATTCTTCCTTTGACTTCCCCAAAGCTTGTTCTAACCAGTGTTCTTTAGTGGTACTGTCATTTTCTCCAGCCAACATCCTTCCACTTTGCTCAAAATGAGCCTTCACTGAAGTAAGGACTGGAATTTAGGTGCCTTTCCTTCAGTCTGACAGTCACAAACAGAGGATGGAAAGTCATTGTAATGCACAAACTTCCTGTGAATTGTTCCATGAAAAACAGAAAGATTGTAACAGCAGTTACTGGGGGAAAATAGGATGGGACAAGTGTTTTATATGCAAAACTTTTAATCTTTACTCCAGTAGATGTAGGTTTCTGTGAGCAAAATTGAACAGCATCAGCAGGAGTGAATGGGAGTATCCTGACTAACTTCTGAAGGGAGGGAGAGGTCTAAATCAAGATAGAAGTGAAAGAAGCGAAAGAGGTTTCTCATGACCTACATATAAAACTCCTCTTCCCACAAGAAATCCTTGCTGGTTTGTTTTGGTTTAATTTTTTCTTGGACAGAACTGTTAGAGAATTCATATTGAATGTACATAGCAACACCTAGACTGCATTTTGGGTCAAAAATATAGTCACTGAAAAATATTCCTCCAGTGCTGAACATCAGCTGAAGAGAGTAGCAAGGGAACCTGGTTAATATCAGCATTACTTGCTGCACAGGGACATGGTTGCAGCTGATCAACATTTATTAAACTCCTTTTGGCAGATATGAGTGGTTGTTCTGTCTCTTCTGTCTCAGTGAGAGATGAATGTTGTGGTGTAGATAGTCAGAGCCAATGGGATTCTGAAAAATTCAGTTCAAAGAAAAGACACAACATGAGCAGAGATTCTGAAGAACAGGTTTTCTATTACAAAGAGACAACTTTATGATCGCTGAGCTAAAGTAATAGATTAAAGGAACCAAGACATTCCTAAAGATTGCTCTAGTGATCAATGAAATATGATCAAAGAAGTCTTTATTCTTCTCAGCTTTATAGGTTGAGTGTAAATACAGAAAAAAAATCAGCATATTTTTGTACTTTGATTATGAAGTTGCTGCCACTACTTGTGCTCAGAACAACTATTATTTATGTTACAAATATGGTGGTGAACTTCTCTTGCAAACAAAAACTTGTACCTGGTATATTTGCTGAATTTCTGAAAGACACCTTTTACAGACTTACAAATAGTATGGGTAAAGTGTCTGATATTAAACAAAGCACATCTTTATATGGAATTTAATCATGTAGTTAAATGTATTTTTGAGTGTTTGTGGAAGTATTCCTTTTGTATAATTCTAAACTTTTTTTTGCATAAATGATATAGAAAGAGGAGTAAATGTAGAAAGCTGAATTACTGATGCTTAAGCCATTCCCCTCTCTTGTAGCTTCCTCAGAGCAGCTACACTCTGTAGCCCTAGAACATATTTCAAACAGGCCTCCAAATGAGAAGATTGTGAAAATATAGAAATTTGTCACTTCTTTGAAATAGAGGAGAACCTCTCCTGTACTGTAGAACTCTGTACATCTCCTTCTCCTCTAGCTTGACTAGTTGACAAAAATGAAAATAAACTGAAGCCACAGGTGTAGCTACACTATTATTAACTACCCTTTTCTTGTAGGAAGGTTGACTTGATTGATTAAATAAAGACAGCCAGCAAGAGTATCCCTGAGCTGTGTAGACTGTGCCGTATAGATGCCTCATTTCATTTGGCATTGTGTTGACTTGTCTGCCTTTTTTCCCTTGTCATTGTCTGTCTTGTTGAAAGGGCAATAAAATCCACATGACATAGATAATAATTGTAACATTTCCTGTTTTATAAGCAGTAGAGGATTGTGTCTTTCAAAGTCACAGAATCACAGAAATTAGAAATGGAAAAGGTCATCCAGTCAGTTTTGCTCACAATGTAAAATGCATCCATACAAAGCATCTTTTAGGCCTTTATTTGTTTTAATTTGAAGTATCTGATGTAATGTGGCTTTTATCACTTGCCATTGGAAACTATCTTTAGTGGTTTGTGCACCTTACTTTGAGGAAGCTTTTCCTGGTAATTCTGATGTGTATTCATTCTCCAGCATTTATGCTTCATTAATCAAATAAATACAGGACACATGTAAATTACTTTAATTATCTATGTTCATCGTGCATATCAATTATTTTAGTACAGATGTATTTAGTAATATATCAGTAATTTATGAAAAAGACAACAAAATCCCTAGTCTGGCATGCATGAAATCACATGTTTTCTGTGTCTTTATAAGGAATCTTCCTTTTAATTGATGTTAAATATCCTATGGCAAATTTCTTGAGTACAGGAACTGGAAGCAGAAAGAATCAAACTGATGGAACAAGTGACATCCAACAAGAGGAAAATGCAGGAGCTTGAAGATAACCTGCTCTGCTGTCTAACCAGTACAGAAGGCTCGTTGGCTGAAGATGAGTCTCTGATAGAAGTCTTAAGGATCACTAAAACAACAGCAGAAGAGGTGAATTTTGAATGTACTGTAGATACATTTTGTAATTGTAATATAAAGACTGTATATATAAAGATGTATGTATATATTTTCCTTCCTGTTTTATTTTTTCCATTCAGAGCCACTATATAACATCTGACTTCCTGACAAACAAATAGTAGAAACTCTAATTTTTTCTTCCCAAAAAATTGCAAAATTAAACTGCTACCTGGATACTGTTTGTATTCCAGTCATACTTTGCAGGTGTAAGTTTAAATCAGTTCCCATTGTGACAGGAGTTGGAACACATGAAGACACAACATCTGTGTTGAACACTGGCAGGGGGAAGCAAAGCTCAACTAAAAATATTACTGTGATCTTAATCAAGACCTTTTCTTTTCACTTGTGTAATATAAATCACGAGTAACACAACTTAATCTTTGTGGTCTCTTCCATTTATTTTAAGGTCAGTGAAAAATTAAACACAGCTATGGAGACAGAGGTGAAAATCAATACTGCACGTGAAGAGTATCGGCCCGTGGCAGGTCGTGGTAGCATCCTTTATTTCCTAATTGTGGAAATGAGCTTGGTTAATGTCATGTACCAAACATCCTTAGGACAGTTCCTTGGCATTTTTGACCTATCAGTGGAAAGATCTCGGAAATCTCAAATTCCAGCAAAAAGGGTAGTTTATATAATTGAACATCTCACCTACGAAGTCTTCAAGTACACAGTTCGAGGGCTGTATGAAAATCACAGGTTCCTGTTCACATTGCTTCTAGCACTGAAGATTGACTTGCAGGCCAAGAAAATTTCACACACTGAGTTTGAGACACTGATCAAAGGTAATTTCTCTAAAAATGTTCCTGTTCGTATATGTCTGTGTACTGCCAAATTCAGATTTTGCAGGACTTGCATTAACAATGCGTTATGTCCTGTGGATCTTCTTGTTTTTAACTTGTGAATGAAAGCATATACAGTCCAATATAGAATTAAGAAACAAATTTTCCAAAACAAGAGCAATATAGATTATTTGTTATCAAAATAATGCTTAGATGAGGATTATTTTAACTGTTATACATTGCAAAATGGGAAAAAGGTAAGTCCATTACTTGTAAGAGAACTTACAGTCCCTACTGTCTGCCTCTTTTTCAAGTTGCCATGTATCTGTGTCTGTAAGATTGCAGGCAATCAGCAAAAACTCTCTTGATGGCTGATGAGCAGGCATGTGAATGCTGTACCAGACTTAAGTATCAGCACAAAAAAGTGGAAGTCTGTTACATGCAGTGAAACACTTTTATATTGCATTGCATTGTGTCACCACCGAATGTCACTGCTCAGACACAATGACAAAGAAAAATTTGAGTAAGGTTTATAAGATTTGATGGGGTTTGACCTCACTGTCTCCAAGATAAGATAAATGCAATCTGGTACAAAGACAAGTACAGTCAGGTGCTTGGCTTCCAAATATCCCAGTTTGTTTGGCAAACACTGAGTTACTGCTCAGCTGTGGCTCAGCTGTGCTGGGTGTGCAGATGGGCATGAGGCTGAGTGGTGGTTGAGCTAAGAGGCTGTTGACGTTGCACAGTCCTGGAAATGAATGCACCATGTGCTTTCTTATTCTTTGGTAGAGACAGATGAAAGGAGCTGTACTAACCATTGTACCTCTGCTCTGAAGAACTGGGTTTGAGTGTCCTGTTAGGTGGTCATGTTTTATTCCAGCTCTACAGATAGACTAGAAGAAGCACAAAAATTAGTGGGATATCAGCTTTGGAAGGAACTGAGACCACTTTCAAATTAGGTCTTTGTTAAGTGTTTCTTCCATGCAAATTCCAGGTCGCCATATCCTGGTTTACATAAAATGTTACTAAACTATTTTTATAATTATATAAAAAAAGTATTTGATATTACTCATCATTTTTCTGTTTAACAATGTTTGCTTTCCTCTATAACACTTTTCACTTTGCAGGAGGGGCCAGCTTGGATATGAATTCTGTGGAACCAAAACCAAAAAAGTGGATCCTTGACACAACATGGCTCAATCTTGTGCAGTTATCTAGCTTGTACCCTTTCGATCAACTTCTGGTGCAAATTGTTAAGAATGAGAAGTCTTGGAAAGCCTGGTTTGATCAAGAAGCTCCTGAAAAATCTGTTATTCCTGATGGTTATGAGAGTTTACTGGATCAATTCCATAAACTGCTCCTTGTCCGTAGCTGGTGCCCTGATCACACAGTTGCCCAAGTAAGATACAGTTTTGTGCAATGGTTATGCCACGTGACATCTCCTGAAGAACTGCCAGTTCCAAACTTACGTTCTCTGAATTTCATGTCATCATAATATTTGCTGCAGAGCTATTTTGAAAAATCAGATACTTAAATGCTCATAAAAAACATGTTTAGAGCACTAATTTATTTAATTGCAATGAACTAGGAAGCAGAACATAAAACAAATTGTGTTGGAGCTGCAAGAATACCATTTTTTTGGTGTGGTGCTTTCAAAGTCGAGTCATGAAACCTCTAAAGAAGTTGCATTCCTCTGATGAATCAAAGAATACATCCCTGTTCTTTTTCACAGAAGCAACGGAAAAAGAACAATTCACTTTTATGACAGGTGCACTAAAGAAGCAGATAAACTGTTTACTTACCCTCTCTACTGAGAAGGTAATAATTAAGACTGCCTCATGGCAAATGTCATAAAAGAAACTGCAGTAGACTATTAGTTTCTCCACAGTTTGTGATATTTTGATTTTTCTTCAGTATGTAGGTGTAAAAGAGATGTATGAGCCTATGAGTACCCTCTTTTCACTTTTTTTCTTTTTTTTTTTCTCTACTGGAAAGTAGCAGTTTTTCTTTCCTGCCTATTTCAACTTTACATGTTACATGCTGTGATAGCATCTGTGTTGTATTGAGGGGATGCCATATTTTCATGGACCTCTTTTACTACAAGGCTCACTCCACTCTTTTTCATTTTCTACTCTTCAGTCAGTAAGTAGGAGAGAAGTATGGGAGCTCCAACTGCCATAATTTAAACAGAGCAAAATAATAAAGCTGCTATTGCTTGTTTATCAACTCATTATCTATCAACTTATTTATCAATTATTTGTTGCTGTCTTGCACAACCATCTCTGAAAAAGAATGTCTCTGAACAATGGTTGCAAAAAAAAGATCATTATTTTAATTTTTGAGGAGAGAGGGGATCTCTTTTGTTACTCTGTTTTTCATGTCTTCTTTCCCTACTGTGTTTTCCCACATATTAGAAATTTTACCAGTCTAGGACAAAATTTACACTTAATAGTGGATGACTGAGGGTTTTTTTTCCTACAATTGATATCTTCCTCAGTACACCTTGTCCCTCTGTGCTTCTCTTCATCATATATGCCTCAGAATCTGTGAGTCATTACATAGTTAGGAAATCACCTCAGTCAAAAAAAATTTCATGCACTAAGGTAGCTTTATAAGTTCTTTAAGAAAATGTCTGTTAAAAGAAAAAAAATGGAGGCATAAAGAAGGTTTGACCTTTAAGGATCAAGTCTGAGCTGAGTTTATGTTTTGTAGAAATAGATATTCATCCTAGGAGACTTGGATTGGATAACTACTGGACAGGAGAATTTGTTTGAAGTTCCATTAAATATATGTGGGTGATTGTAACTGGGTCAGATGAAAGATCTGTCTAATCCACTATGCTGTAGAGAAAGTGTCAACAATACATACTTAGAGGAACTAAGAATGGAACTGGGATAGAGAAACTCTTTTATTTGGCTATCCACCAAGTTTTAACATGCAGTTATTTAGGGGCAATATCTGGGCTGTACTCAGAGCTGACACTGGATCTATTCTGCAGGGGCTTTCTGTTTTTTTAAGTTCTCTTAAAAAACCTATTTAGCATTTTCTAACAACAGTGTTCACAGGATGGCTGTTGCATGAGCAGAATTCTTTCTCCCCTCTGTTTGAAGTTTGCTATCTGAGAATTTCAGTGGTTATCTCCTGTGAACCAAAGCTGAAAAATTAGACAGTCATTGCCTTCCAATGTAGATACTGGTAAATTCCTGATCACTAATTAATGCTAAGTTTAAAAAGGTAAAGATAGATATATTTTTCTGGTAACTTTTTTTTTTCCAGGCTCGGCACTACATTACAGAATCTCTTGGAGAGAAATATGCAGAAGGATTTATTCTTGAAATGGAAGCAATGTGGATGGAAAGTGACTGTAGAACACCTCTGACATGCCTTTTATCAGTGGGGTCTGATCCCACTGAAAATATAGAACGTCTTGCTAAATCAAAGGTATCCTCCTAATAGAGTTTGCTAGAGCAGATAAAGACATTTTCAGCTCTAGCATTTTCTTTGCACTAGAAGTGGTATTTCCACATTTTAAAGATGTTCAAATAATGATATTTATATTCACACTAGTGTTCTCTGAAAGTTAATTTTTGACCAGTAGCTAAAATGCATTTACTAGGAAATGAAATTATTGCTGTCTTGCTTTTTGCAGTTGTTTGATTCCTGTGAGATCTCCATCTTTACCCAGACTATGCTAGTCCACTACTTAGGAAAGGTACTGAGCTATGAGAACAAAGCAACATTTGTGGTTTAAATTGGGCTGTATTCACTGTAGGAGCTGACTGTAGCAATGATGTGTATAAGAAGATACAGAAAAAAAATAATAAATATGGTGACAAAAGAAATAAATTTTAACACTCTAGCATTCAATGGAAACACCCAGCATTTCCTACAGAACAGCATCACTTTAAGGCACTCTGTGCTCTGTTTTATGGTTCACAATGTAGCAGCATATAAAATTCTCTCAAGAAGTTATTTACTTTAGATCTCCATAAATTTTCCTCCTCGTTAGAATGCATCTTCATTTAATGGTGTGGGTTTTTAGTAGACACTGAGTAAGACATACTTGCAAAAGTGGGGAGGACCCACAAATCTCTTTAGTGTATTAATTAGAAAGTGGAGATGCTCATTCAGTTTGAAAATCAGGACCCTTATTTGTCTGTTTGTTTTGAAGATAGCTTAAATTATGACCTAACTCTCACTTAGTGTTTAAATTTAGGAATCTTAAAACTGAAGTCGTTAATTTGATCCTTGTCTGCTGTCAGATTTAAAGGATATTGCAGTGGACAGTCTTAGTATGTTTTCATGCTTTAGGAAATGTGTACAGAATAAACAGAAAGTGAGGTTGTGAAAGAGCTAAAGGGATTGCTTTGTTTATTCACACGTGGTTTATGAACAAGGCAACATCAGCTAGGCTGTCATGACCTGAAGTTCAACTCTAGTGTCACCTGTAAATGTAAAGTCAACAACACTCTTTAACTGTAAGGTTATTTTCTAATCTCTTGAAGTAAAGACCTAACCACACAGAAACCTTTCAAGTTTTCAGAAGCCTTCCAAATGCCACAAAACAAAATGCAAACACAGATGTTTTTAAAAATAAAAATGTATATAACAATGTGGAACTTAAGGAGCATTTCAGAAATTCTTTAGCTTTTGAAACACCTATCTAGAAATAATTTAGTTTTCAGAAATATTTTGAAGGGAGCTTTGTGTTTATTTGCTAGTATGTCAACAAATATTTCTTAGTTCCTGTCTTTCTTTGGGATTTCTCTGTGTTTTTCCAGACTAAGTCTTTAATATAGATTAGCTGTATCAGGGACCTCACCTTGAAGAGGGGGTTGGGATGGTGCTGGGGTTTTCTCTTCTTAATGATAAAAAACTTGGGCCTCTTTTTTCAATTATTTCCTTTTACAGTCATGAATTTTAGTGTTAAAATGGATTTCCAGTACTGATGGTGCCTCTAAGTGTGATATTAACAGTATAAATCACCTATCTATTGTTAGTAATGTTCAAATTTGTTTCCAGAATTTACTTTTCACACTAAAATTTAGTTGTTCAGGTGGCTCTCTCCCAAAAACATGAGAACAGTATCTGTGACTACTGAGCTGTATAATCTTCTTTATAAACCAAAAGAGCTCTATCTTAAAACTATTTGCATTTACGCCCCCTTTACTTTCATTTAAGGATGGTGTGAAAATTTAACTTTCAGGATTAAAATTAAGTTTCTTATGCCAGCAGTTTGGCTGAATAAAATCAGTTTTTTTTTAATTGTAGAGATAGTTTCTTTTAGGGAATGATGCACAGAACCTTCAACAGAACTGTCAGGGCCACTGTAGTGAATAAAATGCCAGCATTTTCATCTGGATAGCGATGTATTAAGATGACATGGATAGGCTGATATGACTCACTATTGGAAGAAACATTCTGTATGCAGACATTTGATGGAGTTCTTGCAGAAGGAGTAAAATGAGGACAATTCATAATGAAACATATTTTTTTGCTTCCCTCAATGTTTCTATAACCTTTAATAGCTGTACATTTGAGAGGTAACACTGCTCAGAAGAGCAAATTATGAGTGGATGCTTTGTTAGGGAATAATGTACCTGCTGAATATTTATGCACTCTTATGCAGGGGTAGTCATAGTTTTTGATTTATGAGAATGCTAGCTGTACTCAGACGCATCTCAGAAAAGGTAAAACTTTTTGGTTCTCTGGCACATAGCCAGCTTCACAGGCTGTTCAGCTTTGCTTCTTTTAGCTGCAGTTTCAGGTTTCACTGACCTGAGAGTAGGATTTAACTGCTTTCTTATCTCTGGTATTCTCATATCCTTAAATCTTGCCAGGATAGGGGGGATCATATACAGCAGCTGTATTTATACTGTTCTGTAAAATCAGGTCAGGGCCCATTCTCTGACCCTAAGGCCAAATGACCCAGCACAGTTTGTGTCCAAATGCTTAACCTTCTTCTACTGCAAAAGTAGGGCAGCCTCCTCCACACTGTTTAGGAGTGGATGTCTTCCTTCCTTTTTGTTTCACAGTAAGAGAGCCTGAGTGGCTGTACAGGTCGAGACAAACATTTGTAACCTTTGTAGCTCTCAGCCAGCTGAAGACAGGCCCAGATTGATAATGCAGCTCATCGCTCACTGCGTGAGGGTTACTCAGCTGTAGGTCTTGAATGTGAAACTGCCCATGAACCAAAGTCTCTTCATCAATTCTTTCACCCTCAACATGTATGCAGAATAATATGTTTTACTAGGTTTCATAATTACGATTTTCCGTGGCAGGAGTCAGGCAGCCAGCCTGAGCCAGACTTGAAAAGAACAAGAGTAGCAAAAATAATAAGCAAGAGAGGATCTGCCTGCATGTTACTGACAGAATTGTGTGGTCCTGATCTCACCTTTTTCAAAAGATCCCTTTGTGAGAGTTTGTATCCTCCTCTGGTTTTCTGAACAACTGGCTTTACTCTCCCATATTCTATGGAGAAGATGCCATTAAATTCCAGAATCTTATGTTTGCATTTATAAGCTTCCTCTCTTCTGAATCTAGATCCGCTCAAGCTAGCAGATCACCAAACTGGAACCCTCTGAAGCAGTGGCTCCACAGCTGCCATTTAACAATATAGGATGTTTCCTGAGTTAGGCTTTAATGTGAATCAATCTTTCCTGTCCTACCTGCTCCATCAACAGTTCTCTTTCCAATGAAATATATTCAGACAGTAAAAAGTCACCAGATTTGTTTGGTTTACACTGTGCATTCATTATTATCCAAAGCCCTCATATCTGCCCATCTCAAGATAGTACATTATAGGAAAAAGAATGGTCAGACTGTATTTATGTCTTGCTTTATTTGAAAAAATGGTGAAAAAGCTGAAAAATGTTTCAGGTGTCTTATCTCATAGATATTGTTAGATCAGCAAAAAAAAATATTATTTCCAGTGGGTGTAGTCTTCTTCCAACAGGTGGAAGATAACAGGAACTTGAAGGGTTTTGCTTTTTTTGTTGTTTTGTTTTCTTTAATTTGTTTTAATATATTCAGTCTCCATTGACTGGAGGTTGACTGGAAATGGCTTTCTTTGTGGCAGAATGTCACTATGCAAGGATCTATGAAAGCAATACATCACATGTATAATTCTAAGAAACTACATATAAAATAAACTTTCTTTTTTACTTTTAGAGCATTCCATGTCGTGCAATTTCAATGGGTCAGGGCCAGGAAGCCCATGCAAGGCACCTGCTAAATCAATGCATGCAAGATGGAGGATGGCTCCTTCTACAGAACTGTCACCTTGGCTTGGAATTTCTTAATGAATTAATGGACACCATCACCACAAAAGAGTCTATGAGTGAAGATTTCAGAACCTGGGTCACTACAGAGGCTCACCCAGAGTTTCCCATTAATCTTTTACAGTCCTCTATAAAATTTACCAATGAACCTCCTCAAGGTAGGAATGACTTCCTCTCCCATCAGAGAGATAGCTGCTGGTCCAGGAAGGCTGGACTGAAAGTAATGTTGGCTTCACTGTGCAGCTACTTAAAGCTGCCAGTCTTGGACATTACTGATCTATGTTCCTGGGCACACCCTGGTCTTCTGAGCCTCCATCCCCCTCCTTACACCCAGGATCTTTCCTCACTTGGATGTTCCTCAGATTCAGATGTTCATCTCATGCTTTCTGAGCCTCTGAGCCCCAGCTTTCCTAACCTAAGTAGTCCATGTGCAGAAGCACAATGTGAGATCTGCACCTTAACTGGCAGCTTGGACTCATGTTCCTGTATTAATAGGGGTGCAAGAAAGACATGGATGGAATGAGTCCAATGAGAACCCACATAAATGCTGAAGGGATTGGAGAACATGCTATGTGAGGAGAGGCCAAGATGATTGTTAAACCTTGAGGAGAGAAGGGGTGCCTTATCAATGCCTACAAATAAATAAATATACCCTTGTTCTCTGCATATATGTGTTGCCAATGGTTTCAGTTGATGATGTCAGTAGGAGCTGAGAATTTTTATCCATGGTCCTATTTATAGCTTCAGACATTTAAACCTCTTATTTCAGTATTTAGCTTCCTTTGAACATTAGTAAGATGTATACAGAATGTTGGGTTTTGTGAAACACATCCTATTTCAGCATTTATGCTCCATCTCAAGAGCAGGTAGTCAGTCTGTTGATAAAAATTTCTTACTTCTTCCTCCTCTCCTCTCCTCCTTTTTAATTCAGAGCTCAGCATCTTTTTATTGTGCAGTGACCCCCTACTAATCATTCTAATGGTAACAACCCAAAATAGCCAAGAGGCTATTTTAGAAGTCAAGATATAGCAAATTTGCAACTTGAATTTAGCGGCTGAAAGAATCCCAGTGTAAAAGTTTCAGTCAGAATGAAATATAGACAGTTTTAGTTTCTTAAGACTGTCCTGCCACATTGGTAGCACAATACAGTAATACATTTTTGTTTAATTTTAGAACGCTTATATGATACCCATTCAATATTTTGGATAGCTATTTGTCTGAATGTTGTTCTACAGGATCTTTGTGAAGTACAAACAAAGCAAAAGTACTTTTATTGTGTCATAGGAAGTAGGACAACTTGGGCAATCTATTCACTGCACTTGAAATCTTCCCTTCTAGACTTGTGTGAAGCTAATTAGGTGGAAGGCATCATGAGAGGGACCTGATGTCATTAACTCATGCTTGGATTGTCTGCCCAAGACAAAAGACACTTGAGTAACACTGCCTGAAAACATTTGGGAGAAGTCGAGCTTTTGTACTCCATGGAAGCTGAGACTGCATTAGTATCAATTGCCTAAAGCTCTTCCTGGGATATGAAATGCCAGTGCTCAAACAAACCTCCACAAGTATTAACATTTGCACTATGAATTCAGGTTCTCATCTCGTCACCTTGGTGCCTGTAGGCCAGATGGAGAACCTGCTCACAGAAAGAATTTCGAGATTTTTATAGGAATCAAATCTAAATAAAAATATCTTAAATAAAATTAAAATCTCAAATTGTAAGTAAATATCAAAACAAACTCTTGGATACCCTGTGCTCTATTTCATATAATAATAGGTGTCCTCTTTGTTTCCATATAGTTGCTAAATAGTTATGTTTCTATTTTGGTTGTTATTTGGAACATTTAGAATATGGTAACTTAATTCCTTCCAGACTCTTGAAGTTAATTTTTTTGTGTTATCCACCTAAAATAAAATGTTATTGAAGTTTGCCTGCTATGGCCTGCTGAACAAATAATTGATTCTAAGACATTATTTGAAGGTATAAGCAAGATGATACTACAAATTGGAAGAGAGAATTGTTCCTAGGAGGTTGGACTTACGTATTACATTTTTATACTTTCTAGGTGTGAAAGCTGGCTTAAAAAGAACATACTCAGCTGTAACTCAGAATCTGCTGGGAGCGAGCAAAATGCCACAGTGGAAACCATTGCTATATGCTGTAGCATTTCTTCACACAACTGTTCAGGTTTAAAAATATAATTATTTTCTTCTGTCATAAGGCCATGTTTCATTTATGAATGAACCTTGTTATTAAATGAAAAACATTTTTATATGTTTTTAAATGGAAGTCCAATGTTGGCAAATTAACACAATTTTAAAAAAGAAAGAGAATAACATATCTCTTTTACTGCAACTGTGTTAGGACTTACAATTGTGTTCATGTTGGCCCTGTACCTCCTACACGGATGATATTTCAGGGGAAAAAAATGACAATCAAGCAGTGATCAATTAGAGTACTCTTCTAATAAAGTCCTGGGCAATGACTGTGGGATCTGTCTTTCAACTAACTGGACTTTTACTAATATTTTAAATCATAAAAGCATATTAAAGAAATTTACAATTTATGGTTTGGAAAACCATAGTCCTAAAACGTTGCATTCACAACAAGAAGGTGTAAGAAGGTGAATATAAATCCTTTCTGCTATGAAACCTGTAGGAAGGAATGAAAGTAGATTTTACGTCTTGACTTCCAGGACTTCCATTAAAGAAAGTGTTTTACGGATAAACCACAACTTTTCATCATCCTATCGATGGATTTTGCAGTATCCTTAGTTTATATTTGGAGCCTGGTTAATTTAGCTCAGTGGCATCCACGCACTGATATATTGTGGTCCAGTGGAAGCCTGTGGTATGCTTTTCTTTGTATCACTTTGCTATTACTTTTTTCTTGGTGGAAAAAAAAAATAATTTGCAATTACCAGATATTGCCCTAACAGCTACATACTGCCAGCTGAGTCTAAAAATGATTCACTAAGAAGCAGTTTTTCCTACTTGCATCTGCATCATGCGGACACAGCATGGAATGTGTGATGGGAATATATCTGGTCCATAGAAAGGCTCCACCCAATGATCATGGATGGTGATTTTGGACACCCTTGCCTCAAAGAGTAGCCTAATTTTTGAAATTCAAAAGCTATGGTTCCAGACTCAGAGATATAAAAAATACTTTAAAAAGAGGATTTTTTTCTTTGTGAAAATGTTAATTTGTTTGTACAAATTTAGCTACCTACTCTTTGTTTGTAAAAATTTAGCTACTAGACAATTAATCGAATGTTTGGCCTTGCCCATGTTAAATGCATTTTTTTAAAGTTGGTGAAATAGGGTTCCAGCTGGACTACTGCATCCTTAACATATTACATGTATTCTTCTGCACTTCGGCTTTCTTCACGATTAATATCAACCAGTGTTTTACCTTTAATTCCAATCTTTTACAGGAAAGAAGAAAGTTTGGCCCATTGGGCTGGAATATTCCCTACGAGTTTAACCAGGCAGACTTTGCAGCCAGTGTGCAGTTTGTTCAGAACCACTTGAATGATGTGGGCTCCAAGCAGGGAGTGAACTGGAGCTGCGTGCGCTACATGCTCGGAGAGGTGCAGTACGGGGGCCGTGTGACTGATGACCTCGACAAGGCGCTGCTGAACACGTACGCGAGAGTCTGGTTTGGGGAGCACATGTTCAGTGAAGAATTTTCCTTCTACAGAGGTTATGTTATTCCAAAAGGGAACACAGTGGAAGACTATCTCCAGTACATAGAGCAGCTGCCAGTGATTGATACACCGGAGGTAAAATATTTTAATATAGTAAAGGGAGCTTTTGTCAGATGAATAACTTAACGAGGTTTTTTTTCAGAATCGAGTATGCATAGGTCAGGATTAGCAGACCATTATAGTGGGTATTCAGTGTAGATCTGCTGACCAGTAAGAGGTAGATGAGGCCTTCTTCAAATAACTGGAAAAAGTCTCATATTCACAGGCCCTGGTCCTTATGGAGGACTTTGAGCAGCCCTAATTATCTCCTGGAAGGCTGATAGAGCAAGATTCAAGCATTCTTATCAATGTGTCTAAAAACCTCTAAAGATGAAGCTGGAGCCTTTTTGATAATATCCAATGAAAGGACAAGAGGAAATGGACATAAATTAAACAGCGGGAAATTCCATCTGAGAAGAAGAGAATAATTTTTTGGGTGAAGATGGTCAAACACTGGAAGAGTTTGCCCAGACAAGTTGTGGAGTGTTGTCTTTGTAGATATTGAAATCCCAGCTGGACACTGTCCTGGACAGACTGCTCTATCTGCCCCTGCTAGAGCTGGTGATTAGGATTAGATGACCCTCAGAGGTCCCTTCCAAAGCAAACTATTTTGTGGTTTCACAATTCTGTACGGGATTGAGCAGACACGCAATCTCAGAAATAATGAAAGTAAAAAAGCCTTATGGTCTAATTTTGCAAGTTATAATTGGGAGTTTATTCTATTTTGACAACAGAAAGATACGGATATCCCCATGAACTGATGGGGTAGCTGATGGTGTAGGGTAGCTCCTGTTTGTAACCAGTTTTACATGACCCAATGTGTGCATTTCACAGTGGTCACAGCGACTGGAGGATGGCGACTTTCTGCTCTCTCCAGGCACACATGATAAAGTTAGTTAAACACTGAAACAGAAGAGAATGCTCTGGAAAATTGAAACTGAAGTGAATGGTCTGGATTTCTGTCTCATTTCTATTAAGTTGATAAATGCCGTTGGAAATCAGTTCTATTAAAATTAAATAGAGGGAGTGAAACAGAAAAAACTGGTTTTCACTTACTGATAATGTGCTGTCTGAGAGGGTGAGAAGTTTCCAAGGTCATAAAATAAGCTTGGAAAGTTCTGAATTTCTGAAGATAGTGAAACCAGAATGCAAAGGTATTTGTGCCAGCAGTGATGTACATTTTCCAGGTGAGAGTAAATACAGACATGAAAATGCATCAGTGGGATCCATTCAAGCCCAGCTCATGAAGTGGTTCCTATCAGTGTATGAACCTTGGCTCTATCAGATTTCAGGATTTCAGGTGCTGCTTTCACGAATCTGCTCTTTTAAGCACTTGGGAACCTATCTCACAATGCTGCAATGTATTTTTAAAGTGCTTTGATGCCTGTAAAAAATCTGTGTGTACGGTTTGAGGTAGGGAATTTTACCTTTGGCTTTTATGTAAATAGAAGTAAGTCCAGGAATGCAAACATCTTTTTGTCTTTCACATTTTCACTCGTTAGGAAGAAAGGTACGACTTTCTTCTGTTGTTCTGAAGTCTGTCAAAATTGCTCATAAAAGCCTTTAACCTTTTAATCTCCCAATCTTCTTCGTTTCATAAAGGATTCTGTGCTAGTCTCATCAGTATATCCTTGATTCATTCCTTTTCCATTTTTAGTTAAGAAAGCCTAAATCGGTCTGCTTGCAGTGTCCTTGCTCCTTTGATGAAATGTCATCCTCTGAGCAGAATGAACACTGTCTTCTGAGGAGGGTAATTCAACTCTGTGTGTGGGGTTAGCATGGAAAGCTTTCAGTAGCAGAGGGCTAAGGAGTGGCTTCTATGAGAAGCTGCCAGAAGCTTCCCCCATGTGTGACAGCGCCAGTGTCACACGGCTCCAAGACAGACCCACTGCTGGCCAGGGCTGAGCCTGTGCTCCCAGTGCCCCTGGGAAAATGTATTTATGAAGGATAAAAAGCTGCACATGAACTTTCAGTCAGAGAGGGGAGTGAGAATATGTGAGAGGAACAGCTCTGCAGACACCAAAATAATGAAGAAGGAAGTGCTCCAGGTGCCGGAGCAGAGACCCTGCAGCCCGTGGAGGACCCCACCCTGGAGCAGGTGGATGCTTGAAGAAGGCTGTGACTCTGTGGGAAGTCCATGCTGGAACAGGTTCCTGCAAGATCTGTGGTCCCGTGGGGAGAGGAGTCCATGATGGAGCAGATTTTCTGGCTAAAGTTATGACCCACAGGTGACCCATGCTGAAGCAGTCGGTTCCTGGAAGTCTGCACCCTGTGGAAGAGACTCACACTGGAGCAGTTCAGGAGGAACTGCAGCCCATTGGAGAAGTTTGTGGAGGACAGTCCTCCTCAGACATTGGAGAAGGGAAGGACTCCATGCTGGAGCAGGGAAAGAGTGGGAGGTGTCCTGCTCCTGAGGAGGAAGGAATCAGAGACAGTTTCCTGTTTCCTGTTCCCTGTCTTCCTGTGCTCCTCTTGGAGGGAGGAGGTAGAGAATTTGGGAATTAAGTCCGGGAAGAAGGGAGGGGTGGAGGGACGTTGTTTTTAGGATTTGATTTTATTTCTCGTGAACCTAATCTGATTTGATTGGTAATAAAGTCAATTAATATCCCCAAGTCTGTTTTGCCTGTGATGATAACTAGAGATTGATCTCTCCCTGTTCTTATCCCAGACCATGGACTTTTTGTTATAATTTCTCTACCCCATCCAGTTGAAGAAGGGACGATAGAGGAGTGATTTCAGAGTAGTGTAGAGCTTTGGCAATTGGCTTTGAGGATTCATAAGGCTGGAAAACCCTGGAAGACAGAATCCAACATTTTCTTTTTAAACAACATTCCTAGAGATTTTGGGTCAAAAAGAATGAGATATTTGGACATACAAGACATTAAGAAAACTTGTCCACCCACTGCTTTCTTTTATCTTTCTTCATACATCGCTTGAATAAAATCATGGGACCGGAGTGGTCTCCCATGTCTCCCTGTCTTTGTTAATATTGCTCCAATGTTTAAGTTAGCCCTTGAACTAGGGGTCCATTCACAGATCTAGCAGATACTCTTCATGGTGCTAACTTGGGCTATAACATTGCCACAAAATCTACTAGAGCAAAACCAAACATATAAGCCCTCACTGTACAAGAGCAAAAGTGGAAAAGAATGTATCTTCAAAAGTGCATTTCCTTCCACCTAGAATATGAGTGTAATAAAGTGCATTGGTATTTTCGCCTTTTATAGTTCTAAATATTCGGTTTGAGTAAACCACTATTTGCAAAACATTAAATAGATCCTATCTGGAATCTACCTGCATGCTATTATAGTCACACCCTCACTCTAGTGTGGTATTAGGTCTATATTTTGTGCTGTTGAAAGGATAAGATTTCCAAGTGGTGTAAATCAGTGTGGCTTTGCTGGCTTTGGCAATGGTACAGCCACTTGTATCCCTTGTCCCTGAGTTTTGAGATTTACAAGTATAAAAATATTAAATGGCCCTTTTAATTCTGTCCTCAGAGTATGTAAATTCTGGTTTCTAGAAGTGTCTTCCTGCAATATACTGATTCTAATGTAAAATATGAGAACTGAATGTATGAAAATATGTGAAAAATGAAAAACAGAAGATTGCTTAGCTTTTGTGCTCAGCTTGAGGGCAAACCTTCTTCATTGTTGGATCAGTGGTTCAAAGTTTGTAAGAGATATGTAATAGCTATAATTAAATGAGGGCTGGTGAAATAAGTCACAATTCCTCCTGGAGAAGAGTTGCAATTGTCAATCTGACAATTATAGACTTACTGATATTTCAGTGGAAGTTTCTGAAAAAGCTATTATCATTCAGACAAAGGGCAGCTTTGCAGTAATTCTGTGCTAGCTGTATCTTAAATAAAATAATTCAATTTCAGGAGAAGAAGAAGTAAGGAGGGGAAAGCTTCAACCAAAAATAGCTAAACCATAAAATATCCTAAATATATCACCATCTTTAGGTACTTCTGATGTGGGCATTATTTTATTCACCATGCTACGTGCCTTATAAGCCTGAGAGTCTGAGTAAAACAAAACATGTTAGAAATGTTGACTGGATGGATAATTAGGGGCATCTACTTGAGCTGGTACAACAGCAATAGACCCACAGAGACAAAGAACTAATGCTAAGGGGTCAATGTCCACATATGACATTTCTAACAAGCTCTAGTTTGAACCAAAGGAAAGGAATCTGTTCTTGACCCTTGATAGTATTCCACAGCATGGTCCATGTGGAAATAATGAGATCAGTTAAAAAACCTCCACTGATATGAATGAAAACTCTATTGCATATGCAGCCTATATTAATGTTTTTGTGTAACTTGAGGTTGGTCCTTGGCCATTTAAATGGAAGAACTTTCACTGGCCGGTTCATATCTATTGTTTTATGGAGCTGAGAATTTTCTTCCTTATTTCTCCACTTTCATGCATTCTTTCATGTATATACTTTTAGAAGAAAAATCACTTTTTCACCCCCCAATTTTTATACCTTTTACTTTAAGGTATTTGGACTTCACCCTAATGCAGATATAACTTACCAGACCAACCTGGCTAATGAGACGTTTAGCACCATAGTGAGCATCCAGCCCAAAGACAGCAGCACTAGAGGGGGAGAAACCCGGGAAGCAGTGGTGCAGCGTCTTGCTGATGAGATGCTAGAGAAATTACCTCCAGATTATAACCCTCATGAGGTATGTGCTACTTTGTAGAACAGATGTTTTATGTACGCGTGTATATACATTCATGTTTTATAAGTTTCATTGTGCTTCTTAAATTTAGCTGGTGTGTATTTTAGAACGCTCTTAAAATTATGCATAGGGGCTTATAAGTCTGTTTTGTTTTATTATCTAAAATATTCCTGCATCAGAAAAATATATTTCAAATGCCACAGTCCACTTAATCGGTCACCTTAACTCAGAAGACACATTAAAGGCTTCAGAAAGTTCTTGCTTTCCTTAGTAGCTTACAGAAGGAGCCTGGTGCCTCTTTCTGAAGGACTGGTGATCCTATAGTGGTTACAGCATTCAATTTACTTACTCCCATTATGACACCATCATGATGAAGATTGAATTTTATCACTGACCTTTTCATGCTCCAGATTTTTTGGGGTCTAGCCATAAGAGGTATCTTTGTCAATCTTTGCATTTTTAATTAACGGTCCCATTAAATGGAAAAACCCAGCATAGAGATTCTTGCATCAGTTTATAAGTAGGTTCTGCTGTCTTGCCAAGTATTTAATGAACAGTAAATGTTGAAAACCCCTCACTTCCATGATTTTATTCTTTAAAACTCTGTTTTGCATTGATAGTGCCTTTTTTCCCCCCTGGTTGTAGTTCAAGCTTGTAAAATGCTCAGTATGAATAACAACTTACTAGGCATGTTTTATTTTCTACTCTGGCCAACTTAGAATGTCCACCTAAGCTACAACTAATAGTCGTGGGGCCCCAGCAATATTTCCTGTCTTCCCTTCTACTATTAATCTCAGATTTAATATGTCTTGTATAAATAGTCACTTGTGTACTGTCATAATTCAGCTTGGAACTTCTCTTTTCATCTGCCTGTTGTCAAGCTACTTACAGTCTGCAACATTTTTTGGTGTCGTTTCCTACCATCTTTCTCCATACTGTTATTTTTCCATCCATCTCTGTGTCTCTCCCTTTTGACAGCTTCTTATTGAGTTATTCTAAATAGTGTACAAATAATTTTTTTATAGAATTGGATTAAGAATGGAGTCAATTTTCTAATTTTCATATTATTATTCAGTACTGAATAAATATTAGAAATAGAAAATAAAATTAAATCTGTTAAGTGTAATAGTAATGCATAATTCAATAAATGTAATGATTTTCATGTTAGATCTACAACTAGCATTTACACATTAAATTGTCCTCAGCCCTCTTCCCTTATCCTTCCAATCAGAGTAAAGCTTTTTTTATGGAACTAGATTCTTCTAGTTTCATTCAGTTCCTTAATTTATTTTTTTTTCAGTTTACAGTAGCAGTAAAGTACTGAATACCTGGATAGCATGTATGCTTTTGCCATATTTGTAATATGTGTATTAAACTAAGTTTTTACAATATGCTTGCTAAATCCTTCAAAGGACTATTCCTTCATTCCCTTTTAAACTGCCAACGTTTTCCCTCCCGGTGAATTTGTAATACTTAGAAAACGTCAGTAGTACTCACTACACTTTACATTGTAACCAGGTAGTAGTCTTAACCTCAGGTTTTACCCCTGGGAAATCTGTGGAGTACCTTTTAGTCATGTTAAATGCACACAAACTTGTTTAATCCAAATTTCACTTCAAATTGGTTTGAACAAATACTGGTTTTCTCTGGGATTTCTTCTGTTTCGTCTTAGACTCATTCACTTTCTTTCCTTCTTAGTTTGTTCACTGAGGTTATGCACACAGACCACATGTAGGGGATGCCTCCCCTTTTCAGTCACTTCATCAAGTCTTAGCTTTGGAGACCACCAGTTTTGGAGCCAGGGGCTGTAGTTAAGGGCAAAGGGTCTGAAGGAGTTATTTTGGGCGTTCCGTCCTTCACTCTTAACTGGTCTCTCTCTATTTCACTGCTGTTTTGGGGTATAATGCATACTGTTTCATGTGACTCTATTAAAAAGACTCACCACCAATTGTTTTCATTGCTTTTTCATGCTCATCATCAAGCAGTATGACAAACTATTATCTTTTCTCATGATCTACCAAACATATGAGGGGTTTTATTTTCTTAAAGCAATCATCATTACAATGATGCTCAGAATTAACATATCTTTGCTTCAGTGCTCTTTCTCTTACGTCTTCGATGAGCTTCAAAGGAAACTGCTTTTGCTTTGCTTGACAACTGTCCTCTTATGATTCAACCAAGGAGATTTCAATTTGTACAGAGGTTGTACTGGTGGATCTCCTTTTTTCTTCTGTATTTCTTGTAGATGCATTCTGAGTTCAGTAAGGGTAGATAACAGCTCTTCCTGGGGATATCTAGTTTTCTAAGGCTCTGTGCATCTTGATCTGTGATTACACTTCACTTGGATTAATCATACCACTCTATTTACATGCCTTTTCTTCAGTCCGCACTACTGATGGATGACATTGTACTTTTCCACAGAAATATCCAAAAATTGTGGGTTTTTTCTGTAACGTGGTAGTCATTCCTTTGCTCTTACCATCTAGAGAATATCTTCTGTTAATTTTCCAAGTGTTTTTATTGATATAAAATAATGTATTGTATGTAAGTAATGTATTCCTCTGTATATGTCCTTAGCTGTTTCAGCTGCACTACAACTTCTACAGATTTTAATTCTGTAGTGTTACGAGATTTGATGTTGTTTCTTCCAGACCCTGTTTTTTTAATATTTCTTTCTTCTGTCTGCTTAGTGAATTTACCCTTTTTTTCTTCCTCTACATATTAGAACTTAGCTCATTCCCTACATCTTAGAACCTTATTTGGCCTTTACAAATTATTTCTTTGTTGTAGGGGAATTTCCCTTTTCTGCCATTAGTGCCCAGTTCCACGTCTTATGTGTTGCTTATGTGCCAGGAGTGCAACCACATCTAAATAAGCAAAAAAAATCTGTATCAAATGTGTTTCTCATCTGAACTGTCACTCCAATATTCTGGAACCTCCTAGAAAGCATGGATATGTCTGGAGTGAGCTGTAAAGCAAACTACATTTTTAAATGTGAGTTTGTATAAACTGAAAAAAGCCCCAAACCCAAAGCACTAAAATAGCAAAATAGAAAAATAATATCGTGCTCACTAACATATAACCAAGAATCCCATCAATCAGAGCAGAAAAGAAAGGAGAGTTTAGGTATTCTCTGAGGGAAGAAGCAACAGAATTTGGCAGAAGTTACAATATGGCAAATGAAATGATGCTTACAAGTATAAGGAGTGAAATGGATTATGTAATTATTTCCTGCGATGTCTGAGGACAAAAAAAAAAGGGAATGAGATGAGTTTTATTGTTTGTCAATTTAAGTCAACACTTGGTCATTCAAGACATTGTTCCATACCAATCAGTTTAATAAATCTGAAACAAACAAAACCAATATCCTAAATAGTGAGAGACTGAGGGAATGTGTCAGAAAAAGAGTATATATGCATGTCTCATTGGAAAAGATCAGTAAAAAGAGAAACCTTCATTAGTCCTAGCAGCACAGCTTGGGTTTCCTTTCAGAATAATATTGTGCTCCAGTAATGCCATGACATGTTAGTCTTTGAAAACCTAGGAATAAAGATACTATCAGTGGAGAAAAGGAACAAAAAATTTTGGGAACAATGAAGGTAATTAAAAGCAAATTCTCTTCAGGGAAAGTGGCAGGTGCCTTTGCTACCTTTGATCAGTTCTTGGGGCTCCCTTTAGAAAGTGTGGAGTGAATTTGCACAGAGCTACAACCCCAACAGACTGGGTTAGGGACAGATGGTCCAAACCCAATTATTTGCTGACATTCAGAGCTCCGGACTGTATTTTCTCTTGATACATTGTGAATCCAGAGAAGTTTCAGGCTGTCACAGAGAGGCCTACATTTCTCAGTTATTAGCCTTCGGCAATGACTTCAGTGTCAATAACTTTCAAAACAGGGCAACCATTTTACCCCATGATATATGCTGCTTTTTTTTCTTGTGTTCTTGTAATGCTTCTCACCAGTCAAGTAACTTACCCAAAAGAGTAGAAACAAAACGAGTCACCTTTGCATGCTTTCTCAGCCTGTGGTTTGACAAAGGTGATGGAAAAGCAAAATAAACCTTCCTCCTGACCTAAAACTATCCTCATTTTTCTCTGAGTAAGAATTCTACTTTCATGACCCCTTTTGCTTCTGGGTCTCGCCTCACAGGTTACAGAGAGATTAGTGGTAAAACGATTAGGTGCAGTCAGTCCATGTGAGTGAAGACAGGTGCAAGAATAAATGTCAGCCTGTCACACAGAGAATTTTACAATGGAAATGATCCTTGCATCTTGAAAAACAGCTTTCTAGGGAACAGCAAGTAGCAGCGATTTTTTTTCCTTAAATATTTTTTTGTGGTATTGATTTAGCTATAATTTCTCTAAGGCTATGGCTACATTATCAAGCACTGCGTGGAAATAGGAATTTGTCTGAGGACCCTGGGCCTTTATTATGTTTTGCTGGGGAATTTGCCTTGGTCTAATTCTAGTCTGGGCCTGTAGGCTGAACCCATTAGTAATTGAAGTACCTTAGAGGCCCTGAAGCACAGCTTTTGGGTTAGTTTAATTTGAAGCTAAGACCTTTGCGTGCCTGGAATCTAGTTTTCAGTGCAGGTTTTTTTGCTACCAAAAAACCACAAAAATAAATAAAAAAAAAGTCAGGGTTTGAACTGAAGCACTGACATAGATGATTCTGTAATGTGTCTCTGGTTTACTTATCAGCACTATCAGATATAATGGTCATCCAGGTCTCAAGCTGCGTTTATTTTCTACATATTTTGCTGCCTGCTTCCTTATGTACAACAAGGAAAGGGTCCTTGATACCCCTTGAAAAGAGCTTTGGCTTATCCATCTACAGAGTGATGGATTTCCCATTTCTGCTGACAAAGAATGAAGCAAGTAACTAAGTCTGGCTGAAAATAATAGCATTTACTGAAAACCATAGGCAGTCACTACTACAGTAACTTGATCAATGACCATGGCATGAGTTCAGCTACTACATTTCTACTGATAGTCCTATAAAGTATGTGCTGACAAAGAAACTGGTGACCTGAGGACAGTTAAGAAATATGCATAAAAGAGTCAGACATAGTAGAGATATGCATTGCAAAATCATGTAGGCAAAAGCTGTTAATATTATGATTTTAGTAGCTCCTTTCTTAAATCACATTGTTTTATGTTAGATGGTAGCTGTTTGCATGATGAAAAGGGGATGTTCTAAGTGGGCTTTATGGAATTAGTATATCAATCTCAGAAAAGCTATTTTGGTTAATGAGTTTAATCTTTTAAGGTTTTTTTTTCTGAGAGTCAGTATCCATATCTTTATGTCATAATAAATACAGCCCTGGATGTAAGTCATCTGATTGCTTGATAAGAAGAATTCTAATACAAAACTAGTTAATCATACTTCATTGCTTGTATTGAAAACAAATCTTAGCAGCAAGATTTCCAAGAAATGCACTATGTTATACCAAGTAAATCTCACCATAGATCAGGATTGATTTGTATACAATAAAGTGAGAAGTATGTAACTTTTTTTTTCAGTTTTGATATCTGGTTGTGCTTGGTGCTTCAGACTGGGTGCTGTGAACATCTAGGTTGGGTTAGCAAATTTCTGCTTTATTGGTTGGCTCCATTATTCAAAACTTCACAGGTATTTTTGAAGGTTCATGAGAGTAAATCAAAAGAATGTGTAACTTCTGAGAATTCACTAATTAAACTGTACAATTATCAGTGCAGTGATATTTTAGAATCTTTATTTCATGTCCTCTTTGTAGATTCATAAATATTAATATTTTGGAAAATAACTCCTTTAAAAACATACTCCATACAATTTTTCCTCCAATGGGAGAATTCTTACTCTAAATGATCCCCAAAAGGAACATGTTTTGTAGAGTAGAAATAAAAAGTGTGTTTCTTATTTAAAGGATAAAATGCATAGACTATATTCTGTATAATTCCTTTCTTATTAGTGGCATGCACTAGACTTCTAAGTATTCTGAAAAAAAAATAAATCAAATATTCTTACTTCTTGTCAAGAAGAAAAATTACCAATTCCTGTGAATTTTTCAGAAAGCAGAAATTTCCCCAGGATTTTGTATTAAATAATCAGAATACCTCATTGTGTGGATTACCCAAAAACTTTATCATCTCAGATCTGGTCTTGTAGTAGCTGATTTAAGTATTTTTTTTCTCTTTCACAGGCAGGATACATTAACTCAGTCTGTAAAATGTACTGTCACACTGCAAAGCATTAGCATAATTGGCTGGCACCTATTTCTTGGACATTCTGTCTGACAAACCCACAGGTCCTTGTGATTAAAATATGATGTATAACCTTGCTGATAGCTGTCTCTCAAGGAGAATAGCATAGAAAGTTGAGAAAGAGTATTTTATTGGGCTTGGAGTTGAAATTTAAGATTTGGAAATTGCCAAACCTTTGCATATTTATACAAGTGATTATAACTACTCATCTGCTGCATGATATTAATCTTGCAGAAATTTTCTATTCATGGTAATAATGAAATTTTTAGTAATGTTTATTATTTGTATAAAATGTATAGTGTACATAATAATGTATACAATGAGATATGTGAGCTGTTGGCTTTCCAAAAGTGAGGAAGAACTCTTGAAAGCTTGAAGAATCAAGAGTTCTGGTATTGTGTGGGGTATAGGCACCATGATTTTTGCAGGTGCCATTAAACCCTCTCTCATGCACTGCAGTATACAGTGGCCTTTGATATTCGTGGAACATGCAGTGCATGTCTGAAGCACATTCCATACACATCATATGCAAAAGCGAGACAGGGAATGCTATTGCTACTGTTAGTATGACTTGTCCTTAACCAACACAGACAACTGATTCTGTTTTGAAAATATTCTCTGTTGAATTTCAGAGAAACTGTTATCCTTAAAAACTAAAAAGGTCAAAGGCTTCTATTTGCAAAATGGTGCACATAATGGTGTAACAGATTTCTGTGCATCTGTATTATTTCTGGCAATCTTGCCTCTCTACTAATGTATCTATGAACATATCATCTCATGAACAAGTCACATGCTACTGAAAGTAGCAGCTTTTACATATCATTGTGCTTGTTAAGTGGAACTCCATTTGTTGCATTATTTCAGCTCAGCAGGGCAAGACAAGGTGAGAAAGTTCACCCAGCACAATTTGGAAATACAAAGAATTTACCATGAAACAGTGCTTTTGTATAGCATGTGGGTTTTTTTTTATTTTAAGATCTAAGACCCTGCAGCCTAACAAGGACAGAAGGAACTGCTGTGTCCCTTCAAAAAGAGGGAACTTTCCCTTCTTAGAATGATGGAGGAGCTCATTCTAGTAAGCTAATGAGTCACAGTGTGCTAAATCTTACAGTTGGCACTGGACTTGAATGGCCATCTGTTACTAAAATGTTTCTTTTCTGAAAATGTTTTTGCTTTCAAAAATTATTGCATGGGAGACAGGAGATTAGATTTTATAATCATTGCACTCTTCTCTTTTAGGTGAAAGCCCAGCTTCAAAAGATGGGACCTTTTCAGCCCATAAACATATTTCTCCGTCAAGAAATTGACCGGATGCAACTTGTTATATCCAGGGTTCGAACTACACTGACCGATCTCAAATTGGCTATTGATGGTAAGCTGCAACATCAAAAATTGTAATTAAGGTGCAATATTTGTTGCAAGAAGTTGCTTACATCATGTAACTAAATAAATATTTCTCCTGATTTCCTTCCTTTCTCTTCTGTTCCCTCCCTCACACAGTTTTTCTCTTTTTCTCTCTGTTTATCATATGACCACTAATTCTAGTCCTTAAAATCTCCTGATTGCGTCTCCAAGGACACTCCACCTAAATTTATTCTGCAGGCATGTGCTCCAGTATTGCAGTTCGTGTCCCTCAGCACTGCTTCACTTCTGTGATTCTCTCTAGGATCCTACAGAGCTCAGAGGAGCTGAATTGCGTGATTAAGTCCACGGGTCATGTACCAGAGTCATTTATGAAATTAAGCTGAGACATAATGATATAGAACAAGGTAGAAGTGTTGCTGCTAAGTAATTGAGAGACAGGGATCTCAGGAGGCAAGGTGATAAAGACTCTAATTTAAGGTGAAATTTGACATTTTTGTGAAACTGGTTATACCAAGTGGCATGTCTCCAAATGGAAGTGGAAGTGAGTGGCAGTGTCAGTCAAGAGAGATAGAGACAGTTCTTCTTTTAGGCATCACAAGAGGCAGGAAACCGCACTCTATATCTCTCAGAGACAGGAGTATTTGGCTGAAAGTGAGCAATGGTGAATGAAGTTAAAATGAACCAAGAGAAGAGGCAACTAGAAGCAGATGGAAAATTTGATCAGAAAAGAAGTGAGGAAAAAGAAGGGATAATGATGCTGCCATCTGCTTTTTGTTTTCGCATCCTACTTTGCTCACCTGCAAGAGTTGAAATACCCAGGAAGGAAAGTGTACTGTTGCTCAGCCAAGCTTCTTGAATTAACAAATTAAAATGAAGCAGGAATGGGTTGATTCCACTGGTAAAGCTCTCGCTCAAGTCTGCTGTTCTCTAGCAGAGAGACAGAAATTATCTGAGACAGCAAACTGTCCTCACAGGAAGCAGGTCAGAATGCCTCAGAATTAGTCCCTTCTGACATAGCTGATGGCATTACTGTAATCTGTCTTACTGGTATTCTGACAATGTCTTTCATGAGGGGAGATTTTTTTTTAATTTGTATTTTTATTACATAAGGATCAAAAGGGATTTTTTTCCCCATCATTTATATGATACACTGAGACAACAATACATGCTTCAGAAACCTCATGCCTATAATCTGAATTTAGGAAAGAGATTCATAAATGTGCCCAAGGCTAATAATCTTTCATATCCTGTAATAACATATGCACAGATCAAGCTGTAAGAAACAATTGTCCTTTCTTCCTGAGCTGAAAGTTCCCTTTTATATGTGAATAGATTCCCTTTTCAAGTAAATAAAAGGAATATTTTCCATCTAAGAAAGTGTTAATGTCTCCTTGATTGTGACAGATATATTTAAATTCTCAATATGTGTAATATTCTGCAGAGGGATGGATGAGTAACATAATTTATCTGCACTTCACATTCAGTTCCACAATGGGTGCAGTGCTCTGCCAGATGTTTAATCAAGGTAATGCTGTAACTTTCATGCAATTCTCTAAAACATAATTTCTTATGGACAGGCAAGTTAAATTTAGTGAAAAATTGCTCTGGAAACAAAATTGGATGTATAGTTAACAATAACAATTAATGGCTTCTGGCACGTTCATGCTATCTCAAGTGCATATGGTAGACTGTTAATTAGGGGATGGAAAGAATATTTGGGCACGCTACCTCAGCAAAAGGGAAAACCCCAAGCTGTCTCATGTTAGATTCTCTCCCAAAACTAGTCAACTGCAATCTCAGGTCATCTGAGGTGCTTCATTTCCTTACAATGACGTAAACTGATGTGCCTGCTCAAACAGGTCATGTAATTTTTGATGTCTGCCCTGCTCGTGTATCTGGCTCTGGCTTCACAAATCTGTTAAGGACCCAGCACCCACTTTTAGCAGCCGTAAAATTTCAAATAAATTTGGGTTTTAGTAATATAGTGTGTCTTTAGATTGTGAAAGGAAGTCTGAATATCTGATTCTCAGTTTGGATGTGAATGGATGGACCTTGTTATTTTGATGTTGCTAACTGAATTACATTTGAGGTAATGTAAAACCCTCCTCAGGGAGAGCCCATGTGCAGCTGAGCATGAGGGATGTGGAAGGAATTTGCAGACACAGTTTTGTCCCTCTATCCAGGGGGCAGATTAAGCAGTTCAGCTTTTGGGAGGGCTCAGGGTGCTCAGCTTGTGTCCAGCATGTTTGTTGGCAAATATGCCCCAAAAGCTTCCATCTCCACCAATAAACTTTGCTGCCCAGAGGGACACTTTTTCTGGATCAAATTGTTGTAATTAGATTGTAGCTGCACTTCGTACTCTCACTTATGTCCCAACCATTACTTCTGCTTTAATTACTTATTGATTGCCCAGAGTTTATTTCACAGTTGGCATAATACAGAACTTCACCATAAATCAGAACACAGAAGTGATGGTTGTCCTCTTGAGTGCCCTAAATAGTAGCCATGTTCCAAACATAGAAATCTTTTCAGAGACGAGGAGAAGTAAGACATGGGGTTTGCACCAAAAATGCCATATCTTAATGGGTTATGAGCAGCAGATCTTGAGCCTCTGCCAGAAGATGACCGTTCTTTGTAAGGCAGTATCTGAGCTGTAGCGTTCCTGTGTACTTACATCCTGCCTCTGGCAGTGTAGAGGCCTCTGGCACAGAATACCAATCCCCCACTCTTTATTGTAAAATCTCCTCTCCCAGTAGTGAAGATAGTCACTAAATGCAATAAAATGTAATGAGCCATCCAGTTATTCCCAGCCTTTTAGAGTTTGTTGGAATTTGAATGTGGCCTGTCCATGAGATTTTGTGGGGTTGTCTTTATTTCTCTATGCACTGAATAAGAGTGCATGCACTGAATAAGAGTAAGCATTTTGATCTCTTCTCTTGGTGAAGAAAGTGAGAAAAGAGATTCTGTGGGAGTGTTTTCCATGAATGAAGTGGAGCATACTTGTAGTAGCACTGAAAGTGAGTATCAAATTCTTGGCAATGGAAATAAGCACAGCTTTTAGTTTGATTTTAATCCTTATTCTCTTTAACCCACTTAAAATTTTGTTTAAGGGCTATTTGTGAAAGAAAAAAATGTTTTACTCATTTACTTATATCTAGGTTCTACTTCAGTCATAATACTGCTTGGCCTTGGATTCTGGCCAAGGTTTAATTTTCAAGTTAATCCTTGGGAATTGCCTAAACTGCCTATTTCATGAACAAATGAAGAACAACTGAGAAACTTTGGAATTTTTTTATCTTTTCATGTCATACATGTACCTCATGATCACAGAACTCCCACTACTGCATGTACAGTATTTGCAGAGTTAGGAGAGAGAAGTCCTTTCCTGGTAACACATTTCCTGAAAATACAGCAGTTCTATGGCAATGTAGTTCTACATATGTTATAGGAGTTGTGTAGGATTTTTATGTCATCTACAAAATCTTGTCTGTGAAGGCCAAGTAAAGATTCACTACTTTTTTTCCGACTCAGAATACTGTGAAGTGAAAGTAGCATTTGTATCATGATGCTGCAAGGAATTTCTGTTCATTGTATGTAGCACCTTATAAGAAGGGTATAAATGAAGTCTAAAGAGTCAAAAGAGGCAGCTGGCCATTTATTTTAACCTACATGGTGAAAAAGCGAAGCTCAGGAAGCTAGTCTTGCCAGAGTCCACAGGAAAGGTAATTTCCCATGAAAGGAATTTCCCCCTCTCTGGCTAAGTTCTATTTTGACTTGTAATGGTATAAGACTGCTAACACTAGCACAGTTTTAGTTTGGCTTGCTGACAATGGTAATAGAATTTTGGACTGAAAGATCTTGGGCTCTTGTCTTACTAAGTTCTACTGCGTGTATGTGTATGTTTGTGTGGCTTGTAGGGATGCATCACTCTTGGATGAGGATTTTATTTGAAAATGGTTAAGAGCACTCAGTAAAGGCATTAATGGAATGTAACAGTGGGGAGGTCATTTGAGGAACAAAGGGGGATGAGTCTAGTATGTCTTGTGGTATAGTTACTCTTGGCTCAGCAGCTCTCATCCATTATTTACTTTTCATCCTGATAAGAATGCCAGAATGCCTCCTGTTGTCTTTCACAGTGTGGCACATCATTTCTGAACTTCTTAATAGGTGTTACATATGCTTGCCATGGTGCTGGCCAGGACAACTGTTTAGAAACACACACTGCACATTAAGGACAACCTTAGAGCAGAATAGAGTTGTATTGCTCTAGCTCAGGGTAATGATTTGTATTACTTTTTTTGTAGAGTTGTGTGTGGATTTTCATCTTCAAATTACTGCTTTAAACTTTTTATTTTCAGTCTTTTGATGGAAAAGACCCTTCAGCCAAGAGCATTTAGTACTGGAGATGGTAAATTTTCATAACAATTTGCAGGGTTACTTTCAAATTGCCATCTTTCTGACTGAAGGTTTTAGCTGTTGAAGAGAATCTAGGATTTTTGTGCTCTTCTATACAAAGAATTGCGTGCTGCTCAAGTTTCTTAGTCCCTCTCATCTCTCCTGACTTGAAGAATTAAATCAGAGGATTCTGCACCAAAAAAGAAAGGTGGGAAACAAAGAGAAAACAGAGCAGGGGCAAAGGTTCGATGCAGCTGGAGAGAATACCAGTCTACAAGTAAAACAAGGAGAGAGTGTTGGGCATTGCTGGTCTCGGCTGCCTGTTTTACTCTTCCTTCCTCTGGAGGAAAAAAATGTGACAAACTGTGAGGGGCCTTGGGATTAAAATAGCCTGGTGGAGTTAAAGGAGCTTCTGAGAACTTCCTGGGAATTACCTCCAAATGCTGAGGTGCCCAATTACTGCCAGTGAAGAAAGAGGAAAATTCCCAAAGAACTGCCTGAAGCTAGCACAGCAGTGGTGGTCACAGAGCTGGCAGAACCATACTAAATCTTGTGGGAAAAAAAAAAAAAAAAGAGTTTTAGGTATAGGAAAACATACATTAGCTTTTATACCTTGTGCCTTTAGGTGGAATAATTAAAAAAGCTTTGGAGAAAACACAGGCAAATGTTAGCTGTTGCCATAAGGCAGAAAGAGAGGAAAACTTAGGAAGCTGTAAACAAGCTTCTTTTCAACATGTTCAGTAGAGGGAGTTGGAGCTTGGTGGTGGAGGCAAGGTGAGACTGCTTCAAGAATAAAGCAGGTTGTTTGGGAGGTAAACTAGAGTGGGGATTAAAGGCTGAAAAGGTCAACTTCTGGGGCTGCAACTGGGACAGTCAATAATGAATTGATGCTTTCATTGAGCTTTTTTCTCTATGTACTATTCAGGCTAGCTTAACAGATGCAGTGTCTAGCAAGGATTGTCCTCCAGGGCTAGTCTCCAATTTTATTATGATGATATCATCTGTTGGCAAACTGTATTTGATGGAGAAAGTAGCTTTTTCTCATCTCACTTATATCCTATATAATTATTCTTCTTATTTTTGATTTACATCTGTGCGTGTGGGAAGAGAATCAGTCAGTGGACCAAGGCTTTTTTGGTTCATGCTGGAATTTAAGATCCTTCCTTTGTTTCTAACTTTAGCTACTCATTTAAATGAGCTATGAAAGTTTCCTAGTCCACATAGACACTTTCATAAATGTGACATTCAAAGAGATCCTAATTTCACAAATTCCACAGTTTTCAGATTCAATTTGTGGGATGTATGGTAAAATGGTCAACTCCAAGAAATAGTACAAGCTCCTGATATAGTCTATTCAAAGCATGATATCTATTGAATGAATCACCCTAAACCCAGATCATTTTAAAAGAACACACTATTTAATTATCAATAAAAACTAGTTATCATCAGAACTGAGAAGCTTTATTTGGTATATTCACCACTCAGCAATAGGATAGATTTAAATGTGGTTTAGAAGGGAGATGGTATAAATGCAGGACAATCAGAAAGGGGAATCCTGACTTCCAAACTGTGTGTACTGTGCAAACAGTATGGTTATGGTAGATATTATTTTTGATATAAGGAAATGCCCTCTTTTCTTTAACTGACCTGACCCTTTGTCAGTCATTTTTGGATGCCTTTATTCCATTCAAGAAAGGGAATATCGTGGAGTAACCCTAAAAATAACCAAGTTACAAACAGTTGGCCTGTCTGATTCATAGAACATTCCAGCCTGTCATGTTAAGTTCATAGGACATTCAGTCTCTTCATATAGCACAGTGCTCTGAGGTTCCCAGAAGTTAAATATGAGAAGCCTATGGCATTGTACTACTCATTCAATTTATCAAAGATAGTTTTTCAAACACCCATATCATGTCTGTCCAGAAAGATGGCATGATTTTTCTCCTGTGGTACTGATTTTATTCCTGACAATTATTTTATTTTGCTAATTATTTTTATTTTTATCAGAGTATTTTGGCTGCAGGAATGCATCCCAACACCCACAGATGCCATTTAGGGCTGAAATTCAAGCACTGGATGCCTACTGCCAGAGATGACACCCACTCACTAGGAATATTTATGCAGATATATGGGCACGGCCAGAGCTGTGAACATATCTCATCCTCAAGAACACTCTGGCTTAACATTCTCAACAGCTGCTCTGAGTCATAGCAGGCAGACATCCTAAGGGATTTCACAATGCTTCGGGGCAGAGACTGGTTGCATCTCCCTATTTGAAAAGCTCCAGCCTGCCCAGAAGAATAGAGAAAGAAAGGAGAAAGTTGAATGTATCAGCCTGAAAACAAGGAATAACCAGAGATGAAAGAGTTCTTTCTTTCCTACTTCAATGGTACTGATCCCCAGGGCTAAACCAGGATGCTCCTCACTTGTTTTGTGCCCTCAGTACGGTTGCTCTGAAGTTGAAACCAACATGCATTGCAAGACTTTTGCCCCCACTCTTTCTGTCTCAAAAAGGTGAATAAAGTGTATGGTGTAATAACTATTTTTTCTAGTGGGGAAGACATGGAGTGGTTTCTTTCTTAAATGTTGATTCTCTTGTTTATATATTAGAGAAAATTAATATTCAAAGAGAAGGTTTATTAACTGTGTTATAAAAGTCTCTTAGCTACCCCTGAATGTGATTCTGAGTCTGACTACAAAGCAATTGCAGAGAATGCAAGATAAGTGGTAATTTTTAATATTTACAGCTTTGTAAAAGTTATCGGCTTTCTCAAAGAATTTGTTACACAAAAAAAGTGCATATAAATGGAAACATCACTCATTATCTGCTAGAAGAAATCAAGGCCTATTTGCCATTTATTTAGTGTAGAAAGCACTAAATTTGCACACACTGCTATAGGACTATATGTTTATGCTATAGCTCTATGTTTAGGTTAAAATGATGTATTCTTCAAAATTAAGCTGGTGTTTGGTTTCTGGATACTCTTTTCTTTCCCTTTTCAACCTCTGTGGAAGGAAGGGATTTGAAATGCTTTCTTTTTACAGGCTATGTTTTCTTATGGGTATGTTTGCATGGACCATTGTAGTTTTTGTTTGCAGTCACCAAGATGACTTCCCTTTTCTTTACATGTTCTGTGGTGGAAGCTACTTAATTCTGCTTGGTATCTCATGATGTCCTTGTGGCAATTACAGCAGCTGTGTGTGTGATGATACTTTGAACTTTGATTTTGTATGAATATTTAATGAAAGTTGGGGTACCAGAACAGTTTCTGTAAGAGAATAGTAGAACCAGTTTCTGGAACAGAGAAGTCATCCTGAGGCATGGCTGTGTGCCAGATCTCAGTAGCACAGAGAATACATAAGGTGTAGGAACTTCTAGCACATGGAATGCTGAGTGTCAAAAAATCAGTGTCTTAGTAAAGGCCAACATTTTAGTGGAGAGAACAGCACTGCGCATGGAATACGTGAGTACGCACTGCCAAAAAAAATAAATCTTGCCTCTAGCTTAATTCTACCTACTGCTTTCCCATTGAGAATCTTGATAATGGAAATGTACAAAGTTATCATTAATAACAGTGAATTTCATGAATATAATCACTGCCAGTACATGCTTAGGATATAGATGAGTTACACAGTGTATCTCTATCATTGATCATGCATGTAGGATCCATTAAAATTTATAAAAAAGTTTTCAATGATTAATCACATTCCAGACACACTGTGAATATAATGAATATAAATAATGTGTATGAGGAGAAGAAGTTGTTTAAGAAACATATCTTTGTTTCTGATCAAAACAACAGAAGAAATATCATTTATCTTATCGCCTTTAGCTTTGAATCAAGCCTTATAATTTTGAACAAATTAACTGCAAACTGATAAGAGTGCAATGCTACAGGTGTGCAATTAAGGCATAACAAAAGAGGGTTTATTAGACTCGGAATGTCATTTGGAAGTTTTAATTGCCTTTGCAAGCTTGGGGAAAGTTCATTCTGAACGTTTTACTTATCTTCCAGGAACCATAATTATGTCAGAAGAATTGCAAGATGCCTTAGATAATATTTATGATGCTAGAATTCCTAAACTGTGGTTTAGGATTTCCTGGGAGTCAACTACTCTAGGATTTTGGTTTACTGAGCTTCTTGAGCGAAACCAGCAGTTCAGCAGCTGGCTGCAGGATGGTCGTCCAAACCAGTTCTGGATGACAGGATTCTTTAATCCACAGGTAAGATTGCCACGTTGACCTTTATGACTTCTGAGTAAAAGTTAAATTGGACCTTTTGAGAACTTCAGATTGACTTAATATTGACTATATGAAGTATAATCTATATTAATTTTTTAGCATAAATATAAGATAAAACATTCTACTCAGTATCTACTGAAGAAATTTTTGCTACAACAAAATAATACTCCTGAAAGAATGAAATACATCTCTTGGCTGTATGAAGTATAGTGAGGAGATTGGATAAGTACATGCTTTCACATTTCAACTTACTCTTCCTTATTTTACCTCTTCTGTTACAGTAATTTGTTTTTTATTTATTGCATGAAAATCCCTCTGAGTACAAAACAAGATAAGTTCTAGAACTCTGATACAGGAAGAAGAGATTTGGACTTGGTACTCAATCCTTGCAAATCAGTTCCTTGAAATGGAAGGTTTGTTATTCATACCACCCCAGAATTGTGCCAGACATGGTCTGCAGAGACATATAAAAAATACAGCCTCTCGTCTACACCATCTAAAATAAAAACCTGGCATGAAATGAAACACAAAAAAGGGAACAGCTGAGAGCAGAGTTAAAAGAAGTAAAGTATACATACCTAGATGATGTGTAGTTTCTTTGCAGTGCTATCCACATTCATTAAAGCTTTTTATGATTCACAGATGTTTGTGGGAAGTGCGAGTTGTGGAAATGAGTCATTGTGAGAGCATCCAGCCAACAGGTTTCTATGAAGCCTTAGGAAAGAACTATTTTAAAATCTATTTTAATCTCAGTACTTGTTAGCAATGCAGAAGCTAGCTTAAACAGCTGCCTAGAATAGAGAAAGCAACAGTGGCAAATATTCTCTAGGACTACTGCTGGGAAATATCCATCTATCATCTGTCCTGGGCATGTCAGCTGTCTGCCAGTACAACTTTATAGCATGGAAGGGGCTCACAGAACCCATGAGCAGAGGGTTCTCCAGTACGAGGGAGAGGAGTAGGAGTTCTATTAAAATGATTATGCTTCCACACTTGGTTTGCTAACAGCACGCTGATAGCAGCATTCTAAAATACTTCAAAGTAACTTTTGCAGTGATCAGGCTGGATGCAACCCTAACAGGCTTTTGGCTTTGTTGGTGTTTGCTTTTGCACTACAGATGAGCAAGAGCTGATAGAGATTTTGTACTGAACATTTCAGCTGGCTTTTTTGTGCTCTGGGGTTGTGTTGGTTCTGAAATTTTGCCAGCCCAAATTGGGCATCTTACATTTTTTTGGATCAAAATAGCTGAATTTCTGAAAAGAGCTGCCAAATAATCAGTGTAAAATGTCCCCAAACAAATTGTGATTTAATAGACCATAGTAAATGAGAAAGCCTCTAGAAATACAAAAATTACACACTTCATAACCCCTGGTTCTTAAAGTCCCTAAATACATTGTGTGCAGAGATTAAAAAACTCATTTGTGCTGACAATCACAAGCTTAAGAATCAGATGGTTATTGTTGTAGTCACCATTTTCTGTAACCTAGGCTGTGGGAGTGGCTCATTCTAAAAGCAATTCACCTGAGCAAAGACTAATTTTCTATTTAATTAACTAATATTTTGTTAATAGTCATACTGCTGTGTTTTAAATCAGTGTTTTATGTGCTAAGAAAAGTGATTTTCATCTTCTCAAAGAAGCTGAGGTGATGAGGTGTTAGTGCTGCAGTTCTAATGGCTTGTTTATAATACCTGAGAAGTTGTCAGAAAAATCCTTTCATTTGTGAGATGAAATGCAGCTCCTAAGTCATTTGCCTACTTGCATATATCTCACTGTTTGCTTCACAGTCAATGGATAAATGCCACAGATAACACAAGGCAATAAAGTAGATTTATAGCACTGGGAAAATGAGGCATTCTGGCAATAAAAAATAATATAGGACCAGACTCTGCCTTCTCTTGGACTGTTTATACACTAGGATAAATTCAGTAATTTCACAGAAGTTAATCTTGATTTTCAGTGATACAAATGAGGGCTGGCTCAGCCTCCTATGTAAAAGAAACCTGATTCCCCATGTGTGTCTGCATTGGGCCAAGATAACTGGGGTGAACAAAACAAGAAATGCCATGAATTTTCTTCCCTCCTGGAAGTTAATTTGATGTTACTGGATTTTTTTCATCAAAAGCTTGACATTATGCATTTCTCATTTCTACCTCCCAATTTCTGTTTAGTGGCTGACACTGTTTTATTGTTTCCTTGTTTGCATCTCTGTATCCAGTTCCTGTTATGTGTTCTATATATAGATTTTAATCACTGTGGGGCAAAACTGTCTTTCTGGTTGTGCACTACTCAGCCTAATGAACCCCCAACCTACTTCTAGGACCCTTAGGTGCCAAAGCAATGTGAATACTAATCAGAATATGAAGTACAATGCCTCCATTCCTCAGTGTCCCCTTAGTTCTAGCAAGCCTGCCATAGTCTGCTCAGTATTGGCAAAGTAAGTGACAAACAAGGAACCTCTGATGTAAGGTAAAGGAGAGCATATGATTCTGGGAACAATAGACTTAACTGATTTTCATGGTTTTTGTCATAGTTTCCATGTGTGCTTGGTTTTCCCTCTCTAGAAGGTTCAGAGTTAGTTGGCCTGAGTTGTTAAAAGGCGAAGGGGCAAAGCTTTAGCAGGCTGGACAGGGAGAAATTCAGGAAAAGGCAAACACACAAATAAAAATACACAGGAAAAATACCCAAACCCTAACCAATCAACCAACCCTAACCAACCAAATCAAAACAAAAAAAGAGGCAAGGATTACCAAAAATTGAAACAAATGTCATGGATGGCAAGTGGTTCATTATGTCCCTGACAGAGGATTTTAGGATGAGCCAAAGCCTCAGCTGTATAGTGGCACCTCAAGCCACTTGATTCTGTCTTGCTCTTTGTTGTGCCATTCACCCACTCTGGGACACCCAGCTGGGTCTCCAACTCACAGCTGCAGTCTTCAAACACTGTCTAGGATTCATTCAAATGAGCAGATAAGCGTGAAAAGTCCCACTGCAGAAAGTGTATAGGTCCTGCCATCTCCATAGGAATAATCTGCTATCTAAACCTTATCCCTGAAGACAACTCACAGCTTGGAGCTTACTTTTATTGCAGTGTTTCCATGGTGCCTTTCAACTGATTCCCTTAATACAGTCATGGCTCTGTCCTCTTCAGGCTCTTCTTTCTTTAATATTTCAGTTTATCTGGGATCCAGTAGCCCTCTGGGGCCTTGCGGCAGTGAACACTTCATGTATTTTAAACTATTGGTTCTAGCATGTTTCTACAAATTAAAATTCCACAAATTACTGCAACGATTCTGCTTTCATTTAATGGCAATTCTGATAGAAGGACTTGGCCTTTAATCCTGTCTCCCTCAGCTATACGCTGGAGTTCTCAACTACTTCAAACGCAATTACCATTATCTGTGCTATCACAAAACCTCTTTAAAACACTTGTCCTGGGGTCTCTGGTATTAAATTAATGAGGAGCAACCAGTCTAAGTTAACAGAAACATCTGAATTTGTGAAAGTCATCTCATGTTCCCATAACTTAGAGGGTATTGCATGGCTACCAAGTGCTTGGACCCCTCTAGTCCTATCCGACAGAGACTGGCCCCTGTGTTCAAATTTGCTGATTTTCCCACATCTGACTTCTTTCCATTCATTTGGCCCTAATGGTAGCTCAACAGAGCATCCCACTCTGTGAATATTGAAGAAAAACACTTTTTCAATTCCCTCATTCAATTCCCTCATTCCCATCCTGATTTCCTCCTATTTGTGCTGTTGGCTCACTGATTCCCATCTTTGTGTGTTCCTCATGTGGCTGTCTATCCCATCGTCTCTGTCTCCAGCTGCTTTAGTTCCATGTTCTGAGATATGTTGGGAAACTTTCCTAGGTTCCTTTTAGTTGCTCTTGCATATTCAATTTTGTGTTTTGTTGTTCATCTCCTCACTATACAAATAGGTTTCCACAAGGTAAAATAACATGCACATCTCCAGCATGACCACTGGAACAGCAAGGGAGTCTGCCCTCCCATCTTTAAGGACTAAGGCACTTCCATGTACTGAAACATGCTTTCCCATGAACAGCTGTATCAGGGAAGCTAACCAGCATCTTCAGCCTGGCTTGTCTCTTGATAGCTTATACCAATGCCATGAGATTGTAGCTCTCTGGAATAGAGAGCTGGATTTATTCTGTGCTGCTGGAATGCTCTGGGTTTAACTTAACACTATGTTATTGTAGTATATAAAGACTTCACTGAGCAAAGTGTCAGAGGCATTTCAGTGTTTAATGGCATGATTCCAGCTGGTATTTCCTTTGTGTTCTGTAAAATGCTTATTTGTTGACTGAAAAAAGCATTTCTTACAATGTTAGTATAAGAAAAGATGGATAATACAGCTAGTGTTAAGGAAATTAGAAATCACCTATGTTTGAAATCTCTCAAAACATGTTACTATGGCAGCCTTATAAACCTCTCTCCATCTGGTTGGTTGTAAAAAAGGCATAAGAGGTGGGTTATACAGGCCTTTCTGATATGTTAAATAAGCCAACTTGGGGGCTTCTTAGCACCAATATGTGCATACCAATTATGTATGGATGTATGGTACTGGGGAAGATTAGGAAAGCATTGGATTTACACTTCTGAGTTTAGTTTATATGTACATGAAATTCTGTGGGATGACCTTTTATACAGCCAACGTCACTTACATAGGGAGAAAACAAAGTTGGACATGGTTTAAGTCCAAGGCTTTTTAAAAAATCCCTGAGTTGTATTCCGGTGTGTCTCCTTAGGGATTCCTAACAGCCATGAGGCAAGAGACAACTCGCATGAATTTGGCCAAAGGGTGGGAACTGGACAGTGTCGTTCTGTACAGTGAAGTGACCAAGATGATGAAAGAAGATGTTGTTGGCCCTCCTCCCGCTGACCTCGGTGGGGTTTACATACACGGCCTGTTCCTCGAAGGGGCAGGCTGGGACCGCAGGAACAGCAAGCTGATCGAGTCAGCACCAAAGGTAAGGATCAAGTGAGTGTAGCAGGCTGTGGCATGATGCATGTGCTCTGGGAAAACCTGCTGAGTGCCTGCAGCACTGGTTTCACAGCAGGTTTTAAGCGGGTAACCAACCCTAGTGGTGCTGGGAAGAGGACAGACTCTTTACCTACCAGAAGTGAACAAAAGACTTTTGTCAGAATATGAATTTAGGATGCATAGCACTAGAGCAGAGCAGATGCTGGGCTTCTTGGCTTCAGGGGCCCTAGCAGCACAGTTATGTTTGAATAAAATAGTGCACCCCATAGTCAGTCTTCTTTTGACTGACTAAGGGGGACCTTATCAAAGCTTCCAAAGCCCTGGGCTAGGTTTGATATGGAGGTCATTGTTTGGTTGACTAGAAAATCCCTCGTGTTTGTTTTTTAATATGAGGAAGAGTATTAGTTCTGGGCTTATGCTCAGTTATCCATGCATTGAGTTACGTTTCACTGATGTGACTAAGCAGATTTAAAATCTAGCTATGGAGTAATATTAAATACTGTAGTCACGGTCCAGGGAAAATTGTCATTGTCTGCACTGGTACACTTTTTCCAAGTCGGTGCTAATTGTCCTGGAATTGGAATTGAGGTAGTTCCTGTCCATAGGTAAAACCCTTCTGTGTCTGACTGAGAGAAAAGTTTTCCCAACCAAACCTTGCCGGCTGTAACTTCTGTTGCCTGATTTGTCAAAAGACCCCTTCAAACATGGAGTTTACTCAAGTGTTCTGGAGTGTTCTGCAAGGTTTCACATTGTTCTTGGATCTGGGTCTGTTTTATCCCTGGACAATGAATACTTTATCTTGTTGGAAGACCTGAGGGGATCTAGTTTGGATAAACACCCAAGAAGCATCTTAGATGTTAGAAGCTCCACTGTCAGCAGTGCAGAGCTAACAAGGAGGGTTGCTAGTTGCAGCTTGGTTTTTGTAGCTCCAGTCCTGCCATTCAGGAAGAAGGAGGAAGGGAAATAATGGGAAACATCAGTGAAAGGGGCAAAGGAAGGGAAGAAAGACAATGGTTGCTGTCCCTCCTAGGACCACCCTGACATTTTTCCATCTACCACCATGGCATGCAGTTTTCCAGGTTTCTACTATTCTGCTTTCCTTTCCTTCCAACAGGCTTCCTGATGGCTGTTGTCCCTGAGCTGCTGCGGGCTTAAAGTCAGTGTCAACACAGTAGTGAGTGTAGGACTTCTGCTCTCCTGCGTGCCTCTGCTGAGGTGCTGGTGCTTTTGCTGAAGGCCACCGCTGAATCTAGTTCTAGTGTTTAGAATTTGGACACCCTATGCTGCTCCTCTAATACTGAGCCCTGTGCATCTTTTAACATTCTCAGGTGCTGTTCACGAGCCTTCCTGTGGTCCACGTGTACGCTGTGAGCACGACAGCACTGAGTGACCCTAGGAAGCAACAGGGAAATGTGTACTCCTGCCCTGTCTACAAAAAGCCCCGGAGAACAGACCTGACATACATCTTCTCTTTGTACCTGAAAACAGCGCAGAATCCTGATCATTGGACTTTGAGAGGGGTCGCACTGCTCTGCAGTTCCAAGTAAGGACAGACAGCAATGAAAGAAAGAAGCACCAAGGAGGATTAAGCTGCAGCCAGTATTGCATTGTTATTGTCAAAGTTGTGGCTGCTGTCTCACAGGGGAGTGGGAATTGGCAGGTGGTACATAGACATTATGTTAGTTGCATATAGATCAGCTTACTCTGTTCACAGCAAAAATACTAAATTTATTTATCCTGGGAATATCAGAGGGAAAGCAGCTGCAGGTGTAAATTTGGCAACTCTTATAACGCAAGTGAGACTATAACCAACAAACTTGCTCATAATAGAAGCACTATATAAACGTACTTATGATAGTGACAACCGCTCTGACATCTGGTTCTTTTGTAGATATTATCTTCCTTCTTAATACAAGAATTTTTCATAATATAATATAATAATTCTTAAATTCAACTTTGTCGTTAAAAAATCTTATCATCCATAACATATTAAAGCTGTAATGACAGGATAATTAAATGCATGGTAAAGTTTTATGTTTATTTGCATATATTTCAATGCACAGTTCCTTTGATTTTGCATTTCTAAACTTGCTGGGTGGTTTTACTAATGGCTGCGACCATTTTCTTTTCTAATGTAAACAATCATAGAAACAGAAGTGTTAATCTTTGCACAAGTGCCTTTTGCACCTATTAATTTGTTTCTAAATCTATATAAGGAAGGTGTGCACACCCCCCATTATTAGCAGGAAGAAATGTTTTAAAGTTTCCTCAGAGTAAACACACCTGAACACCATTTTGGCTCTATTGGTACTTGTTCCAGTTGCATTAGTGCCTGAATCCTGCAAACTCAAACCTCTTAACTGCTTTTTGTTCTGTATTTTGCATCAGTTTAGTTTAAAAAAAAGGGAGATGACACACAGGCTATGCTTCACCTGAAATGGTTGAAGTATTTTTGTGTTAACCACCACTGCTGTCTACCCTGTAACTGAAGGATGATTGATACTTCTCTTTTAAGATAGATGACTATTGGCAGAAAATGCGTTTGACTTCTTTCACTAGCACAGATTCAAAGCAAAAGAAATTGTTGGATGTTATTAAAGAAAGACGTACAGTCAGGACTTAGTTAATATTTTTTTTTTCTCCTTGTAAACACTTTTAATTTTTGTATAGCGAGTGTCTAAGAAAGTAGTTCATCCCTTTGCATAGCCTGTTTTACTCTGCAGTTAGCAATTGCAGGGCTCATTCCATGAGGAAGTTTGATATTCACACTCACACCCACAACGAAGTACAGAGTGCCAGCTTTCTTCTTGGAAAACAGAGCAGACGGGGACAGGGTCCCTTTTTTCCACCGAGCTAGGAGCAACGGTGCCCACAAGATTATATTTTCAAGTGAAACCAACTGTTCAAAAAATATACACCAGACCTCCCTGCAGTGCAGCTGTACATCAACCAATTTCATTGAGAATTTTGTTTCTGAGAAAGCTGAAGCATTTGGCTTCATGATCATTGATCTTGGAAATTATGAAAAAGGTGGGGGCGACTTAAAGCAGCAAAGGTCTGTGCTGTTGTACAGAAACTGAGGTTGCAAACCATAGTGTTTTTCCCATCCCCTACCTTTATGAGAGGATATAGAGTAATTTAACTTGGATCTCTTGGTAGATGTAAAAGTCAGGTCAGTAACTGTGATAACCGTATAAAATTAAAAATGTACATTGAAATGCATTGCACACTTGAAGAATTCACTGCTTACTGTGAAACAAATCATCTTCTGACCAACTGAAGCTAGAAGTAAACATTTAAAAAATATATTTGATAGAGGTTGTATCTGATGTTACATGATGTGCTCCATGGAAACTGCATCATTTCTTTTCTTTGTCAAGCAAAATTAGAAAATTAAATGCTATATGAAGAAAATCTATAGGCATTGATGTTCTAGCACATAGTGTTCTGCTGTATAAAAATGCAAAAAAATAGCTTATTTGAACATCAACATTTTCATTTCTATAACTAAACCCTGTTTACGAAAATGCAAAATCTTACAGAGCAGAATGCAGGCCATACTATCAAAAAAACAGAAAAATCACACAGTATTTCACTGAAGATAGCTACACTTTTATACAGAACTGAAGAACATAAAGTGACTTTGCTCCAAAAAGGCTTCTTATCACTAGTAAAGAATGCCAAACAAAACCTTCAGTGTATCCTACAAGCAAAACAGTCTTTCCTCTTTGCATGTGATTATAGGAGAGTGCAGATGAACAATTTACTATTGACAGAAATGTGTTCCTTTCCCCATCTCCTTCTCTTGCTCTATCCTACCCTTCCACTCAGTGGAGTTGCTGCTCCCAATCTGACAACATGAATTTGATTTGAAATGTCACAGTAAAACATTGACCTTCCTCAAGCACTGTTCCCTAGTTACTATTGCTAAAGCTGTTTCACTTCAAGTGGGATGTACACCAATCTAAATGAAAGAACTGGCAGGCAGAATACTTGAAATCAAACTAATTATATTTGAATGATAGATTAACAATTAGCTGGAAGTCTTCAAACAATGTATATAGATAACCAAGTTATGCTCTTCTGTTAAAAGGAACCCGAGATATTAAATACAATCATACAGCTTTTGGCAATATTGTACAAGTTTCACACAGATAGTAATGACTAACATTGCTTTAGATAAGTGCTTTAAAGGCAACTCCATTTAAGAATGAAGAGAGCAATACAGTCCTGCACCCCATGTCAGCGTAGCAGTCATGTTTACAAACATATCTGATGTCAGGGCACTGGCTCCTGAGAGTTGCAAATAAACAGCATTCCATAGTCCAAAGGGTGTCTGTCTCGTAATCCCTGAGGCTGTGACTGGTCAATAATGATGATGATGATGATAGGAAAAAAAGAATTGGGTTATGGATTGGCCCTGTACATCTGTGACTTTGTAGAATAGATTTTAATTGCAGTGAAGCTCGGAAAAAATCACAGAGATGGAAAACAAAATTCCCTCGTCTGGTCAGTTATGCTAATAAACACTATGATCCTCTTTAAAAAATAATAGTTTTAGAAAAGGTCTCAAGGGTGTGGTTATAATATTCTAATTTTTCTCTCCATTTATCCAGAACCTACGCATTCATCTTATTCCACTTTTACTGCTTCATATCATTGCCTTTCTCACAATCTCATCTCTCAAAAACATGCATACGACTCCTCCTTCCCTTTTCCTCCTGCTACTCCATGTTTAATGTGTATTCTTTTTTATTCTTACTCCATAAATGCACAAAATGTGTTGCTTACTTACAATGGACCTTCCTATTCCAGAAGTCTGGAAATAACCTGTAGTCATTTCAGGAGTTCCTCTTTTCCACTAAGAAGAAACACCATTTACTCAAAACCATATAAACCCCTGCCACATTTTTGCATACCGTGGGTAAAGCAGGAATATGCACTTCCTGCTTTTTCTGTGAGGGCCCTTGAGTGATAGTGTTTATATAGCTAAATGACATTTTCCATAGTTCTTCCTTTTGCTAATATGAAGTAGTAGCTTTGTTAGTGTTTTCTGATTAGATGAGTTGGTATAAGCTAATGGAAATAAATTTTATACTGTTTTAATGAAAGGATGAGAGTGATTAGGCTGTAAAGTGACTGCTAAATCAATCTTGGAAATGCAGCAGATTCCCATCTCCCTTTGACATTGCGAGTTCCATTTGGGTTAACGATGGCTGTCAGCACACGCCGAGACAGGGGGAGCCCCTTCATTCAGTTTGCATGGCTTGACTTTTGTCGGGAAGACAACACTACAGACATCTGCGTGGATGGCAGAACAACACCAACACTGTTTGGGAAATAACACAAATTCACACGTTTTTCTAAAGCTGAGTGAGTGCATACTGTGCTCTCTCTTGCTCAGAGAGGACAGGATGGTGTGTGTGCTCATTGACTCCTTACACTGATTGCTTTAAGTCTAGCAAAGGGACGTCATCATCACCTCCTCCTCCTTCCTTTCTTTCCTGCTTAAGGACGACTTCTGGGATAGCCACCCCTATTTCAGGTGGCTGGGAAGCACCTTTTGTTGCACTATTCTTGTCTTTCTTTACCTTAGTGATCACCTCTGTGTAAGAGATTTCTTCAGTGAAGGGCTCTGCTGCTGGGAGCTCAGAGGCAATGTGTACACCGGCTTCCTGGATCCCCTCCTGGCCTTCGGCTCCTGTTCGCTCTTTATTTTTTTTATAGATCTTGAATGTCTCCTTTGTTGGAGCAGCTTGTGAAATGCTTTTCTTGATCCTCATCCCAGATTGTCTCAGTCTCTCTCCTGACTGCCTGATCCTCTCTCTCCTCTCAGGGGTCACTATCCTAGTTTGAAGCCTGTTTACCTTCTTGCCAAAATTTTGTCTTGTCTTTTGGATATTTTCCCTTGAAAATGCCTTTTTGATGTCATCAATGCGTCTCATGCCTGATTTCTTGAACTTGGTTGCTTTGCTTTCTTCGATATAATATTCTTCATCAGAAGACAGATCATCAGGTGGGAAGAAATCATCCTCTATAGTTTCACCTGCTGTCATTTCTTTGATAACAGAGAGAGATGAAGGACACTCAGTTTCCTCCTGTGAATGAAAGCAGAGAGTCATGTTCCAGCAAGTGTGTTTCAAAAAGGTGGTAATGCAAGCATTTCTTTTTTTGGTGGTTTGCATTTAATTAGCGTCAACTGAAATACTGCAACAAAGTAAGGTAAGCTTGTACCATTGCACTCAATCTATGCTTAACACAAATGGCAAAAGAAATTTTTTCCAAGTTCTCTAAATATATTATTTGCCTGATTAAATATTTCTTTTCACTGTGTTTCTACCTGAAATTAATTAATGCAATGGTCCTATGAGTCCTGGCCTCTAATGGTTTTCAGAGAAGAAAAGCTTTGTCTAAAGCTTTTGTCTGAGCCTTTTTTTTTTTTTTTTGAGTTTTTCTGCTTTTTCTTCTTTTTTGGGNAGCTTGTACCATTGCACTCAATCTGTGCTTAACACAAATGGCAAAAGAAATTTTTTCCAAGTTCTCTAAATATATTATTTGCCTGATTAAATATTTCTTTTCACTGTGTTTCTACCTGAAATTAATTAATGCAATGGTCCTATGAGTCCTGGCCTCTAATGGTTTTCAGAGAAGAAAAGCTTTGTCTAAAGCTTTTGTCTGAGCCTTTTTTTTTTTTTTTTGAGCTTATCTGCTTCTTCTGCTTCTCTGGATCAGACCTAGATCCATTATTCCTCACCAATAAAAGCAGACACTCTAGACAGCGTCAACTGAGTGTCAGCTGTACACTGTCCAAGCAACTGCCTCAATAATATGAGTAGCTTCAGTCTACCACTACTACAAAAACGATTGGGCATTTTTGACTGGAACTTAGCAAACACTGCTGTTGCTGCCCAGAAGGGAATGAAACCCAACATACTAACTTATATATGCTGGCTGTACAAGGGGACAAATCAGTAAAGCATGGAGATGTTATTTGGTAAACCCAGTAACACACAATTCATTCAGCACCTGCACCATCACTGAGGTGAATTTGATTTGTTACATCTGGAAATGTGTGATATTCCTGAGCAAGCACCTCTGTTGCCTGTTGGGAGTTTGGTGGCCCGTTTGAGCATGCAGAGTTGTACATTTATATGACATGTATCAGCAGCATCCTTGGAAATGGTGACTATCCTAGATATCTTAGCCCCAGGAATTTATGTAGCCTCTCCAAACAAAAATTGCTAGGAGCTCAGAAGTCAAAAACATGGAAGACTTCCAAAAACTGTCCACAGGAAACAAAAATTTACCAAGAATGAGCTAGTGGTTAAGGACATTCAAGAAAAAACAAGGGAAAAAAGTTTTTGGCAAAGAAGGATTTATCTGAACAGGGAGAATCTCCTATGAAAGCTCTTTCCCTGATCTGCATGGACAGTACAAATTTGTGGCTCAGTGTCAGTGAGTTACTGCTCTCTGGAAGTGCAGTGTATTCAGAGTAGAAAAACTGTAGCTTGCAGGAGGGGTATGAAAAGGACAATGCCATCCCCTTCTTCCCTACCAGCTTTTCACCTGTGCTCTTCTCCAAGGAGGAACAGCCCTTTGGGGTGCAAACAGGTACAACAGCTTTATGACTTTTCTAAGCTGTTTCCCATTGGTACTGACTACTTCATCTGATTTCTGGGGCATGGCAGTATCAGGACTGTACCCTTGGTATTATCATCCTAATGTAGACAATAGGGGAGACATTGAAGCTGTGAACCCATGAATAGCCACTAAGGCTAACTGGGTATTTTGCTGTGAACTTCTTTCCAGCCAAAAAGATGTCTGTCATTTTTCACAGCGACTCATTAGTAGTGAGTCATGTTATTTTACTGAGTGCTAGCAACACATAACATACATTGAGCTATTTGACAGATAAAGCCCACTTTTGAGTCTCTTATCATGCCTTGTCTTCAATAAAAACCCTCTAGTAAAATCATTGTTAATGCTTAGAAAAAATAGGGACAAATTATGTTACATTGATTACAGCAGAAAGTTGTTCAACTCATCTGTCAAAATCAGCAGGAACAAAACTACAATGCTTTGCTAATAATCTTCATTAACATGTGCAAATTAACATTAATTATATAATGACTTCTACATATAAACATAATCTCTTTTTTTCCCTGAAAATTAGCTAAAACACAGCTGGATAATAATTCCTCAAAGTTTTTAAATTATACCCCACTCCTTCAGCTGAAATGGTAACAAAAATATTTCCAGAATGAATATTCTGAAATTTCAGTACATACAGAGATGAATACAATGTGGGGAGAGGAATATGCCTTTCATATGAAGATTACTTTTTAAAAGGAGGGAAAGCAGAGACACTATTTTCTCTGTAATATATGAGTTGTCTTCCTTTGGAAGAAGAATTGGTCTGTGCTTTTCTTCAATTGCCAGATTTTTACTGTATTTACCTTTAGCCTGTTATCTGCAGGACAGAGCACTTTAGCTTTCCTGCACACGTTAGAATCAAAAGTTATGAACAAGAACATGTGAGATGGAGGTCTTGTAGATAAGACACAGAAACTAGAGCTGCAGATCCTGAGAAACATTTGCATTCTCCTACAGACTCTCAGCATGAACTTGCCAAGTCTTTGATTTTCTTCTTTTCCTTAGTCTTTGCACACATCTTGCAGAATCAAATGTAGCAAGGCAAAACATTAGTGTGAGTTTCTACCTACTCTCAAGATTTCTGGATGTTACCGAAGTGGAAAGTATTAGTGAGCCTGTCTAGCATGTTAGGAGGGTTTCTGCATAAAAATTCAGTGATTTAGGCTCAGGAGGTGAGCTTTTTCATCTGCTTCTATTCTCTCTCTCCTGCTCCTAACTCATTTCTTCTTATTGCTAGATATCTGTGGGGCAGAGAGAAAAGAGGAGCTCATCCTTCCTAAGGCAGGAACAAGAAACTTTGGTACCAGGTGGGAAACAGAGAGAGTCAAAGCATACAGCTACCAGCTCTTTATAAGCTCACTAAAACCAAAAAACCAAACACCTACTGATTTCAGCAGCACAGAACAAAGCCTGACATTGGGTGAGAACCTTCTCTTTGTCTATAAAGCAGATGGGACTGGGAATAGCAGGACTGGGCAGTCCAATCTTTGGGGAGGTTGAGGAGGGAGTTGAGCCATTGATGCTGCTGCTTTCAAGCTTTTTGATAAAATTCTGCTTAAGCATTTTGCTAGGAAGAACTTGTACCCACCACCACTACTCATGGGAGGTAAAGGGAGGATCTCAAATGAGGACAGGGGATTATTTCACAGTAAAATATTATACCAAGCAGTCAATTATTTTTAACATGATTTCTTGAGGAAAGAGTCATGCAATCATAGGGGCTGTCTATAGATTAATACACAAGACATGTAGTCTGCTTGCCTTATCTACTGGCCAACACCAAAGACATGCACAGGCCAGAATCAGAAAACAAATCTGTGGAAGCTGAGCATTCCCTTTCCCTTTCACCACTCCTAGAAGGAGCACCTGCAGATGATTCTCACACTGGTCCTGGTGTGTTTGTTGGCCATAGTTGCTCATTGGCCATAATCCCCTGAAATGTTATCCACCACTCAACACATAGGAAACAGACACAGACCTTTCAGACAGAACAATATTTTTTCATTTTCTTCCAAGAAAAAAGTCGGTAAATCTGTCATGTAAGTGGTTGATTTGAAAGTCTTCTTTGATTTGCACAAGAAGTGTAGCACACATGCTCATATTATGCATCTCCCACCTTCTCACCCTCACATGGCCCCTCCACTAACACAGAAACATTCAGGCATTTCCCACTGATTTGAGAATGGAGCTGGGTTTTGACACAAAGAGATAAGGGCTCTTCTGCGGAGCTGGCTGTGTTTTGAGTCGTTCTGTCTGTCCCCCCAAGCTGACACCTGTCCTGGGCAAGCATGTCATAGCTCAGGTACCTTGCTTGTAGATCTGAACGTTGTGAGGGGACAAGGGTGCTGAGAAGAGGGATTGTGGGTTATGACTGGGTGTGGGGGGAGAGAAGGGAGAAAGGAGTCAGATTAGATGGTCTGTTGAAATTGGAAGTGTTTTGGAGAAACACATGTGTCTAGAAGGACATGAAGCCTGAAAGGAGAAAGTCTTCAGGTTTTGTGGTAGTAAAGGAGGGACTGAAAGCATCGGTTGAACGGTGAGGAAAATCCTGGAGACCTTTGCAGTTGTTGTTGCAGGGTAGTTAGATTCACTGCTTAAGGAAAAACTTTAACACGCAAAACTTAAAGGTATAACATTATAACAAAACAATTGCATCATTCAGGAGTGGCTGGTGAAGTCCCTGGCATGGCAGATTTGCTAAGAAAGCATCTTAAACCTGAACTTTGTATTTTCCTGTTTTTTGAATATTTTACCTCTCAAAAATGCCTAGCCAAAGAATTTTGAGTTCTTAAGGGCCTGGCTGAGTACAAAGTAAACATGTAAGTAACCCTCGGCTTTGATGAAGAAGGCCAGCATGGCATTGATTTGAACAGATGGCTCCAGGGACAGAATACTGAAACCTAACAAAGTCTGACTCCATCACTGGCATTTTCACCCCCTGCTCTCATTTCAATTTCATTCACAATTAGAAAATTTTCGAGGGGACATAGACTGTGTCTTTCAAACCATCCTTTTGCCTTTCAAACTTTCCATTAGCTACCAAAATTCTGCCTGCTTAGCACCCACGGGAGGGAACAGTGACCAGTTTGCAGGCACTGCAGGCGTCTTCTAACCACAAGGAAGGGATCAAAGCAGTAGCATTTTTTCCCATAGGCTATAGTAAAGCATTCATGAGGGAGGGCTAAATGCACCTGCTCCTCAACCACACAAAGAGAAACGTGCTGACTTTTCCACCTCCCTGAAACCTTAAAACCAAATAATCTTAAATGTGGCAATGCCTCTGTTCAACGGTATGAGACTCTTAAGGTGGCAATGCTCAGATAATTGAAATGCACAGGGGAAAAGAGGCTGTTTCAGAATGTGCCTGCTTGATAATCCTGCCTGCACAGTCAGGCTTTCCTCTTCTCTGGGAAGAGAAAGAGGGAAATGGCAGAGAAAATTGTTTAGCAGTGTCTCAGGTATTTTGCAGAGATGGTGTCCTGGCAAAGATCAGGTTGACTCTAAAAGCAGCCTTCACTTTCTGCTGCACTAGGGAGCCAAAGGGGGCTGTGGGAAGAATGGCATGCCTTCAGCAAGGGCTGTGAGGCTGGGAAAAGAAAAAAGGCTTGTTGAAAAGATTCCCTCGCAAACTTATTAGCTAGATTTCCACTCTTTGGGAGCACAGATGGGATCAATAATTAATAGCAGCAGTACTTTTATTTTCCTTAAGAAAATGTGTGTTTTTCATTTAGAGTTCACTTGATTTGCTAAGCAAAGCAGCGGCATAATTTCACTGTAAAACAATACTTAGGCTTTATTTAACTACATGAACATTTTTAATGAAAATTTCAGTAAAAATTTTATTATGTCATTTGAAAAGAAAAATAATGGAATATGAGGGCATTTTAATGAATGTAGCCAATTCAAGAGCTTAACATCCCTTGTCCTTTCTTGGTTTTTGGTATATGTATTCATAGCTTTGTATTTCAAAGCTCAGACAGGGCTTCCAAAATCAGCAGAGAAAAAAAAAAGGTAATACATTGTACATTGCATGTAAATATTTTGTGTTCTCTTTCCAAATAGCTTGAAAATATAACTCTAATCAGCTTCAATAAAGGCAACAGTTATCAGCTCTCAACTATTACCTAATATCAATCAACACTTTAGCAGAACAAAGCCTTTTAAAACAAAAAAACCCACAGAAAATCAGAATGACCAAATAATTCATTTTTATATATCTAAAATAACATATATATAAATATATACATATATATATATAATTATGTATTGTATGCATAAAATCAAAACTCAAAATGGTCTGAAAGAAACTGCTCACAGCATAAGTAGGGAAGAGAGACTGATGAAACTCCATAACTTGGAGTCATTGTGTTGCACAGGGAAAAGGTCACAGCAAATGATCTTTTAGCCTTGGGGTGTATGACATGGAAAGTGCAGGTGATGATTAACATAAGCACAGATGGGACTGACTGGTGATCACCTGACAATTCTGAAGCAGAGCACGAAGCAGCAAAAATGGTCAAAGGCTACCCAGCGCCTGCTCTGGCACTGCTTCTGTGTCTATGACAACTGGTGATGCAAATGATGGGCAGATTATGGGCAGGAAACTGCATTGCCACGATGTTCTAAACAAATCTTAGAAATTTGCATGTTGGATGAATGATTTGTTATTCAGACTGGTAGCCAAGGTAAATCAGTAAAACATCTCCTTGAAATTGTTCTCTAAATCAACATGAAACCACTGATGAATAACCAAGTACAAATCATTCAGTACTTTTACTCATATTCTAATGGTTAAGAGTGAGGCTTTACAGGTCTCAAGTGATCTCCTCATTTCTTCTGCAAATATGTCATTTCAGAATCTCTGACAGCAGGCCAAAAAACTGCTCAGATTAAGGAGAAACAGGATTATTTTAAAAGGCCACCTAAGAAATGTTATCAGGTAAACACTTCAGCACATAAGATTTTACAGCTAAGTGCTGTTGTTGCATTAGCTGTTTTTACACAACGAAAAACCAGCCTGGTCAGAAGAGTCAATTCCCCTCATTTCTCTTTTATGAAGCCTAATACCCATCCCTTTTATTTAAATTCTGACAGAAATTCATTAATTCAGCCACCAGCATACAATGACTACAAAGGAGCTCATCTCACTCTCCCATTATCATTGTCTGTGGCTTGCAGCAGTCAATGAGCAACCAGCTCCCAGTGACACCACATCAGTGGAGAAGCCCTTGGCTCCAGGCTACCACATGCTGCATGAAAAGGACGACTGTAGCTTCAGGGGGAAGCTTCACACTTTCTCTGCTCTGCTATTGCTTTATGGAACTAGACCAGGAAACAACTCTGCAGGTCAGTTCACAGGCTTGCAATCAAACTGGTGAAATTTCTCATTTCCAAGTTTTTCCCTTGTAAATGAAGGGGGGAAAGCATCACAAGGTGTGATAAGACAAAAAAATGTATTTGGTAATGTTTTGATGAATTCATTCATCACATGGTGACTCCTCCTACAAGTCAGCTAGACTGAGGAAATGTTCTCAAGTACAAGTGAAAACCAGTGATCAGGAGCTGCTGAACTTGTCTGCCCAAGCAAATGTGTCTCTGCATGAATTCATTTCTGGACAACGCTTTAACTACATGGGGAGAGCAGACACCTATAAAGTAGGAACTATATCCAGAAGTAGACAACAGGTTGGGAGAATCAGGTTCCACACACTGCTCTCTGCTTACTTGAAAGGAATATTCAGGCCAAATGTACAAACCTCTGTGTTACTGATGTCTAATTAATGTCTGGCAAGATGACTCCTGTCCCAGATCCTAAACGTCCTGTTTGTGACTTCACATATTCCTCATCTCTGTTCCTGTGCTGTTTTGATCAACTTTTTTCCTGTACTAAGGGAATAATTGCAAGGTTCAGCTATCTTCAATAGTGCCGAGAATGTAAATCCCAGCTGCACGTCCCCAGTCAAGTCCATTCCCTAATCTGTGCCTCAGGAATGGTTTTGCTGAACAGCTGGATTTGATGATCTCAAGAGGAATTTCCCAATCTGAGTGATTCTATGATTCCATTCTAAGATATGCATGTGCCCACAGCAGGCAGCTGCAGATCCTGGTGACAATTCTGGGCAGCCTCTAGGACCATGGAGAAGAGGCACGACCCAGGAATCTCATGTTGTACCTGCGCTCCTCTGCTGGCTTGCAGGGCAATCCCACGGGAAGCCCTGAACAGCTGCATCCACTGCAAATGTAAACCTAGATCAGCTGTTTCCACCACTAAGTGCTATTAGGTGGGGAAAAATCAATAGCAGCTCTGAGGACAGCCTGTCCCCCTGTGAGGATCATCCCAAAGGATGGGGGCACCAGATCCAATGGTGTTGAGTCCAGCTTGTAATCTGGTACGAACAAAGTCCTGTGAAATAGATAAACTACTTTGTTTTAGGAACACAGAAGAAGCCCATTTGTTTTTCATAAATTTTTAAAAACTTTTTCTTTCTCCTCATTCCTTGCAATCATGTCACTAGAAACACAGTTTTGTTTAGCTGGTTGGTAGTTTCTCCCATGAGTGGCTGTTGCACAGCACAGGGCCAGCCCTGCACTTTGAACTGGAGCACTGGGCTCGACAATGCAAACAAAGGGCTCTCATGACACTCTCTGACACAATCATTTGGTTTATTTTATTCCCTGTTTTCTCAGCAAAGGCAATTACCTACCCCAGCTGTAAAAATATTTATAAGGTTTCTGCCACAAGGCTCCAACAAAGGCCCTGTGTCGCTGGGCTGCTGAGGCCAGTGTTCTGCTGTCAGAGGTAGTCAGTCAATTCACACCATTTTTTTCCCCATTAAGTTTTCAGGCTATACTTTAATATCAGTTTAAGTTTCTTCTCTTCCTATGAGTTCTAGAAAGCAGTTTTGTCCAGCCCCTGTTGTCTCCAGGACATCCACTTATGGTTTCAGATCAAAGCTAAAAGTTCAGGAATTAGCACCATGTACACTAAAACTAACAATATTCCAGATGTAAAAGTAATTTGGTTTCTTGTCTATATTTTTTTCTATGAACTGACAGCTTCTAATTTTGAGCATATTTTATTAGTATCACATCTTTTTTGTATCAAGATTTTCATGGAAGATATTACAGTTGGAAAGCCTTAGAAGGACATTTTCAGAAACACATTGTAAGCTTCACATTTCAACACAATGCACAGCCACCTGTTCTTTTTCCAGATTATCTGTTAAGACGTAAGATACCAGGTACATAAATATGAGAAAAGATAAGTCCTCCCATGTTTCTACAAAACAAAAAAAATGATCAAATATGAGCCACACAGCACAGTCTGTTCTGGGTGAACTATTTAATTCCATGCTACTAAGGATTTTGTTCTACAGGGCCGTTTTTGAGCCTGCCATTCTTATGCCCAAATGGTACCAAATTAATGGCCATCTCCCGAGTTCCTGACATCCTGATTTCTACTGCCACTTCAGATGAAGGTGCTCCCACTTCAGGTTTCTAGATTATTATCCCCATCTTGATCTCACCATTCTTACTCTCCTAGCCATTATAACTTCAGAATGTCAGTGGGCAAGAGAAGACATTTTAACTTATTTAGCATAATATCAGTGGCATGCACAAGGCTGCTTCTCTGATCCTCTCTCTGCATGTGCAGTGGAGCAACCATAGGGCAAACAAATCAGTTGTAACCCTACAGTGTAGGTCAGTCAAGCCATAATCTTACTTGGTTTATGACACGTCTGCTAATTTTAAATGTCAGGCAGCACTGAGTGAAACAAATGCACATGTCCCTTCACAGGAAGGGAAGTTACTTATTTATGGTCCTTATGTGAAGTAATAATAGACAAAAGCCCAGTAACAATAACATTGACTTTCTGGTGCCTGTACAGTTCCATTTAAATAGGGACTTGCAGGACATGCAGAAAAGCAAATGAAGCAAGTTCATTCAGGGTAAAAAGAAAAAAAATCCCCTTTAATTTCTGAATAATTTAGTCAGAATGATTTAAACTGTTAAATGCTCTTTGACTTCTGAGAAATGATAGCTCTTACAGCTGGTTATTCAGACTAACCTGAACAGAAATGAGCAGTGACCTGTACAACCTACAACATCCTTTTAATTCCCTACTATAGTCTCAGGGCATATAGCACTCCAGGGTCAAAGACTTCACTAGAAAGTCTGAAGTAACCTGGCATTTTTAATCATGCAGTCAGCCTAGGGAGGAGAGCTGCCTGCTACCAAATCTTTTCCTCAACCACATGGCCTTCTAAAAATGAATGCTCTCAATTCCCTAATCATTCTGCTCAAGGATGATCACTTTGTCTTTTTTTTAATGTGAAGATATTGCCAACTCTTTTCATCATTGCTGAGAACTCTTGGGACAATCTCCTTCAGCCAATGATCCTTTTCAACCTGCCTACTCCCTCCATCAATGATAAGATCAAAGCTATCTACTTGAAAGAAAATCTTTAGTATTTAATTGGTGTTTCCTTTTTCTTCATATACTGATATTCTGGCAAATGTTAAAACTAAAACCCACATGTGCTCACCCGTGTAGAGATTCCATGCCCCATGCCAACAACACACGGGTCATTGGCCCCATCACAATGTTCCAAATAGTTCACCAAAAAAAAAACCTCGCTACAGAAGAGCTGTCAGTCACAGCCAGAGAGTAAACAATGTGGTTATTTCCATTTGTAACGTATAGCACAGGGAGCACGCTGGTTCTGTAGCTGTTAACAGACTCCCACTCATCCTAGCCAAGCTCCAGTCATTCAGGTCTTGGCACTGCAGCAGTGTGCCTGCTCTGGTGTAAATCAGCAGTGTGAAAATCACTGCACTGGTGTGAAAGAGACCTTTGTAAGTGTACCTGTGCCTTGAAGTTTCAGGGCACTCCTGCCTGCCTGGACTATTCCAGGTTTCATGCAGTGCTGCAGTTATCCCTCTGCAGGAAAGTGTTAAATGGTGGATCCTAGAGGGATCCACATATCTGTCTCTCCTCCATGCAAGTGGGAAAAGGTTGTTCAATCTACCTTACAAAAGGGATGGAAATTAAGGAGGGAGTAATTCATATTCTCACTGACAGTTCTAAACCACTGTAGGAAGAGGAAGCCTGAAAGAAAACAAAAATATGCTGTTTCCCTTCCTGAAAAGTGCCACCTAAGAATTAAACATACAGAACAGGGTGCAAGACATTCTTGTCCAGCAAAACCAGCAGAGATATCATAAAGTCCTACTGAAGGTGATTCTAAAGAAAGCACACATTGGGAGAGCCACCTTTTGTATGAAATACCTGAAAATACCAATGGCTGTTCTTTACACCTGCATGTAAATCCATTTTGACCATATTTTACTATATTTTTAAGTAAACAACAATTCATGTCTTGCTAGCAGAAAAATTTACATCATGTAATGAAAACTGTTTTAAGAAAAAATATTTTCAAAGCATTGATTCTGCTGCAGTCATTGTGGTAAAGGCCCCTCAATGAAATGGCATTATGCCATTAACCAGGGAAGTCACAGAGATTTATTACCTTTGGCTGGGAAATTATTTGCAAGGAAAAAGTGAAAGTGCCTGTTTTCTATTCCATGATGATGATGCAGCTTGCAATAATGGCAATAATAAGACAGATTTGGCCTGTACTTTCTACTGAGCAACCGTATTAAGTCATTCATTCAGAAAATCTGGGAGGCACAATTTGGCTGTATATGGTACTAACATAACATTAAAGAAGTAATATTCCCTACCTTCAGCCTTTTCTCTTTTTTTTCAACTATTTTCTCAATAGTGGTAAATGAACTATTTAAGAAAGCTAGGTTATGAATACTTTGTCAGCTGTACACAGTGGTGAATAAACTCCATGAAACACATGGCTCCATTCATTGCAAATGATGTTATTTATGTACAAACAGATGCAAGACCAGAGTGTAAAGCTGAGTGATGGGGGTGCATTGTGTTACTCATGAGGGATGGTATTTTCAAGAATGCCTAATGAGGAATACAACTCTTTTGAAAGAAGCTTTCGAGACTTGCTGGTGAAAAAGGAGCAGCTATGCTTCTGGCAAAAGATCAAACACTTTCTACTGACCTAGGAAGCTGGGAAGTTCCAACAAAGGCAAGATCAGACCATTAGACAAATATGTTTCACAGCACTCATTGACAAGACCCCAGAACTGTCTGCACTGTTTGTATGGATGAAAGTGAGACCATGCTGTTTCATGAAACTTCTCTTCAAATGCAATTATTTTAACGTACAATGAACATCCTAGAATAAGGTCAGTGAAAGAAACTATATGATTTCCTTGCCCACTGTGATTGAAAGAACAGTGCTATGTTAAGCAATTTCCAAGGAAGAGCATGCAAGGGAGTATTTGTTGTCATGAAGGGTTTGTGAGTCTGAGCTTTAATTTATACATATACTGCTATACACTGAGACAATGAAAAAAGTCCCAAATTGTCAGCAGTATGAAAGCCTGGGCAATACTGCAAGTTAAACAAGCCATGTTTTGAAATTAGTGTTAGAAGAAAGTCTGCATTTCAGGGAGCCTGAAAACACTTTGCTATTTGCACTTCTACCTAATACGGTGAAAAAAATAACAGAAATGAATGTCAGGCATGGTTTGTATGACAAGATTTACAAGACCTGCCTCATATTACCTTTCAGAGAGGCAGCAAATAGTCCTTGCTGATCTGCAGTTAATCTTACACGACTGGCTCAGAAACCTACCCACACTAATAATAGATCCTGTGTGCTGCTGCCAGTAGGTTCACGCTGAAAGGCATTGGGGAGCACAGATCAGTGTTAAAGCAAGCATAAAACAGCTCCCGTGTTGGACAGACCACACCTTTTGCTTCATTAACCAGCACCTACCAGAGGTCAAAGGAGGTGGCAAAGCGACAGTACCACAAGAAATTAGGTTCATGGTTACCTGATAGATCACGACCCGGAATTTGTTTTTTTTCAGCATCTCCTCTTGTTTTGCTTCCACTTTCCGCACGCTGGTGCTCTGCCTCTCCACCCTCGCCCGCACCTCCTTCATGGTGGAGCTGACTTTGCGGGTTTTCTGCAGTAACTTGTTCACCGTGAAGCCTGTATTGCCATGAGCCTGGGCGAGCTTCAAAATGTCGATCTGGATGGTCTTGATGGCATTTTCCATCTCCCTATGCTTCTCCTCTATCCTTTTCTGGCTCGCCTGCACGCTGTCAACAATGTTGGCCACTTTGTCGAGGACTGTCACAATCGTGTAAGCTGCATCTTGCTCTTCCTCCTCCTCCATGACGCTGGAGAGTCGATTTGGGTGCGTTTTGTCAGCCTCCGAGGTGATTTCGCGGCGATCCATTTTGCCTGCCTTCAGCCAGGTTGGAGGGAGGCGAAGTTTCGGTGATCCTGCCAGAACAACTCTGGCGCTGTTGCAGGGAGCCAGGGCGACAGCTGGCTCCGGCGATGCTCAAAGTAGGGCGTGAAACGCTGCTCCTGGAGCTTGGTCAAATACTTCTGACTACAAAATATCCACACATGATTGCTCAGATACTTTCAGCAACATGAAACCCCTAAAATTAGGAAGCAATATCTGGAAAGGAACATACGTTTAAAGGGTCACGCTTCTCAACTGATGAAGTTCTTAGTGTTAATCCAGGAAAGTTAAGTAACTTGCTAATTAAGCAGGAAAGCAAACTTGCATATTTTTAAAGATCTACTTTTTTTTTTTTCATGTTACTGGAGTGCTTTCCTCTGAGGGAATTCAAAAAGCGGTCAGGAAAATTAGCACGGTTGTTTCTTTTCCAGCAAAACAACTTCAGGTCTTCAACTTGCTGCAATTACCCCATGGGGTAACAAATAAACACACTTAACCAGAGGAAATATAGTGAAAATGTTGTATTGTGACATGCTTTTCCAGTTCAAAATGTTGAAAGCATTTTTTTTTTTAATTGAACAAATTATTAAATCCTACATGCAAAATTCTGAAAGCCTACACTACATGTTAAAACAGCTGAACACATCCTATTCACACTTTATCTTGGGATCTTTCAAACGACAACTAACAGTCTATTAATATAACTATGACCAGCAGACTAATTTGGATGGACTTCTTTAGCTCTTGAAAATACTCTATACAAGAGCACTAGTAATTCATTCACTTTTATTTTTTTTTATTTTAATCACAAACACTATACAATCTGTATTGTAGGTGTTAAAACATGAATTTTCTTTAAAAAAGTTTAAGAAATATTAAAACAGTTTTAGCAGTGATAAAGTAGGTTTTATTCCAATTATTTGTGTTCAATTATTCAACACCAATTTTTACAATACCTAAATCTACTAAGACCTACTTCTTTTGGACCTGTGCCATCTGTTCAAACAGGTAACTTCCCAAATTATGAAATTTCTAATTTTTGTCTTTAAAAATAAATTGTTGGAATTATTTTATGAAGATGGCAGTGCTTAGACCCAGCCCACATGTTTTATAAATATGTTACAACTACACACATCACACAGCTTCACAGTTCATGCGATAGGCAGTGTCTAAAAAATCAGTTACTAACTTCCAAAAACATTTAAATATCTACGGTATTTAAACACAGTGTTTTCTAGTTCCTCATAAGAAAAGTAAGCTGTAAACATTTTTACCTTTAGTTCATGCCTTGTTTGTTAGGTAATGTGGAATTATTTTGTTGGTTTGTTGGGGGTTTTTTAAATCTACAACCATTGTTGGAATAAATCTGTGTTCCCAAAAATATTACATTCCATGGATAAAGCACAAGTCTATTATATAACCATGTGATACAGATACAGAAAATGAACTACTGTATTCAAAAACATAAAAGTAAAGATACTAAATCAGTCCATAGCTGTTAGAGCTGATGCTTTCAGAATACAGACCAACATTGTTACACTAAAAATGTTCAAAAATAAGGCCTCTGAAATAAATATTTCCATTCTTTAAAAAAAGATATAATAAAAATGTACATCACATGGCCAATGTAGGTATAAAAAGCACTAAGTTAAACCATTCTGGATGATGTATCTGAAGTAAAATGGCCTAGGTTTTGCTTCTGCCGACGTCCTCTATTGTTTTTGGGGCATTTTCTGTTAAAAAAAAAAAAGATAGAAATAGGAAAGGAGGCCTGATTTTATATATGCCACATATAATTAAGCCTAGCAATCACACATTGACTTAATTTTCTGTTCTTGACAATAGCAAGGAGTTTATGATCTGTGCTGCCAAGTGGGACACCGTGCTCTTCAGTACTGGACTGTGACCTGTGGATGTCTGTAGGACACAGATTACTCAGAAGGGAGCCCTGCTTGACCTTGAGACTGAAACCAGCAGGGTGTTACATCCTTCAGCCTTGATCCAGCCAACATGTTCCATGGGGAATGATTGCATTAGCTTTACTTTATGCATACTTCATATTTAAAACCCAGTGGATGGTGAGACTGGATCAATCAGCCTTTTGAAGTGCTGGACATCCAGGTGCCTTGCTGCTCACAGCAGCCCATGAAACAAAGCTCACTCAGGTCTCTCTCTGGGGTGACTCTCGTGATCCCTTTCTTGGGGCCAGGCACACAACTAAAAGGATTCACAAAAGCCAGCAATGCTGAATGGAATGGCCCATAGGCAGCCAGGTAATGAATGATGGAACAGTCCTGCTGGGATGCAGCAAGATATGAGAGACTGAGAGCTGGGGAATGGTCATACAGAGGCTGAAAGAGGAGCTGAACCATAGCCTTCCACACCACTGCTTTGGCCAGTAGGATGCTGAGTGAAAAAGGGAGTGACATCAGTTGCATGAGCCAAGTAACTCTTTTACATTTACAGGTAGTGTTTTATACATATGCTAGTGTCTGTTAGGTTGAACTTTACAAGGGTCACAGGGAGAAAGGCCTGTATTTTTCATTCACAACGTGTCCCTCTGCATCACTGGGTTTTGGAAGCCATAACTAGTAGCAGAAAAAATGCAATAGCAGACAGTTTTATGGCCTAATGTAAGTGGAGCTTAAAACATGAGGGATAACTTGAGGAAGAAAAGTCAAACTGTGGCATGGATTCTCAAGTGTAAGACTTAAATACTTCATGCACATATAAGGTAACTAAGTCATCCCTAATCTGTCTCAGAGACCTCAGTGCTTTTTTGGTTCAAGCCCTAGAACTGAATGCCTTATCATCAAAAAGAACCCATGGCTCTCATCTCAGTTTTTACACAGGGTGAGAATTTGAGACAACCCAGAAACCCGAGCTCTGTGCTTGTGTGTCTTTAAGTTCCACAATACAGGTTCTTATGGTGAATGTCTAATAATGGGACTAAGTTGCATACTAATTTCCAGAAAGTGTACATGGTGTGAGGGGTACTTCTTTCTCTGTGTAGCAACATTTACAGTGGTACCACAGGGAACAGCATCTTGTCAGCCTCTCTGGTTTCACTGGGTGGTAGCTGGGGATCATAGCTTCCACAAAATTTCAGCAATGCTTCAATAAGTCCAGTGAAGGTCTAACACAGTAGCTTAACTCTTGGATTTGTTTCATGGGTGATCTGTTCTGCTATGTATTTGGTCTGGAGATTCAGAATGGTTACTGGTGGTTTCTGAATTCAAACGGATCTGTCTTTTTTTATTAAAGAAACAAGGGCAGGTGAGATGTTGCATAATCATCCTGCTTCAGTCATTAGGTAGTTTTTAAGTGGGTATTAAGCAAAAAAAATGTTGGGCATCATGTAATTAAATACAGAAATATGCATACAATGTGTAATTTTCCAGTGTTTTTGTCTTTACCTACCTGGTTATGCACATGACAATTGCAACTATAATGGCAATCTGTACAGCTCCAATTATTGCTGCAATAAGGACATGCGTAAGCTTTTGTCTACTTGGGACAACATAAAGAATACTAAAGTCTGTCTTTTCACAGTGCTGTCCAGTATATCCTGATTCACACCTGAAAAAGAAAAGGAATATTTCATGGAATCTGTAATTTGACAGCACCCCAGTCATTTTGCAGATGAAATGAGATAACCAAGGTGACTCCAGCTGAGAAAGAGCTGGAGAGAAGGTGCACGTGTGATAATGCTTGGGTTAGGGAATGGTTTGGATCTGTGTGGCAGGAGAAGAGGCACAACAAATAGATATGCTCTGCTTTTTCTGGATAGGGTTACTAGTGGCCCTCTGAAAACACACTAGAGTGGGGAAGGCCCTGATTTGTCAAAAGAAATATGTGGGTCATTATTATATTTGTACAATATTTAGGAAGAGTGAAGCAACTGGGTACAACAAGTAGACACTTGGAAGACAAGTAGACAAGGCTAACTTGCAAGAGCCATGCTCATGAGACACAGAGAGAGCACAACTCATCAGCTCCATTATCAATATTGGACAGAAGTGACAAAGAGGAAGGGGAATCTAGAAATATGGGTTGAAAATCCACCTTGAAAAAAAGAGAAGACTTCTTTTGGAGCTGCAGCTTAGAGAAGTGCTATCTTGCAAGATCTACTGGACAAGACCAGCACCAAACCTCCTCCTACCTTGTGGCTCAGCCAGAATTTGATGGAGGTCAGCTTAGAAAACCCAATGGCTCACAATTGTTCAAGTGAGAGTTCAAGGAAGAATCCAAAATAATTTGCATGTGGTGGGGAGAAATAGCTGGAAGGAGAAGGGAAGCAGATCTCTAAATGGTAACTTGTCTGAGCAAAGCAGCAGTTAGCTCAATGAGGAACTCAGCAGAGGCTGTTCCTGAGCAGTGACTGATTGTTCTGGCAATGCAAGATGTGCCAGTGCAAACACACTCTGAAACAATTCATGTCTCAAGGCAAAAGAGGCAGGAGCCACCCAGAACACAGGGCTGAAGTCTGCAGAGTCAAAGGCCACCACTTAGAACCCTGAGCAAGTTCTGTGTGCAGCTGTCCTTTAGATTCGACTGACATGATGCGTCACCATGGACAACTGAATCATACAATTGGCCTCCAGCCCTACAGCTGGAGAAGAAATACTCACAAGCAGGCAGAGCAACAATCCTTTTGTAAACTGGATCTGACAAGCCCTAATGCAACACAAAATCAGACTCATCCATTCAAAAGCTTTGTGCTAGGGTAGCAATTAATTCTGTTTGCAGCAACAAAATAATTACACCAAAGACCTTTCTACAACTGCTAATGCAACTCCTAATCCTCCTCTGCATGCAGGGATAATAGTTGAGGTTTACATGTTCATAATCTTGTGACTCTACTTTCTCCAGCCATGAGCTGCTGTGTAAGGAGTTTTGGTTCAGGCATGAACGAAATTCTGGTAAGACTTGTTAATGAAAACCCTCCATGAGTATAGTGAGTGTGCACGGTGGTAGCCAGGAAGGGAATAAAGAGAACTCTGTATAAGCATACAAGAGGAATGAGGACAGTGAACACACTGGTAATCATGCAAGAAGACACAAAAAGGAAGAGGTCTCCTTGTTAGTCAAGAGGACTTAAATCTTATTGTTACTTTGCTCTTGTTTTCATTAAAGAAAGTAGCAATGAATATTATCAATATGAGAGCTGCTTTAATGCAGAGAAGGCAAAATAAGGCAGAGGAGGCACAAGGAATTCAAAGATGTCTCCTCAGAAACACTGAAATGGCAAGAAATTATCTCTGAGAAATACTGAATACAGATTAAAGAGAAGTGCTTGCATTAAGAATTACATCATGGCAGGATGAAGTAGTAGGTACTGGTTTTCTACCTTAAACTAGTAGAACAGATTTTAAAGCATTCTGCTGCATAAATGTATAACGAGACAATACAGCATTAGTATACTAGCAAGATCAATAGAGGTCAGCAAGGATTTATCAAAATAAGCTGATCAGTCAATTAATAGATTTAACATAAAGAAGTTTAGATTTCTTTTTAAAGGGCTAGACTGTGTGTCCTTGACACAGCTTGCCATAAGGACAAGGCAGAACTACACTGCACAAGGGGGCAGCAGGAGACAGACCTGATCCCATCTGTGCAAAGGCTGCTAAACTCAGTACTCTGCAACTGACTGCTACAAAATCTTCCCACTTGCCTGCTGGCAGTCCTAGAGGGCTGCTGTACAATAAGCAAGGAGATTCATTGCCCTTAGTGAAAGTAGAACTCAGAATTTTCTCTGTGCAAGTATTTTCTGCAGTTTTATAGGTCATCCGATACCTCACATACATCCCTTCCAGGAAATGAGGACCAAATTAAACAGTGTATATGCTAGATGTGTATGAGAACCAAAAGCATTTGAAAATTACAATTTTCCCTTAGTATTCATCATTATATTTTCCTTGCTGGATAAAGAAGGGGGTTTTTTCTCTGATAGAGGTCCATGATAACTATGGCAAATAGATGTCTGTTATAAACTATTTGCTTTCTTAATAACTCTGCTCCAGTAAGAGACATGCATAAAGCATGAGACCATCAGTATTTTAATAGCCAAGAAAAATCCAAAGGAGATCTGATACTCAGGGTCAAGAACTGATAGTCACAAACTCTTGACTGGAACTACATGAGGTTTGTTGTGCTAGGCTCAGTGCTGAGATATTATTCCAACTGTTTAAATACATAGCTGAAAGTAGTAAGAGTAAATGTAACTCTAAAGTAGAATTCAAAAGAATGGTACATTAATTAAAATCAGCAAAACATTGCCTATCAATACTTACTAGAGTAATAACAAATATTTAAAAGATTGAATTTACATTGAATCTTAAACAGACAAATTACCATAAGATTAGCACCTTCCAGAAAAAAATTATGAGAAAATAAAAATAAGTAATTCAAACAGGAATATTTTCTTTGAAATACTGCTACTTTAAGCATTTTAAGGACAAAGATATCATAAATTCTGTTAAATACATTTCTAGTTCAAAAGAATATTGTAATCAGATAGTGTTGCCGAATTGCCCATCGAGATGGTGTTGGGGATGCACCCAGTTCCCCAAGAGGAGCAAAGCCATGTTTAGTTCTCTTGGTTCCAGATAAAAAGAAAACCAAAGCAGTCCTATTGGAAAGGTGAAAATAAAAAAGAAAGGGTCTTGCATGGTAAAAGAAATAATAGAAGCTTTCAAGTGCTTAAGTTGACAACCATACCAGCTCTGCTGTTTGAGCTTCCTGTTCTCTGATCTGTCTGGAAACCCTTAAATCTTGGCAGTGCAAAAAACACCTAAATATCATCAATCAATAAGGATCAAGGGAGAAAATATGAAAGTATCCAATGGATTTACAGCTGAAGTTTCAAAAGCAAAGGAAAGTGAAGAATTATAGCAGTTTCAGCCACATTAATCTGAAAGCACAAGCTTGCAAGATGAAAGCTCAGGAGTGAAACCTCCTAATAAGTAGGGCACTGCATCTTATGGCAAAGTGGCCTTTTTAATAAACAACAACAACAACAACAACAACAACAACATAATAATAATAATAATAATAAAAAATTTGGGGGTAAACAAAGATAAAGAATTTGATTGGTGAACTGTAAAGGAAAAAAATTATCTGGGAGATAAGGAACATTCATATATTCTGGGAAATACTGAGGGGCTTGATACTGAGTGTTCTGAGTTGCTAGCTTACACAGTAGACAAAAGGTGTGGGCTAAAGAATATTTTGCAATTTTTTTATTCTCTAGATGAAGCCTATAAAAAAGGGCAATAAATGTTAAAAACAAGGTATTGATTCTCTAGAGAGAGTTTATGACAGGAACTATAAAATGTACAGATAGTGTAAGAACAGGCTGAGAGGTCAACGGGGAAAGAACAACGGGGAGAAGCGATGCAAGGCAAAGGCCTTTTTAATGTGTTTCTGTTTTGTTTGGTTTTTTAGCTCTGGATATAATTTAGCAGCTGAAAATAAGAAGACAACTTCTCAGAGGGATTCAGGTTCTGATGTATCTGACTGACCGAGCCTCTCCTCTGAGCACTATCTTTCTCCTGACTGGAGCAGCTGGGTGCTGCCCACAGCACAGGGATTCTACTCCTGTGCCACTGCTTAGATACCACAAAGTGATACATCCTGTCATTACGTCTAGAGAGCATTTTGATTAAGCTTTACAGTGATTTCAATCCCATTTTGGAGACATGAAGGACTTACCGGCAGGAAGCCTTCTGAGTAGAATAAATGAATTCACATTTTCCATGTATACAGTAACCATTGAAGCTTTCTGAACAAGGTATGTGGTTTCCAATATAAATATCTTCTCTTTGATCACTGGCATCTTGAAAAGAAATATACATAAACAATTATACATGGGTCTATGAAATTAATTTAAAACTCTCAACCAAAAATAGCATGTCCTTAAAATTTGCATTGAATAAAGGAGTAGAGAATAATAAAACAGAGGCTTAAGGGGGAAGTTTCAGAGACACCTAAAGAGATTTGCTAGAATGTACTGTACTGGAAAATTATCCTCAGAGACATCTAAATATGCTTTTTATATTTGGTTTCTCAAAAAGGAGAAAACTGTTCATGACAGAAACAAACCAAGGCAGGAAGATCAGCAGAAGCTTTGTCAGTGGCACTGGGGCAAAGAGCTGATACATAGACACAGAGAGCTCTCTCCCATGTGTAAACAGATGAAAAGGAACTCTCTAAAAAGTACTAGAAAGATGCTGAACCACATTTTATGATTACTGGGTAGAAAACCACTTGATACAGCCCAGATCTGGTTGGAACCACTGGTGGTTAAAGTAGAAATCAAACACACTTCAATAGCAGTCTTCCTCAGATAAACATTTTTATGGAGGGAAAACTTTAAAATATTGAAATATGTTTAAAACACCCATTCCTTTGGAAAGTGTGCTGGTTTTTGCTGGGATGGAGTTAACCTCCTTCACAGCAGCTGATGGAGTGCTGTGGTTTAGGTTTCTGGCTGAAATAATAGTGGTAACACAACACTATTTTGGCTGCTGCTGAAGGGAGCTCACACATCAAGACTTCCTCTGCTTCTTCTCACTCTGCTTCTCCCATGAGCAAGAAGACTGGGAGTGGGCAAGAGCCTGGGAGGGGACACAGCCAGGACAGCTGACCCAAACTGGCCAGAGGAATATCCCACACCATATGACATCACGCTCAGCAATAAAAACCATAGTTTTGGTATTTCCAAGGTGGCAGTTGCTCAGAGGCTTGCTGGTCACCAGCCTGCTGATGGGATATTGTGAGTGACAGCTTTTGCATCATTTGGTTTTTTCCCTCTTTTTCGTCTCCTTTTTCTTCTTAACTGCCTTTAGCTTCACCAATGAGTTTTTCTCATATGTGCTTTCCTGATTCTCTATTCCATCATCCTGAGGGAAGCTGGGATAGACTAAGCAAGTGGTGGGCCCTTAGTTGTTGTCCAGCTCAGCCCAGCACAGGAAGGCAGTCCCTCTGCCCTAATATATTTCATGCTTCTGTTGTGTCAACAAAACTGTCCAAAGTTGTGTTCATTTTCAACTATTTTTCCCACAAAATTTTTTGGTAAAGAAGTCCTAAACACAGAAGTTGGTATTTCATAACAAACTTCTCTGAAAAACAGGGATCTTAAGCTGTGAGCGTAATTATGGAATTGTGTTCATTTCCATGGTGATAGACTATAGCTTCAAAAATAAAAGATTATAATGCAAAAGGGAGTGTGAGGAAGAAATCTCTTATACAATTGCAGATATTTGAAATTACACCAGCAAGAAAGAGAATGTATTTTTACAATACAAAGAAACAGATATGCTGCTTTTAGGTTTTAGGTTTTTTCTGAAAATATCTGGAATGTGTTTTAATTTGGTTCTGGAGAAAAAAACACAACTGTGTATCAGAGGTTTTAGATACAAGGAAATCATTTAATTTAGGCTGTTTTGAAGATACAGATGGCTTGATACAAGGGAAGAACGTTGACTAATACTGACAATGTGTCCACCACTACACTGATGGAGTAGACTATGTCGTGACATGTCTAAGAGGAGAAAAGTAGGGATGTCTCATCCCAAAACTATCATCTCCCTCCTTTTCCAAGAATTTAATTACTGTCATATGTGGTCCCAATCAAACTTGTAATGACCTACAGACAATTATATTAGTATGTTCAGAGGGCTGCACCACATTTGGTTTTAATACATGTACTGATAGAGAATTTGAGGCCCAGTGGAAAATTGAAAGGTGTGTCCCCTGAAAAGTGGACAGACAACCACACACAAGTCAGAGGCAAAATTTATATTAAGCAAGGAGATGTTAAATGCAGGAGGTGATTCCTAGTGTAAAATTGACATTTACCCCCCTTTTGACAGGAGTCAATTTTTAATCAGAGAGACCTGCTAGACTACTTCAGTGAATGATATAACTGGTGTAGGAGCCTTGAAAGAGTGACTGGATAAAGGAGTTCAAATCCTTCACCCCAAGGAAGAGTCATGCAAAAACTGAAACCCTGATGCTCATCTTGGTACAACAAAACCATCAAGCCAGCTGAATCTGGGGAGAGTGATCTTTCTGATGGAACTTTAGGTAGCCACTTGCACTGCAGGAGGAGACTGTCACAGTTCTAGAGATTGAAAGATATTACCCAGTCAGAGAACAGGGTTTTGTAAGAGTGACTCACAAGAACAGAAAGCAAAAGCAAACAGGTAGGAATGTGGATTGTTCTCTCACCCTGGATGAAAAAAAGCAATTCAAAGAAGTTCACTTCATGCTCTCATTATCTAAAGACACCTGAGTACTGCATTAAAAAAATTCAAAACAACCTTTTTTCATGGAGCATACTCTCTCCATGCACATCATTTGCTGAATGTGAGACTGTACAAGCCATACACATTAATGATAATAATTATATACAATGGTTTTTCCACTAACTAGGTTTCAAGGGCAATTTACATGCAATGAATAAAAGGCTGTTACCTCTTTGGAATAGGAACTGAAAGTGGTGTTTCATTACATTACATAATAAGATGTATATTGCATTTGGTGCCTTTTATACCTTCATAATGTAAGTGAAAATTGACATTAAATCACTCCAACTGGTACATCATATGCAGTGAAAATAAGAGAATTTGTGAAAAGAGAAAAATATATGAAGCTTTTTGGCACTGAATGACATTTCATGAGGAACACAAGGAATGTTGAAAGCCATGATGGGATGGCTTTACTCAGGGAAACCATGGGAATGCAAAACAAGTATAATGACAGAAACAACTGAAGACCAGAGCTAACAGAGGAGTTACCAACCCCTTGCAACAAAATCTGCATTAAGACCAGCACTGAGGAGAAAAAACAGTGAGTAACGTCCATTTGTGATTGTTTCTGGTGTAAAATATAAGCACCCATTTGCAGACTGGATTCTTTTTTCAGGGAAGTTTTCTTCCTCCCTGGGACCTGAATTAGAGATGTGTCCACAAGATTGAAGAGGTTATTGCAACCTTCAGACTACTACTCACTCCTGCTCTTTCATGTGGCTACGAATGATGTAGCAATAAAAAGCCTGAGGTCAGTCAAGTGAGATTTCAGAAGCCTTGGGGACAATGCCAAAAAAATCTGGGAACACAGATAGTGTTTCCCCCCAAAAATGAGGGGAAACTTGAGACAAACAGGTGAGTCCAGGATGTCAATATCTTACTCTGGGAGTGGTGTTTCCACCAAAACTTTGGGGTTTTAAGTCATAGAAGAGACAAGGTATGCGGGGGCCTGATGGAACCAACCTATCCTGAAGGGTAAAATGACTTTTTGGGCATAAGCTAGCAGGATGGAGAGGGCTTTAAACTAGAATTGATGGGGGAAGGGGATTCCAACACCATTGCAGTAGGAAAGTCACGTGGCATCACACGAGTGGGAACACTTGCGCTGCTCCTGGGAGCATGGAGAGTTTAGGAACACATTTGAAATGTTTGAACACAAACATACACGGTATGAGGAACACACAGGATGAACTAGAAGCACTGGTCAGCTCTCAGAGCTACAATGCCACTGGTATTTGCATGAATTGGTAAAATGAGTCCCACAAGCAGAGTGTTGAGATGGAGGGCTACAGGCTGTTCAGGCAGGACAGAAANTCGCCCCCCTAATTCATCGTCAGACGGGATTGCAAACCCCGACAAGGCAGAGGTGATTGTACAGCACTTACAGTTAGTGCTGATGTGGTTGAGAGCCTCTGGGTGAGGGCTAGAGGGATGGAAAGCAAGCAAACGTGGTAGTGGATGTCTACTACTGAGTGCCCAGCCAAGATATGAGCACTGATGACTTATTCCATAAGCAATTATGAGAAATTTCTGGATTGCTAACCCTTGTCGTTATGGGAGATTTTTAACTTCCCACACATCACCTGGGAATATAATGTTGCTGTGATGAACAAGACTTTCTTGACATTTCCAGTAGATAATAACTTCTTGTCAGAGGCACTCAGTGAGCCAAGCCCTCCTAGGCTTGCTATTTGTGAATAGAGGGCTCGTGGGGAAGAGTAATTTTAGGTGTCTGGCTTGGCCATAATGATCATGAAATGGTTGAGTTTAATGGTTGAGCTTTAGTGAATTGAGAAAAAAGGACCCAGTGTTGCGCCCTTGGATTTCAGCAGAAAAAACCCTTAAACTATTCATGGAGCTCTTTAGCAGAGTACCCTGGCAATCTGCTTTGGAGGGGTCCATGAGTTTTAAGAAGTGCCTTTAGAAGCACAGGAGCAGACAATTCCACTGCATTGTAAGTCAAGCAAGTGGGGTAGAAGACCAGCTTGACTGAACAGGGAACACTTTGTGTAGCTCAAGAGGAAAGAGAATTTGTATGGCCACTGGAAGTGAGGTCAGGCTTCACAGGAAGAGTACAGAGCTGTGGCTTGTATGTCCAGGGAGAAGGCACAAAAGGTCAAAGCTCATTTAGAACTGAATCTGGCCAGTGTTGTGTAAGATAACAAGAAGGGCTTTTTCAAGTGTGTTACTAGCAACAGGAGGTCTAAAGAAAGCATTGGAGTGATACTTGATGTGTATGATCATCTGACAAGCAGGGATGAAGAAAAAGTTGAGTCATTAAAGGTTATTAAAAGGTAAGGTAGGGTTCATGTAGGTGAAACTTTTTCAACCAATGTGATTCAGCATATAGTTTACTAAAAATATTTTAAAACAACCTAACAAATACAGAATCATCTATTTTTCCCAGAAGTTAACAGAAAAGATGGGATCATGGCAGGGAGGCTTGTGCTATGTTATTTCATCAGGAAATGTCACAGCTTGGTGTCTTCCAGTAAAGTAATTTTCACAGCACTTGGAGGGAGTCCAATCCTGTGGCCACTGCACAGGGTACTGAGAAGCTGGGCATGTTAGAGGAATACAGCAGGCAAAACTTACAAATCCTGCACATCTTCCCACTAGTCGTGCAATACGCTGTAAGAAAGAAGCTGTTCACAGGTTACAGGAATCAGAGCTGTAAGGCAGACTGGAAGAGACTTTCATGCTCTATTTTCTCACCTTGTGAAGCTGTAACCAAAAAGCCCAAATTCTGCACCCTACCTTTCACTTCTGGCCGATACTGCATGCCATCATCTTTCTTTCCAACTGCATTTGTGTCATCTGTTTCTAGGTGATAAATACATGCACGGTTACTTATTAGGAAAGGATATTTTCCAGACCACTACATGTACATCACTGAAAAGTCAGAATAATATTCAAAGAACTATTTTAAATTGCAGTAAAGCTGGACATACTCCCACATTGTTCCTCCCACACAACCACGTTGGTATTACAACTAGTCAGTAACCCTGGTTTCCAGACCAACACATGGCACACCTCAAGCTTTAGGTTCTGAACTAAAAGTTTTTCTGTGGTATGGACCTAGTTTATTTTGGTGACAGTCTGTTTTGGTTTTGGAACGGCCCAAGTTACAGATCTAGATGTAATTGGCAAAAGGTTGGTAGAAAGCAGTTATTCCCATGAGAAAGTCCTAAATGCAAGCCCCCAAAACTGAAGGATTACGGACAATAGCAGCTACAAGGCGGCAGGCAGAGGGCTTCAGTGGACCATTCCAACACTGGAAAAGGAAATTATAGAATCACTTTGGTTGGAAAAGACCCTTAAGAATAATGGATCAGTGTTTGTGCAATAAGGGCCCAACCCGACTCACTCTGGAAGAACATTTTACAGCCCACAGCAACAGGAGGGAATATTTCCCACACATCCGTATTCCTTCTGTTCTCCTACCACCCCCTCATGTAAGAACTGTTGGATTATAGCTTAGATTTTCCCAAGAGCTTTTCCTGTCTTTCCAGGTAACAGCAGCCATAGAAAGGTGATGTAAACACTGCACCATGTGTATAGTATGGGGAGCTCAAAATTACAAGTAATGAGTACACTGATAACTGCATCAGTGACTTCTGACCAAAAATGGAACAGGGAAAGTCTACCCAGCCCAGTCATGTCAGAATTTACATTTACCAGAAAATCAAAATTAATCCTACCTGAGCAGTGCCCAAGGTGCCTGATGTCAATCTGCTCTTGCCTCAGACATGATGCCTCTCTGACAAAGCACGGATTGTTATAGGAACTTCCATCAGAAGCACATACAGGATTAAAACTGTATCCACTGCAGTCTATGTTACATACACACCTGTTAATTGAAGCATAGAGCAAAATAAAATTGACATCCAGCAAACAAAAATTAAGTCATGTTAAGTCCCAAGTAAACACTGGCTCAAGCACCAGTTCCAGGATGGGAGGGCGTGCTGCATGAGGATGTTGAAGAAGTCCTTGGCATCCCAGACTTCCGAGCAGAATGTACAAAAATGTGAATACATTCTTCAGTGTGCTTTTCAATAATGTAGTAATGTTTCTTGTAGTTTTACTCTGGTATCAATCTCATAGAATACACCTGAAAAGTGATAACACATTACTAGGAAGATTTACCACATTAACACACAAGTTTGTAGTGTTAATTCTCTAGTGTGAGCAAAACCAGAAGAATATTCTAATTTTTTCAGCATCAGGATCCTTGAGGGGGAAAATAAAAAGGACTCCCTTTTCTGTTAGGCAATAGAAAGAGTTCCATTTCAAAGGCTGTATAGACTCAATATGCTTCGTTAAGATTGGCTAATATCTTGCTATGTCATTTCAGCAAGACTTTCATTAATGCCTTTGAAAGTTAACAATAGGTCTATTATGTTGCATTTAAAACAGGATTATGCAATCTGAATTATTTCATACTGCATCCCATTAACATTTTGGTTGTTTAGGATGAATCATTTCCCACACAATTTGCAACTAGGGATTGTAAAATGAAAGAGGAAAAAATTAAGACCTAGCATGTTCCTTACTACACAGAGGTAAGACAGCCAAAGACTCAGGGCTATGACCTGATCGTGTTTAAATACTTTTGTAGCCCCAGCAAGAAGTCCAGAAATTTTACATATGTGATTGGCACAGGAAAATTGTGCAACATTCCATACCTCACACTCCCTGATTATTTAAATCAATATTTCTTCCTGGACTTCTATTTTTGAATGAAAGTTTCTGTGTAAGTTTCACATTGCTCTGCAGCTTCACATTCATCTCCACCTTTGGGATGGGGGAAATAAGGAATGTGGCTGCAGAATGAGGGGGAGGACAAGGTGGGCACCATGTCCAGCTCTCAGTCAAGCTCTTCCTGATGTGGTGAGTGTGAGAAAGCTGCTCTACACCTTCTGAGAAGGTGGCAGTGAGCCCAATACCCTCTCCTTGGCAGAAAGCTCTACAGGGGGCACGTGGTCTGACTGCCAGGAGTAATGACTATCTTCATCTTGATCCAGTCTTGTAAATCATAGGATGGGGAAAAATGTCCAAGTTACCAACTTACTAGTTTTTTAATGCTCTTTCCCACTCTTGCAGATAAAATTAAACTATTAAACTATTAAACAGATGAATGTATGCCTCAAGCTAATAAAAAATCTGCAGCAGATCGCTGAAGATGGCCAGCATACTTTTCTCTCTTCCTCTTCTTCCATGAGAACCTTTTGTTGCTTAATTTAAATATGCTAATTTCGCAGGTAATTTTCCATGCCTGTGAACTTCAGATTGTTGCTAGACAGAAGAACATCTCTAGTGCAAACTGGGTTTTAAGTGCACCTACTGACAGTGAAAAACTGCCCCAGTAATGAGTCTCTACCCATCTCAGGGACCTTCTTCCAAGCACTAATGAAGTCTCTAAATATCAATATGATGAATATGTGATAATCTTTTTTACTAGAAATGGTAATAGTTGTAAACTTTAGAACCAGGATAGAAATACTATTTTGTTTTCCTGCTCCCACATGATGTTAAGACCAATCAGGGTTTACTACATGCAAATAAAAGGCTCATGGCTCAGCAGTCATGCATATTTATTGACACAAACTAGCAGAGAGCTTGTCCTCATTTGTATGACACTGGCTGTGTGCAAACAGATACCTTTGCTCTCCTTTAAATCTTCCTGTAGTCACCATCTGATGCTACCAGCCTCTAGCATCATGATTATGGTTAGGTTTCATCATTTCCTGGTGACAAGTAAGGTGAGTTTTGAAAATATCTTTTTCTTCTTCATGGTGACATTACAGACTAGAGTTGAAACTGCTTATGTTTCCATGCTTTGCTGCATTTAGATTTAACATTTAACATTAAATGTTTACTTTAGGGTGCTTATGAATTCCTGACCCTGGTTTTCTGCCCAACAGTCTCTGTCTTATCTCTAATCACCTCTTCAATGTACAGAAATTTCACATTCACGTGTTTCTGATTATCTTCTTGGTGCCATTAGCTACTTCTTTGCCTCCAAACATGATGCCAAGGGATACATGCAGCCTTTCCCTGGCCAGTTAGGGTCTGTTAGGCAGAGCTGTCTGACATGTAAAAAGATGGTTTAAGTATGCTGTGGGGTAATGAACAGTTGAACTGGATTGATGTACTTTAAAAAAATTAAAACCCTTATTTCAACATAAACCTCTGAAGCCTTTCAGAGGGCTGAAAGGGAATGAGTTAAGGAGAGGACACAGCTTGAGTGCAATGGTCTGAAGGGAAAAGGGCCTCCACAGATGCAGTAGAGTGGCAGAGAGGGAGCCAGGAGTACATGTTAGAAACCTGCACTAGTCAGAGAGCCTGCATGGGATGCAGTGAATTGTCCTTGCTCATAGACAGTTTCCACTAGACCAAAAATACAGTCAGGACTGCAGGAAGTACCGAATTGTGAGATGAGAGCAGTGAAATAAGGGGAATGCTGCTTTTGACAGAAAACATGAAAAGAATGTTGTTTTTTAACTGCTTGGTGTTTGTGAAGGAAGGCAAAACTGTGGGAGAGCAAGTTGATGCTCTGATGCTGCACATCAAACACTTCAAAACACTGGAGCCTGAGTCCCTGTGAGAGGACAGGGACACCACAGACTGAAATAGAAGAGCAACTCAGGAAAGTATTGGAAGACCTGCCAACAAATCCACTATGAAATACTGAAAATATGTTATATCCTGACGTCAGAGAGCTACAGATGGCAGATAATAGCTTGGTACTGAGATGACAGGAAATTCATATGCTTGGTGGAAGCCAGCTTCCCCCAGCAGCCAGTTTGGGAGCCAAAGCCAAGCAGAAGTCAAACTCAAGGCTACCAAGCAGAGCCCATGAGTCTGAACCATTCCACAGACCATACAAGAAGCACAAAACATATGTGAGAAGACACAGCAGACAGTGAGAATAAGCTAAAAGTGGTGTTTTAAAGGGCAAAAGAATCTTGTCAGAAGCCTTTGAAATCAGGAGAACCTGTAAGAGGCACCAAGGATTGTTTTCCTTCACAGCTAAGACTAAAACCGAACACAAAATTGCAGTTCCGTATTGTAATCTGTTCCCTGAAGTCTCTCTCCTGCTGGGGAGAGAACACAGAGAGAGCATAAGGACAATGCAGAGAGCTGCTCACAAAGATAGGTCACAAAAGCTTGCAATTATGAAGGGGGAGCAGGGCTACATGGGAGAAGCACAAGAGGGGGCACCCAGGAAGAGAGTAAACCTAAAGTGTAAAATTCAGAAGAAAAGAGTTAGTCACTTAAGGTAAAGTCACTTAGCAGAATTGTGTATTAAGGACATCTTGAATGTGCTTGATGCTTCATACGAGAGAGAAGTGAGTAAGTGCTTCAAATTTTTGCTGGAAAAGCTTGTAAAAAACCACACTGGAATAAAAGGAGTGAAAGCCCTACAATCATTTTCTTCACTGGAACCTTCTTGTTGGTTTTAACCAAAAGGATTCAAATAGGTAGTTGATGCTCCAAATTGATGTCTTGCTGGAGGAGGTTCCTTCTTAATATCCTTAACAGATCATTTTTATCACTTAGCCCAGGAAAGTCAACAGGATATATTCAGATGTTTTCCTGATGCACTAGGGTATATAGAAAGTCCCTGAATTTTGTCACCTGTCATCAGAGAGCTGACACCTTAAGAAAAAAAGGCACCAGCTTGCTGTGAAAATGTGCTTTTAGAAGTTGTGTCCCTGTCATTCACTAACACCATTAGTTAAACAGAAAAGCATTTGAATTTCAAGAAAGTACAAAGTGATATAATTAAACCAAACAGATTTTTTTGGTGTTTTTAATAAGCAAGAAATGAAGACGTACAACTCATTTTTTAGGGGCTACTAGGTGTAACAAAGCAAACGTGCTTAGTAAAATGAAGTGACAAGCTCAGGCTGTAAGAGCACTTGCTGCTATTAGTAAATTAATTAGATCCCCAGAGATCAGAACACATTTCAAGGCTCCCGTTTGTTTTCAGGCTTCAAGGTGTATGTGGTCTGTTGGAAGTTCTGTGTGCTTAAAAACCCTGGTAGGTTTAAAGAAAAGAGAAGGGGAAAAAAGGAAAGGAAAAGCATGACTGACTTGTGGAGTGGGCTTGGTTACTGGGAGAGGCTGGCATTTCCAACCACCAGATCAGGCTGCTGCATTTATGCCCACCTGGGACTAGCTCACAAATGTATTTTTCTGGCCTGGCCTCACAGGGAGTGCTGCTTGCTATCCCTTCCCAGTAGCTGACAACAGTGAGCATTCTCAGGTACTCACCAATTCATCAGCACATCTGCTTACAAATGTAAAATGGAAACACTAGAGTAAAACAAAGTGTGTGAAATGCACACAGATGGATAAGGGTATGCTTGATGGAATAAATTTAGGTGAATTGAAATAGCAGGGGTGTTGCAATTGCAGTTAAGAATATAACCATGCCAAATGAAGGATTACTTTTCATTTGATGCTTCTTCCCTTGTGTGCAGTTCTTCCCAGATGAAACCTTAACTAAGGAAATCTGGATTTCAAAGTGATTTTTCTACCTATTTGACTAGAGTTGAATCTTCATCAGGTTTTTGTTGTGTTTTTAAAAATCCCTTTATAGCACAAGAAAAGTAGAATTCAATTCTACAAATCTTCTTTGTGCCTGACTTTAACACTCTGTCTTTATTTCTGCCCAGCAATCCAGAACATTTTTTGAATATCATAAGCTTCAGCTATTTTCCAGACATCCCTTCTCCTCCTACATCCCCTTTTTCATGACATGGCTCTCTCTGACCACTGAAGAAATTTAGTCTTTACTGCAGTGAGCTTCTCACAGCATACATGGTGAACTGATGTTTGCTCTCTCAAAAGCAGGCTAACCCTCCCTCCAGCCTCAAATAATAGGAACCTTCAAAGACTTGGCACACACTGCTGCAAAGATCACTGGAAATATACATTAAAAAAACAGACCTGGATTATTACCCATCCAGGATCTATTCAATTTCTTAATAGCCAGTGCAGTGAAAAGACTATTATGTCCTCTCATATCAGAATATCCTGCACCCAGATTTTCATAATTCTTACTATACAATCTTAAATCACTTGTTCAGGTTGATTTTCTCTATTGTCTGAATGGTTCATTTTGTACATAAATACTTAAGATTTTTTTCCTGTTAGATTAAAAAGCTATGAATTGCATTTACACAGGTTTTAGATACCCTTCCTTATGAATATCTACCTACAATATCATACCCTGAAAGTTAATTAAATAAAATTTTTGAAAAATGGTAAGTGAGTGAAAAAATGGTCAAAAGAGGTAAGTATAAGCTTGCATACCAGACTCAAACAGACCTCTTTCTCCCTAGAGGACAAATTATATAGACAAGGCAGAGACTAAGACTTTGAAATGTCCACACTGGCATTTCTAACTGTTAATACTAAGACTTCTGAAATTCTGCTTTGGTCTTTATGAGAACAGACGCTACATAAATTATAGGCCAGTTGAGTCTATATATTGCTGAGGCACCCTTGCTTTCCAAAGTAAATATCATAAAATTCTAATCTCAAAAGGTCTACTTGGGGATCAGCTGTCAATCTTTCTTGAAAATCTACATTGTAAGTCAAAACATATCTTTGACAGCATAGTATACTTATTAAAAAAAAATAAAAGACTGACTGTGCTCAGAATCTCATTTCCATATTTCATCTACAAAAAAAAAAAGGTAAAACCAAGAACATGACAAATTTGATTTTTTACAATGAGGTTATTCTTAAGTTAAAGATTTCCTTATCAGAGACAAAAAAGAAAAAAAACCAAAAACAACACAAGTGGGACCTTGACAAGATGGAGGAACCTCCAGAGGTCTGAAAGATGACAGGACATCTGTCACACTGCCACAAGACAGATTGTGGGTGGATCAGCAGGGAAGCAGTTCTGCAGAAAAGGACCTGAGGGTCCAGGGGAGCAGCAGGCTGGGGGGCTGCATCACAAGAGGGTCGCCAGCAGAGCAAGGAAAGTGACGGAATGTCCTCCATTCAGCACTCATGAGGTCCCATGAGAAAAATTGTGTCCTGTTTTGGGACCCCCCAGTAACAGCAAATACTCTGAGAAACTGTAGAGACTGCAGTGGTGAGATGCTGCAATGCGTGAAGGGATGGAGTGTGGGATGTTGTGAGGAATGCTGGGGGCACTGCACCTCTCCAGCCTGGAGAAGGCCAAGGAGGTGACTGCTGTCACCAACAGTGCAAGAGGGGCTGTCGAGAAGATGAGAGTGAGGCTCTTCTCAGGGGTACATGAAGAGGAGTGAAAGACAACAGTTACAAGTTGCAAGGAAAGGAATTCTGATTGAGGACAAGGAAATTAATAGAAAAAAAGGGAAGTTCAGCTCCTGAACAGACACAGCCACAGACACAGACACAGTGAAATGTTTCTTCATGGAGGTGGTCAGAGAAGTCCTTATGCTCACGTGAATGAATCATCCCTGGCTGCAGTGCAGGGCAGGAGCCCAGACCCTCTCGAGATGCCATCCTTTGATTGTGTACTGATGGGATGATCTGTTTATCTCTGTTTATCTCTGTTTATCTCAAGAACAGTCAGTAGAACTGAAAAGCCCAGTGTATGCTAAGAAAAAGTCTGGATATCTCAGGGTGTATGAAGAGCAAACCATAAATGTTTGTGAGGATGAAGGACAGAATTTTTTCCATCAGTTCTGAATGGCCCCAAGCTTTGTGCTGCCAGCTCCATGCTCACTTCTCAACACGACTGTGTTTCTGATTCAAAATTCCATCAGAAAACACACATTAACACTACCTATATTTTTGGGCTTCTGACCAATTTCTCACACGAGTATAAGTCTACCAACCCCTTGTGCACATATTTTGCACCACTACGCATCATATGTTGTCTTTTCAACAAAGGAGAGGAAGCTTCTGGCCAGAGAGACATCTGACGATCAGAGGAGAAAGGCAGACACTGACTGAATGGGGTCAGGCATCAGCTTTTCCCATGATACACACAACCTGTTTCAGTTTTGTCAGTAAACAGGAAGAAAGTCTCACCCCAACCCATGTGAATCCTGTTCTTTGCATCATGTTACCTCAGACCTAGAGAAAATCACTGTTCAGGCAAATGTGTTTATGAAATTTATAATGTGTATATGAAATTTATTTATATTGCATCCACAAGTGATAGTCTAAGCCCTTGAAAAGATTGGCCACAAACTATAAAATTTAAAATACGACAAACTTTAAAATACTTACAAGTTGTATAAAAAAGGAAGAAAACCATGTGGAAATATATTTCTGTGATGCTTCTTCAACCTGATTCCTTTACGAGTTTAGATAAAGAAATAATGTATTGATTTGCATATAGCTGAATACAAGTTGTCCAAGTGTGCTGTTTACAACTCTCTCCTCAGACTCTATTTCTATGTCTCAATCACTCCACCTAGAATCAACACTGAAATTTTTCATAGAGGCAGTGGAAATTATAAAGCTGTTTATACTTTTGCATTCAGTTTACTATGCATTGCTACTGCTTCTGGTTTAGACAGATAACGTTTCTGTGAAATCAAACAAAATGAAGATACAAATCAAAAACCCTGTGCAAAGCTTAATTTCTTCAAACTATGTGTGATCTAGTGCAATAGAAGCATATGTACCATTTTTGATCAAGAGATAGCCACAATGCTTTAACATCAAGCATGACAACTAAGATTCTGTAACTTTTTCAAAGGGGAGAATACAATTTCAGAGCAGCAAAAAATTAACATCACTAATTTGTAATATGGATCTTCTTTAAATTTCCTGTTTAAAGGCACCAAGTTTTGGTGGCACCCTTCCCACCAATTCCCTAAACATTTTACCCATAAATTAATTTCCTTATTGATAAATGAGGGGTACAGATACTATTTTGCTTCTCAAGAGCAGTTGTAGCAGAAGGAGCTGGTGTTTGTAAAGTCTCAGATTACACAGCTCAGAAAAGAGGTTAAAAAAATTCATAACTGGGTATTTAATATTCATATCTCAAATATGGTTTCTGATTATCTACTTAACATTAGGGGACAGTTCAGCTAACTCATCCAGTTACTATAATGGAGCAAAGTTTTCTTTAAATGCCTTCTGTTATCACGTGGATCACTCTATTAAGTGTCTTAACATCACAAGGTACAAGCAAACAAACAGGCCTAACAAACCTGCATGAATTGAACTAAATGTACTTTTTCTTTGTGGTTCAGTAGACATTACCACATTATCCAGAAAAGTTCCAGTGACCATTCTTATGTCTTAAAAAGGAAAATCAGACCAGAGTATTTTTATGAAATTAGAGTGTTTTGTGATTTGCTAGAATTAGGGGTGATAGTGTTTGTAATCTAGTGCAAATTTGAATTAAATTATAATTAAGACAAACAATGTTTATACATAATGGAAGATATTTGTGTTGCCAGTAACTTTATATGTCACGATACAATTTTATGAGGTCAAAACCCAAACTGAAACACAGCAGGAAAGAGACTTACAATAAGATATTAAAAGCAGTTATGAAGGGGTGCTATACTAAAGTTTCCCAAAGAGATGATTTCAATCTCAACTTGTTTCTGCCAGGTAAATAACTGTTTTAATATTATGAAAAATTATGCCAACATTCCACTTTAGCAAGTTTATGACTTGCTATGTGACTTGTCAAAATCAGCCTTGTGAAGGCAATCTGTTTTATCAGACCCTGCTTTCACCATGGCTAAACAGTGAATATCACTGAAGCCTGTTTTAGTGGTTAAAGGCATTGGGAAAAAAAATAAATAATATTAAAATACTGTATAGAATTGAAATTTATTATCCAATAATTTGTAAATAACCTACATGGGAATATTTTCTAACTTTTAAGCATTTTCTTAATAAAATCTTGTCTCCACTTATTTTTTTAATGAGGACTAATTGAAAAAAATATTAGAGGCAAAGGAGCACTTTGTGTCTGTTGTCAAGAAGTGAGAGCTGGTTTCATTTTATATGAGTAGAATGTAGAGAATAAATCTTCTGCTCTCCTCAGCTTTATTCTAATTTTCTTATAGGTACTGTGTAGCTACAGGAATGCCAGCTCTACACATGTACAAAGACTAGGCAAGCTTTTGCTGAAGTTGAATGCTTTAGGATTTATTTTCCAAAGCCAAAAGCACGTCTCAGTGCATATAGCAAACATACATACATACATACATATATATATATATATATATACATATATATGTGTGTACATAATCTATACCATCTTTCCAGTCATAAATGAAGCAGGTCAAGGCAATATTCCAAAAGATTATTACTATTACAAAAAGCAGCTCTAGTTCATTTGTCTCTCTCCTGGAAAGAGCAAACTGGCTTCAGTACTATGGCATTTTAGGAAATGTGAAGTATCATGCTAGTATTCATGAACACTATTACCATTTTGCTTTCCCTTGTATTCTATAATTTAATCTTGAATGCACCTCTTGAATATTAGTGCTAAACTGCTTTACTGCCTGAGATGTCTTCATGCTGGTAGCCTGTAATAAAACCTTGTGCAATTAAGACATATTTCAACATTAAATGGATTGCAGCTGGAAGACAAGACAAGGGAGAGTGATGTTTTCTCTGATTAGTGATGTTCAGGCACTGTTATTCTGAGATGCTGTTCCCCCTGTGGATACAAAAATGTACCATTTGCAAGTCTCTCAAACACCTTCATGCACTGTGTCTGGGCCATAACCCCAGTACCTGTCACCAGCCCAGATCCCAGTAAACCTTATTCCATGCTGGTGGCCACTGCCAGGACAAAGGCTGCTGGAAAACAAAATCTCATCAGCAGACAGGACTTCTTTTAATTCCCCAAAAAATCCTTAAAGCCTCATGGGACTGTCTGAAGAAGCCCTTTCCTTCATGGTATCTCTGCCCTTTCTGAGAGCCACTCAGAGCCTGGACAGCTGAGGTGTAATGTAACCAAGCACCTTGAGTGGGGAAATTTGGTGCATCTGCTTCGGCATGATGGACTGTCTTTAAAAGCTTCTTGTTTTTTGACAATTTGTTTTGAACTTTGACAATAATTAATATTTTTCATTCATTTCCCCCTGGGTGCATCTAAGAGATCAAATGCTGCAGTGAGTTTGGAAGATCTGGCTGGCTCAAGTCCCAAGTTCAACTTCACGTTTAGGTCCAAGGTTAGCACTGATGGAAATACCTGCATGTAACACTTTTTGAACAAGGAGAACATAGAAAAAAAATCCCAGGGTTGAATAATCAGTATTTATTTTGGGCTCCTGTTTGGTTGTTGAGTTGTTTTGCTGGCAGGATAAAATGAATCAAGGCTCTTTGTTTGAAAAATATTAGCTAAGGATTTTCCAGTACAGCTCTGTTGTTTTCTTCCACTACTTTGCAACTGCAGATGGTTTGCTCTTTACAGACACATAACAAGCACATTATTACTGGATGGCACTAAAGCTTCAGTTAGTAAGAACAAACATAGTCAAGGAGATAATCATGTACTTTAACATTTTTTCCCTTTGGTTCAGTGATACTGTTAGGGAAAACATTACATACCCAACGTTCTCTGCATCTTCATCACACTCAGCCCTATATTTGCAAACTCCACATTTTGAGTGTTTTCTCTGAACTTCTGTCCCAGATCCTTCGTACTCTGAAAAAAAAACAAACCAAAAAAACCAGAAAGCATGACTTTTAAATTAAGTTCTGTTTTTGCTTACCTAAATCCATTTGCCTGCAATAATACTGTCAACATAAAGCTACTGTATACTGAAGCTATTAACCTTAATTGTGCTCCCTTTTTGTAAGTCAGTCAATTGGAGGTTGATAGAACAGTACCAGTGATAGAAAAGCATTCCTGAAAACACTAATGCTTCATTGACTGGCTCTTCCTTTATTCTAATTTCAGTCATTTTTATTTATTCCCACTTCACCAGGCATATAACTGGCATTGACATGTATCCCAGTCACATTTACTCTTAATTGCCACTGATAATGTATAAACCCTGTCCCTTTAGATGTCCTTGAATATTGGGTACTGGGGATTTAAATACTATTTGCTGTGACAGTCTTTAATTACAGATATCCTTATGCAAGGTTAATGCTCGCATTTTCCCCCCTTTTTGATTCCTGACTATGAGATTAGACTCTGCTCATATGTCATATATGCTGTGGTGTATTTTCCAGACTACTTTATTTAGTTCCATAGGAATAAAAGAAAAAGACATCCTAAGAAGAATCTGGAAGAAATATTATGTATCCTAAAAAGTAAAATCAATATCTCAAATACTCTGATCCTAAAAATGTCTACCATAATTTTACTGTTGATATGAACATCAGAAGCCTTCACCAAGTAAAAGAGAAATAAGTTATTGTCTTACTTTTTCATTACCATTAGCCACTCCTATTTTTGATTTTGATCAACATGATGAAGGAGATCTAGTTATTTTACAGGAAGGAAAAGAACCCCAGAACTCTGCAGAGGGAGTTGAGATCCACCTAAAGTATCACAGTATCGTGGTGGTGCACAGCTGACTGCACAAGGCTGCCGGATGGACGGAGATCAAAGCGATTCCATCCCTTTCCTCATAGCAGCTTTATGTGCTGTAGCAACAGCAAATCAGACACCACCAATCAAACAGCTGAATTCACATTCTTTAAATACAAACAGGAAAAAGAAACTCACAACCGCTCTTACTAATTTTCCTGGATCTTGGCTGCAGGGAATCTCTCCCTCTCACCTGGGGGACTGTGTTTCCCTGAAGAATAGTGTGGGTGAGACCTGCAAGCTAACTTCCTTCTGTCTAAAGCATGCTGTGCATTTTCCAGAGATTAATACCTATCAAACAAAATTCCTGCTGTAGAAATTCTATCACCACTCTTATCAAGTTGCAGTAGAGGTCATCTGCTTTTATCTTTACAAATGCTCATCTTATTTGACTTCGCCTTCTTTCCAGGTGTCACATTCTTATGCCTACATTTGGCATTTTAAAGTGTCCTTTAGTGTCAGATTTCACTTTTCCATGCTAATTAATGATCTCCTATGGTTTGAATAAGTTAAACAAATGGCACTGCTTTCATTCATGGTATTTCTACTTCTTTTTCTGTTCTTATGACCCTTGACGCCCTTTGCTAGCAAGTTGACACCTTCTGGAGTTACAGGTACAAGAGCTGGACATATTGTTCCAGAAAAGTTGTCATCAAAGCCAAATATAATTCATGACATACTTCACTTTAAACACCCAACAATCATATTATTTTTTGACCATTTTTCTGCACTGACAATCATATTTACTTTATTATCCACTTTATTCCCCAGTGAATACTTGTCAGGGTCAACAGTCTGTAAGAAAGATGTTTTCCTGACATCAAGGAAAAATTACTTAGGTCCTGGACTCGCTACAGATAACTGTCCTCAGACATTAAAATCCTGCCTGCTTATGCAGCCTGTTAGCTCAGTGACCTGTTCTCTGTCATCCCCAAAACAGTGCTGACTGATTTGCTCCCAGGTCACCAGTGGAAGGGGTCACAAGGCCAAGAACAGTCTCTAGAAACACACTCATTTTCTACCAACTCCTTAACATTTAATGATCTATTGATTTGCAGGATTTTTTCACGTTAGATGTGCACAGTGTGGATGCTGTGCACTCTGGTTACTTAGACTTGTATGAGATTAAAGATCACATTTCACTGAGAAAGGTTATGGCTCTGTGGTGGTACGTTTAAATAAAATGTTCTGTTGTACAAATGCCTTTCTTGGAAAAATCAGTTTTAAAAATGGTAATTTTGTCCATAAAGGTTTTCCATGAACTCATAGTGACTGGCATTAATATTTTTTCCCTCAACTCTGTGCTCAGTTGATTTTTCCACCTTATATTTCACTGTTGTGCTTCTCATAGGTGCCAGAATGAGAGGCTGTTGTCCCCAATCATCACATTTATCTTTTCTGAAATACTTGTATATTTTTTTATCATTATTCTACTGAAGAAAAAGAGACAAAAAAGTCATCAACAGCCTAGAGAATTCTTTACTACCCATTTTTAAAGCTTTCAGGTGCAAATCTGGCAAGCCTGCTGGTTACAAAATACTTCTTCATTTGGTGCTTAATATGGTACCACTAGCATGGAAAATATTTCATCATATCCCATTTATACTATCTGACTTGACTATAAATGCAACCGGAATGCTTTACTGAGCACTTTCACTGCACTATTAGCATTTCAATTTTTCAATGGAGCAAAAGAGGTAACATACACACAAGCACATGCAATATACACACCCTTCCTCTTGAGCTCTAGTTCTGCTCTCTATGAATGTCCTAACACCTTTTTATTTTCAGAATTGTAGTCCACAACTACTCATTCATTGTTTCTATTTACTAGTTGATGCAAAATTCTCTCTATTTCCTTTCCCCACCCCCTCATAAAATTGCTTTCTCTACCTTTTAAAAATAGGTTTGTTTTTTTTAAAGTGTGAATTTTGGATTTTTTTTATCAGAACTTGCTGGACCTCATGTATATCAGTCACCTACAATACCCAGAAGCATCTTTCACTACTAGCTGCATTATGTTTTAGCAGTAACAGTATTAGACACTACATATAGTATAGACTGATGTTCTGTTGGGTTCAGGAATGGTACTCTCCATTCAGTGTCCCCAGCAAGAGTCTCCAAATCATGTGCTGCTCTCTGGTTCTGCTCTCCCCTCCCCTTTGCCCCTGTGGTGGGAAGCTGGAGGCACAAAAAGTAAAATTCATGGGTTGAGGCAAGAAAAATTTACTGGAGACAACGACATAAGAAAACGAATAGAAAGGGCTACAATATTAATAAAAGTGCACCAAAGAGAGAGTGATTCCCATGCTAAAATGCTCACTGCAGCGTCCAACCCAACTGCAGCCATGCTGCCCTGACCAGAAAAGAGCCATTCCTTCTGGAAAAGACTCCCCTTCCCCTGCCCCCAGCAATGATGTGACGTGGTAGAGAATACCTTCTGGGTCTTGGCCATGCCCCCGTCCTGGCTACTGCAAAAATGAACGTTGTCCTGGCTGGAACCAAGACAAGTTCTTCAAGAAAACACAATACAATACCCCACAATACAATTTCTCACCAATACAGAGTAGATGAATATTGTTTTTCAACCTGAATTCATAGCAGACTTGTACACCTGTACCTACTAATATTTTAGAGCATGTTTCTGTGGTGTAAACATCTTCAAATAGGCAATTTATCCCTTGACATATTGCCCCTCCCTTCTCCTTTCTCCCCCATACTTGATTGTTCCTATGTAGGTTGTAGGCATTAATTTTAATATTCCAATCAATTGGATCTTCCCAGCAGGTTTCAGTAATAACAATTGGGTCAAAATATGCTCCCAAATGAGCAATTCAGGCTCCTCTTGTTTATTATGCAAGCTTCTAATGTTGATGTATAGATGACTACAGAATTTCTTCTTGGTTTTGTTGGTATCTTAATTCTGTTCTTGACGTATTAATTTGATGTTGATGAGTGAAAGCTCATTTTCCTTCTCTTTTCAACTTCCTTACATGTTTCAGGACAACATCTCATTAATGCTCTGTCCTTCAAAAGAAACAAGGCACAAAGATAAGATCAGTGACTCCCAGTTGTCTCTCCGAGCTGTGCTTCCTAATACTTCTCCTCGAGTCATTATTCCTCTGCAGAAGACAGGCCAGCTATATCTTAGGAGCTGTAGGGTAGGAGCCTGCCAATGGACAGTAGCTCTAGAGGAATTGGGCAGCAGCAAATTGCTTCCCTCAGCAACTCATTTGTGTGTTCCTGCAATGGTAATGTGGCTGGGTTTCTGCTGAGGGCTTTCAATCAGGCTTAAAGCAAAAGCATCCATCTGTGTCAAGGTGAAGTTTGGTCTGCCCCAAGGCAAAGCTTGGAAAGGGAGCTATGCTGTATATTTGTATTTATCACTGCTCCCAATGAAGAGGGGGAAGCTGCAACTCCTCAGTAGCCATTTATAGATAGAATTCCTTGACAGAATGTCCAGGAAAGCCCCACTGAAAACCAATTCCTAACTGGTTTGGGATCATAATGATTTTTACTGTATCTTATGGGATCAACTAATCTCAAAAAGATTTCTGACTATGATTCCCTCAGTATGTCTAGCAATGGAAATTCCTCTCAAAATACCACAGTCCACTGATTTGCACTTTAATGACTGCAATTCGCTCCAGAGCTTAGTGACTTATCCTACATTCCATTAACTTTTAGGGCAACTTTAATGACGCACTTAGTTAAAAAGGAGATTGTTAAGATAATTTGAAACAAAGCTGCAAACCTGCTCTTTTTTTTTTTGCCTGTAAGTATATATTTAAAGCAAGTCCATCCAACACTACCCTTAGCTCTCCCAAAGTTTTGGCAAGTGATGTCTTGAATTCTCTTGGCCACGCTGCTGGATCGTATGCAAAAGCAATATTTGGCAGTGTGGAAGGTCCTGCTCTCCTATCAAACCACCCAGCTGGCTTAGCAGCAAAGCTTGGTTTGGTACAGCAGAGATCTATATGTGGCTGAAAGATTCTTTCCATGTGCAGTGTGGACCACACACTGCTGCTTCAAGCACGCTTCAGTAAAGGCACCAGCCTTTGGAACTGGATTTTCCAAGAACAGGCATTACAGGCTTAACAGGAGTCTCCTTCTGACTGAGGTGCCTGCAGAATGGGAGTTTGAAGATTGCTTCCCTAATCACAACCCAGCCAAGATGATTGGCTTGCCCAGTGCTTATGACAATGGCCATGTGTACACTTATCAGCAAACAATCTGAGGATGTGCACTGTAAGGATCTCTACCACCACTGCCCTGGTGAGGTGTTAGGGATTCCACATGCCTGAGAACTGGAACTTCTGGTTTGCTTCAGTGTGTATGGCACCATGGATAATGGTAGGAAAAGCTGGCATATTGCAAGACTGGAGCAGCTTTCACATTGCAGAAACCTCAAGTTAGAGAACTCAGGTTCACTCCAGTGCCCTGTTTCAAAGGCAGCTAGCTCCTTTCCAAAGAAAGATGCTTCAGAGTAAGCACCAGGGAAAACAAGCATGACTAGATGATGGTAGAAAAAAAAGGACATGAAAGTCACCAGATGCCAAGGGAGGTGTCCCACAATTTCATGAACACACTGGATGCCTTTCTGCAGGCCCAGTGCAGGACATATGAGATGAATCTCTCCTCATTTGCTACATATCCTGTGCAAGAAGCAAAAGGAGTCTGTCTTTATGTGCCTCTGGCTCCAGCATCCTTCCAAGCATGTGCCAGCATCCCTGAAAAACCTGCTTAGAATAAGTCTCCACTAATAGAATGCCTGAACATTTAGGGCCTTTGCCTCTGCGTTTATGAACCTTTGATGTAAAAACAGCAATTCTTGCTTGTTTTATTTCAGTGTTAATTTTACCTACATTGAGTAGGATCCTAACAGCAATAAATAGGGCTATTTGAAGCTAAAGTGATACTCAGTGACAAGCCACGTGATGGAATCCACACTTAAATCTTTCTAAGTCACACACAATTATAGGAATGGCTAAAAGACATGATGCTACCTCCTATCCAGGGTGCTAATCACCATCAAGTTTCTGCAAGTCATAATAAAATACATAAAAACAAATCAGTGGCACTATTACAAATTAAAATAGAAAATATTCAAGGCTCTAAATTGTGTGTGTTTATTCCACCCTCACTGTGTGACAATTACTGGATAAGTGTTGTCCCCAGTGAGGGGAAGGAACAGATGGCAGCCTGCTAAAAAGCACATACTGTATATCAATTTATTAATTACTAAATGCAATCTGCTAGACGTTCATCACAAGATACTTCAGCTATTAAATTTCAGAGGGATTAGAAATTCAAAACAAATTATTTTAATAATAATTAACTTAGCTATATGTATTGCAAGCATGTTATTTCCTTAGCTTAAAAGCCTGAAATTATTGGGTGCCATCTGTCTAACTACCATTACAACTTTTTCAATATCAAAAGGGCATTTTGCTCAGGTACACAGACAAACACTGAACAAAATGAATTAAAAATTAATGTTATGGGCATAGTAGGACACTTAGAAATCTCACCCTTGTTGGTTGATTACTAGAGCAGAGAACCTGCCTCTTCTAGGACAGTGATTTGTTTCTGAGAGGCTGGCTTGAAAAGCCTTTACCATTTGTTAGCTCTTTCATGGTGTATGTAACAAATGCTGATGGTTTTCAACACATTCTTACAAAGGCTTTACTATATCACAAAGTCAACATCACAGCTGTGAGGTGGCAATCTACTTTTTTATGTGCATGTGACAGTCTCAGAACAATTTTTTGTGCCCCAATCTACGAGTTGTGGAAATACATCCAGCAGGTCAAATAGCGTTGCAATTTACAACTGGCAGAGACAAACACAAATCTGAGCCTGTACCATCTCCTTCTCCAGTTCTGCCTCAAGGTCCAACATAATATAGATGAAACAAAGGGCCTAATTTTATGACTGTATTCTTCAGAAGAGAGAAATTGCAGAATGATTAGAATGATTCATATGAGAATACAGAGAGAAGCCCACGTCTTAGATGCAAATTTAAAGGATCCCAACACCTTCAGCCATGAACCCAGCTAGGCAACACTGGAGTCTGAGTCTCTGCTCTCTGACACTGTCTTCTGTAGGGGTGAAACATAATGGAAGAGTATAGAGATTTCTGAATTTCTGTCATGTCTGAATTGACAATTATATACTCTTCTTAGAAGTGGCTCAGGATACCCATTGCCACAAGTGACCAATTGCTTGGTTTCATACCCACAATTTTTATTACGCTAATTGAAGTATCAGACTTATGAAATTAGAAAAATGGGTCATTTTATTACAACTCAATGCTAACAGAGCATAGAAAATGGAAATAGCTCATTCAGAATGTCAGAGGGCAACTAGACAATTGTGTCATCCTTAAAAATTATATTACTTCATTGCATTCAGGCATACTTAAAAAGTTCTCCCACTCTTAATTCTTTTCCTAAAGTCTAGTATCATTGTAAGAGTAAAGATGATTTGTGGAGAACCTCAACCATCAGTTCCATTGTCTTTAGGTGTTTTTTCTTGTAGCATATGATAACTACTGAGGCAAGATATTGTCTGAAAGAATCTTTGAGGAAGAGGATTTTTATGGAATTTTCTTNAAGAGTAAAGATGATTTGTGGAGAACCTCAACCATCAGTTCCATTGTCTTTAGGTGTTTTTTCTTGTAGCATATGATAACTACTGAGGCAAGATATTGTCTGAAAGAATCTTTGAGGAAGAGGATTTTTGTGGAATTTTCTTTTGTTTCTAATTTTTTTTTTTTTTTAATGTAGAAATGAATCCATTGACATCATATAGTTTGGGAGTAGGAGGGAGAATCTGCATGAAGTCAAGTTTCAGAATCATTAATGAGATTGTTCTGCAATGAAATGCAGAAAATGAAAAAGAACAGTGAGAATCAGTAGCACAAATCTCAGCTAAACATGAGGCCAACAGCTAATTTCAGCAGTGGAGACTGTCTCGGGCAGAGCTATAGCAACTGAAGATCACAACTCGGATGCTTTCCCAGTACTTTCTTTCAAAGTTGAAAATCCACCAGCAAACAGTGCATCTGCACAGCACTTGCAATGCCTCCTGAATGCACACAAGCAGCTGTGCTCATCCATTCCATGTGTGCAAGCATCACTGGTGCATACACAATCACACTAATTGCATGCTTGAGAAACATAGCAAACACTGCTTCTGTGATTAACATCTGGAAATGCAGACCCCAGGAAGAAAACACATCTCTAAGCTAGTATGTTTGCTTGCTTGCTGGTGCTCTCTTACTTTTGCGTTTTTCCACTTCCACTGAAGCTTCCTTGTGCTTCTGATCAGCAGCTGTGCCTAACCTGTAGGGCACAGAGGCTCCCCAGGGAATTAGGTTCCCATTTGAGGACCCTTATCCAAGAATATGAGATTAAACATTCTGGTGTGGCTGATTATTATATCTCAGTATATCCTGACTTCCTCCAAAAGAAAATGGGGAAGGCTGGGCCAGGATAAAGTTCTGCAGCAGACAGTGCCATAACTGAAATTTCCAGAGACACAGAACTATGGAGGGCCCCATGGTGCACCTCTACCCTGCAGGTCATCCTCTGCCTGGGTTCCTATCCTTTCATCTTGTTTGGATTCCAAACAATGCATCTCCATCCTCAATAGGTCCAACACTCCTCTAGAAGTCTGGTTTTGCTTCTAAATTCCCTTAACTTGTAGTAAGACTTTTCAAATTTTAATATTTTCATGTAATACCTTTACAGCTACTTGAATTATGAAAAAAACCCACCAAATTCTAGTTAAAAAAATATCCTTGAATTTTCAGCCAGAGCAGAGTTCAATAACCAAAGCAGCAGTGGATTCCATTCTTTGAAGGATTGCTTTCACAATTTTCACAGACACAGAAAATGACTCAACATGCTGAAGACTAACCAACTGTTCCACAGAAGTATTACCCACCAGCCAGTTTAACGAGGAAGGTGCACAGGGGTAGGAATACTTCAATGTGTCACAAATAGTCTAGATGTATTTTTAAAAAAAGGAAGAAGAGCCAAGCAGGATTTTCAATGTCTCATTATTTAAATTTCCTTTTTCTTAACCTAAAATTAAGAACTAAACCCAACTGTTTTCATACTGAACAGAAGAAAGAACATTTCAGTTGGCCCAAAGGCACTCAGAAGAAACCCCAATAAATGAAGGCCTAATGTCTCAAAACTGCTGGAGGACAGAGTGGGTACATTGTTCCTTCTTAATTCAATACCCAGGCAATGCAGAAATTCACCTGGGGTCAAGGGAACCAGATTCAATTCTTACTGCCTGAAGTGAACTGAATCTACATATTCCACCTCCCAAGACAATGCACCAACTACTTCTGCAAGGTATCGAGGGACCACCAGACCTCCTCAGCTGATGACATTCTATTTTGCATAAATAATTCAAATGCACTGGCATGCTGAGTCCCAGCGAACAAAGCCTTTCCACAGCACAAATCCTTCCTCCCCAACTCTTTGTCCCAGGCTCACTAAACATTTCAAGTGAGAACAAAAAGAACAGCAATGACAAAGGGAAACCCATGTGGGTCTCTTTTGCCTACACAGGTGGATTTGGGTTCAGCCTTCTGCCCCAAATCAAGGAATGAGTATATTTGAACACGGACCTTTCACCTCTTCAGTGAGCAGCCAACAAAACATAGCATGTTCTGGCCTATGTTTTTCCAAACTTGTCTTAAGGTTACTCAAGGAATTCTGACATCCATCATCAGCTGCCAGTCTCTCCCAGATCAACACAGTAACATTTACAAGGAACTTTAACCGGGATTTTTGTATGCAATAAGAAAATACTGAAAAAAACCCAAACCCAGCTAATCTCAATGGCATTCAAACTTCTCTAATATTGTTCTAAAAATAAAAGTGAAACATGGACTAAATTACGGTCATCTGTCTCCTGCAAGAACTGCATAGCAGTACCGAGGCCGGAAAGCTTGGCTTTCAGGGAGCAGTCCTAGTGGAATAACAGGCTGGCTAACAAAGGGAGAAGGAGAAGCAAACAGAGCTAGGGAAAGAGTGTGAAGCTTCAGAAAAGTCACCTGTGAAGGGAAGAAGAGGAAGTCTTTGAGCAGAAAATTGTTCCTTCAGACACTGCTCCAAAAGGAACAAGGGTGAGAATGGCCCTGTGATAACAGCAGCCCAGGTATTTCCTCATAGCTGCTTATTAAGGGCAAGGGAAATGCCCTCCTTCAGCTCCATACAGGAAAGAAGAGTGAGCTAGCTCCTGGTTTTTGGAAAGTTAACTGCTACATTTAGCTACATAGTGATGCCATAGATGTTTTTCCACAAAAACACATTTTCATGTAGCTACACAAGACCTACAGTACTTCAAGACTCATTCCCATTGGTATGAAATGCAACACCCTCTTAAAACTACGAAAGCCTAAAGGCAAAACAGTTTTTCTTTCTGTATATATCTGCATCTCATATTTTTCATTCTATATGTATTCTTGTTAGTAGTACTAATGATAGAATTAAGATAATGGGGTTTTTTTTAATCCTTGGAAGAAGATAAAGATGTGTTGAAACATGGGAACACTTCTACTACCACCAGCTGTGCTACATCCCCTCCTGGAATATACAGCTTTGAACAAAAAAATACTTTAGTAAAATATATAAATAGATATCACAATGCAATTGTTCTATATTTTAGGCAACAAAGATTGACCAAGCATAAGATAACAACTAGATGTTTTAGACACTAAGGAAATAAATGCAAGGAAAAAAATGGTAAGAAATTTATTGTGAATAGTAATTTTCTAGAAAGAAATACAGGTGAAATAGGGATCTAAATATTGCACTACATTGCTGGTAACAAATGAAAAATTTTATAGGTCCAATCTGAAAAAACAATATTGGTGAAATGTGTGCTACAATCTATTCCTCTACCAGTACTGTTCTGAGATGGTCCAATAACACTGCAACCTTATAGTTTATTTTAAGTACCATCATTTTCCCTGAATTCATGTGGTATAGGGTAGCCATGTGTATATATATGTGAATAAAACTGGCATACACAAGTTTAAAAGAAAGACCAAAACCAAAATAAGTGGAGTATGGTACTCACCTCCTTCTCCTGACCCAGAGCCATTATCTAAAAAAGAAACAGAGGGGGAGGAAAAAAAAAAAAGGCAAATTAAAATATTGCTCCAGCAACAGCTGTTTGTTCAGGAACTTGTCACTGTAAAACATTACACAGATGTTACATTTCATGAGCCAGCTGTAAAAACAAACATCCCACATAAGGTCTGGCATCCTTTTATATGGTTTGTCCATATTCACTGTGCCCCAGTCTTTCTCTTCCCTGTCAAGATGTTACTCAAGGAACAGCATTATTCAATACTGAAACCAAATATCTTTCTTAGCCCTTTTTCAACTGTTAGAGATTAAATTTCGTTAAACCTAAAAGAGATTAAGAGTACAAAGTCCAATTTTTGGAATGTCTGCTTTTCCTTACCCTCTGTCCCTGGGAGTGGTACTTCAAGGAGTACTTCAACACATAAGTGACCCCACTGCAGAAGTACCTCCAGAAGACAACTAGTCCTCCAAGTAAAGTGATTTAAGTCATCTAAAGACGAAATAGCTTCTCAGCTGAGTCAATCATTTCTTATAAAGATGCTCTGATGGCATCGTTATTTCATTGACATTTGACTGGATTAGCATCTGATGAGTGACAGCTTTCAACTAATTTGCATTAGCAGTTCAAGAGTCAGCAGGACTTGAGCTTCTTCACCACTCGGCCAACAAACTCTACTTCAGAGCCCTGTGGGTCTGTTTAGGGATCTTGCATGCACATCCTGCTGGGCAGCACCCTGCACAGGCTCAGCTAGCACAGCAGCAAAGACAAGCCCTTAAACACATGAACTGAGCCACAAAACTTCCTGTCTTTCTTGCTCAAAGGAGGAGGAGAGGAGAGAATGCAATGGTGACTACTGTCAGTGAATTTTTTCCCATTCCCATTAGATTAGCTTCTCTGGAAGGAGAGGAGAGGAGAGGAGAGGAGAGGAGAGGAGAGGAGAACACACTCTGCTCATCCCACATCTCTCCTTTCATGCCTGCTTTGGTGATGGAGAAGGCAGATGAATTTATTTGCTAAAAACTGAAAGGAGAAGGAGACCAGACAGAGAGAGGAGTGGGAATCTTACTTCCACACATGAGGTCGTTGTTCACATCAGAGGAAAAATCAAACCCTCTGTTTGCTCAGTTCCCTCCTCTGCTTTGCTTTAAGGAGCTGTATTTCTAAGAATAATTCCCTCTAGTGCGTGGATAAAAGTGTGAAATTCCACGTTACTGGGTCACTTCACACATTTAAAATAATCTCCTGTCACATGGAGTATCAGAAATAGAGATTTGTTTTTCTTTTGCCTTAATTTTCCTTTCTTTCCTCCTATACCACTATTTGGTGTCTAACAGACTGAATGTATAACCTTACAGAAATTAATGCAAAAACCAGAAGGTTCCTTTTTCCATCGATAGTGACCCACTTTACTGACAAAGCAGGCAATCCTATATAAAGTGTCATTGTTGAGTCACTGAGAAATATGCCTTATGATGCAGTACTGCTTCATTAAGAAATTTGAAGGAGCATAATTTACTTATATAAGTTAATATATAGGATTATTTGTGGTGGTGAAATTGTGTCATAAGCTGTTTTGGGGGAGAGGATGCTGACAAACAAATATGAGCAAGTTCACCATGTAATGCATATGAAAGACAAAGGGCAAAATATTTCAAAGAAGCTTGACTTTTTCTGTGTTTTTATTTCCAGCTTTCACTCTCTGACTGCTTTCCCCTGAGGTGAGAAATGCTGCTCAGCCCCAGCGTGGAGGGCTGTGGCTAAATCCTGTGTGCATGGGGCAGGGCAGGTACCAGGCATGGAGAGCACCCTGCAAATCACGGAGCTGATGCTCAGCCCACCCGTCTCTATTGATCATTGGCTTGATATACATGAAGTCCACTTGGCAGGACATCAGCAGCAGGATAGATTCGTTTCTACTTCTCTGGACTTTCAGTTCTCAAAAAGAATTTAAAAAAAAAAAGAAAAAAGTGTCATCCTCTATAACACTGTATCATTTTCAACTTTTCCCTGGGAGCTATGCTAGGACTCTCGTCTCCAGGGTAACCATGCTAAACTAAGCTGGTGTTCCTGCTTTTTTTTCTTTTCCTGAGCCTTGGCTAGATTTTCCCAGGCAGCTGCTGGTTAAAAGAGCTTACTTGGACAAGCAGCCCTGCTCTTTTCAGGACCTGAATGAATTCAGGGTTTTCAAGTTTTATCCATGCATCAAGATCTGTCAAAAAAGATGCTCAAAGGAGTGAAGATGCTGGGCACAAACAGCATTCCCCCAGCCACTGGTCAGTAATTAGAAGAGGGGTGATTGATCTCTACCTTTACTTAAGCCACCCTTTTCCAAATAGGTGTCTTTTCCTTCCAGGTGTTTGAGGCTAGGCTGGATGGAGCACTGAGCAACTTGTTCTAATGGAAGATATCTCTACCCAGGGCCATGAGGTGGGAACTGGATTTTCTTTAAAGTCCCTTCCAAATGAAATCATTCCATGATTCTAAAAAAATATGCTAGTACACAAATATACAGGATTTTGCTATAAACAGCTTTTATCCATAAGGAATTTCTGAATAAAATACACAAAGAAGGACTTGGATAAGACACAGCATCTGAATGCTGTAAGCACCCACTTACAGTCAGAATCTCCTTTTTTGTTCTTTCTGAACAGGAGCCATTTCTGTACTGTGGGTCTGCTTTGGTGCAGAGACAGAAAAATCTCCCCAAAACCAAAAACGTTTGCAGCCTCTCTCATTCAGGAGGGATGGCTTTTAACTTATAGTAGCATGAAAATTGAATCCATCTCTTCCTCATTTAGGGCAACAGCTCCAAACTGCTAAGAACAAACAGGAGGGCAAACAGTCCACTGACAAATTTTAAGCAAGCAGACGCTTCCATAAGGCATTCCTAAGAGAATAATTCGTGTCTGCTTCTGGTTCTGCAAATAGCTTTATTCTCCTTTTTTCTTTTTTTCTTTTTTTTTTTAACTTAGAAATCCCAACAGAAAGCAATGGACTGTGGTTTCCAAATGTATACAGTACATCGAGAAACTGCAAGTATAATCAAATACTACATCATTGTGTGGTTACATTTTCATGTGCATATAATATAAATCTGGCAGCAGTCAAAATCAATATTAAAACCTGTATATGCGGACCCAAAATTTCAGCCATATATTCTCTTTCATTTCTCTAAACAACCATTTTTAATGTCAAAACTTGCATTTTGTTTATTTCTAAAGCATCTATAATTGACTCTTTTTTAAACATTGCTTATTTTAGAATCTTGAAACTCTCACAGCCCTCTGACAAAGGAAATAAATAAATATGCTGCAAATCACCTGTGTCTGTAAAATTTTAATAAAAATATTACCTGCCAAGAAACAGAATAATGATTTAGTGACTAAATCACTCAGTGTAGCTTGTTCTAGTGCCATAGCTACAGGAGGTATCAATCCCTGGCAAATGGGAAGTATTTTATTCTTGTATGAGTTTCAGAAGTCTGAGATACTTTAAATATAAAACAGTTGTTCCAACACTAAGGAGGAATTTCTTCCTATTGTCTCGGGTGTGTCCCACCAGGATGAAGCTTTGCTTTGAAAAAACAAAACTCTGATAGGAAACCAGTGAATCTGTACTTGTCTCCCAATGATGTGCTAGAACAAAGCATTTTAATAGCGAATTCAAAGGTAACCAGTGAAAATTAATGGGGGTCTACAAAATATCTCTTGAGTGTCTGATTCTCCATTACACATGTAACAGGTCAAGAGCACAAAGATGTTGCTGTCTTGGCACGGAGATGTTCCAGATGATGGCTTTTATCATCTGCTACTTTCGTGCCACATGAAGCACATCAGACACTCAGGGAGCAGCAGGCACCATTCCAGTGGAGCTCTGCCGAGGCACTTAGAGTTGCAGCAGTGTAAGTGCAGTGTAAGTGCAGCCTGAATCAGAACCTCTGTTTCACAAATGTGTTCTCAGTACTTTCTGGAGCACTGTGTTTCAGCATGGTTCTTGATCTCTTACACTAAGTGCTAAAAGTTATGCTGAGTTTATGAGTTATGAGTTATGCTGGGTTTTTTGTAGGACTTAAAGAAAAGGAGAGTTAGGTTGGAAAAAATTCCTGTACTAGTTGAATAATGTAGTAATTAGCTGCCAGCAGCCTGAGGCTGAGAAGAACAGATTTTTCGGCTTGAAATTTCTTTTTCTTAGCAGAGTAGAATGCATATATAAACAAATGCTTTTTGTTGTTCCTCAAACATTATTCTAGAATTTTGTTTTAGTGGTAGGAAGAAACTTTTATACTGTGTGTCCATTTCTTGAAATGATTTTGGCTTGAAATTAAAAAATATTATTTACTTATACATCCTTAGTTCAAACCTTCATATTTCTTGGATGTTGTTATAGAAATATATGAGTCCTCCAAAACTAGGCTGCATTTTTTTCCTATTTCTGCAGCATCTGGAGATAATTTACAGGTGGGAGATTAAGAAAGACAGTAGCTTTAGTCATCTGCCAGAGGGATGCTGGAATTATGCTTCTGAGCTGGGCACAAAGCATGGGCTTCCTTCAGTGTTAGGACTAACAAGACAGATTGTTTTGGACCTTAGCAAACACGAGCCAGACCTCAGGACAGGTCTGTGCTGCAGCCATAGGCCTTAGAGCAGCTAGTGTGAAACAGGCTGCATTTAAATGAGGTAACTGGGACTGGCAGCAGTGAGGACTTGGACTAGGTACCCTGCAAGTGCATTTACCCAGATTTCCAGATAAGATTCTGCAGCTACCAGTGAGCTCCAGGCCCAATAACTCTAAATTGTCATTGCAATTAACCAAAATAAAGTTAGTAAGGAGTGAGCCTCTGACCCACGGTCACGCTTTTGGCCGCCATATAGATGTAACCTTGTTTAGATTAATCCTAGCAAACATTCTGTATCCAGAGATGAGGGAATGTCCCATAACTTAAGATTTTATGTGTATTATTTATGTACCAAAGATTGCAGTTGTTGACGCTACTGAGTCATTTAATTTCATTCTGAGAAAGCCAGCCATGTGTCTGGTCTCACCAGCTTTGAATAAACCCAGAGGTTCAGAACACCTCTGGTGGTTAAAGTTTCTGTGTCCAAGAACATGTTGTAGTATTCAAGACAGTGAAAACCTGTCCCACATATTTGAAATGTGGAAAATCTGTGCTTCAAGTGTGTGGAAAGACAAAAAAGGCAAGTTCATTGGAAATGTGAGCTGGAATTATTTTGTAAGTTGTACAGATCTTTAATGTAATGACTCAAAGACAAAGATGATGCCTTGGACACAGGTAAAGAGGCAGTCAGGATGATCAGTGTCACTTGTTGGATGTCACACTAGTTCTGTATATCCAAAACATGAAAGTCCTAAAGAAATGGCTTATTTGGAGTCAGCTCCAAATTTGTTAAAAGCCTTTTGATGGATATCGAAATTCCTCTATAAGCACCACAGAAGCATTCATAATCTATTTTCTCAGATAAAGTATTTCAACTTGGAATGTTTATTTTTTAATCTGTTAGCATATAAGAAGATATATCAGATCTTGTCTAGCAAAAGGTTCCATTCCTAAAGAGGACTCCGGCTTTCCACATTATTTCATTCTATGAAAAGCACAAAAATTTTAATTGCCGGAATTAAGGGCAAAACTAAAGACCTAACCATAAAACATCATTCATTAGTGACACAAAGTGATGTTTTACATACCAGAATAACAAGGTCCTCTTGATACCATTGTTATCTCTTTCTGGTGCTTGCAAGCAGCTCTCCTGAGGAAGCATTCATTTTGGTAAGTGTCTCCATTTGATCCACAAACTGGAATATAGTTTGTGTGACACTGGAAAAGAAATTACAAAATAAATCAGTCATACAGAAATCAAGTGATTAATCTCAACTGCATATTAATATACAGGAAAAGAGTTGTGTTATTAACAGCATCTTATAACCCTTTTAGCTAAAGAACAATTTGCAATATATTAGTTTTTCAGTATCACTTGATGTATTCCTCTCGGATCACTGAAATAATAGTCTAACTCCACATGGATTGAACATAGGAATTCAGCAGGAAAGATTAAAAGCACAAAATAACTATGGTGGGACTTTGTACTGGCTATAGGGAATATGTCAGGCATCTAGAAGTATTTGAAGGATAAACACTGAGGAAGGGGAAAACTTCTTCAAGATAATACAAGAAAGTATGACTAGGCACAGGGGGATGGAACTGAGCAAAGGAGAGTTTAAGGAGAACAGTGCTTAAGGGGATATTTGACAACCTTCTTGGTCAGAACAGTCTTACAAAGGAGGTGGAAAACAATCCCAATTCTCATTATATTCAAGAGCATCATGACTCTTCTACTTGGTCAACAACTGTAGTAACACTTTTCTATTACTACTCTGAAAAATTTAAATCTTAAATTTAGTAGAGTTTGTCACAAATAAAAAAGAAAGAAAGAAAAACTAATAATTCAGAATAGGTTTTGCAGAACCTACCTGCATTTTGCTGTTTTCTTACATTCTAACAGAAATGTATTATCAACCCCTTGTACACATAATGTTCATCAAGATGCTGGGACCATCAATCTGCCTAACATCCAAGAGTGCTGCACAACTTCCTGCTGAACTGGAGATCCAAACCCTGCTTCACAGCATGGAAAAGGAGATATTGCCCTGTTTGGGGGTGCAGTGGAAACTGTAGTGTCTAATACCTTTTGCATCTTCAACACCCCGGTGTAAAAAGAACCCAACCAAAAACAAAAACCAAGAAGCAATGATGAAATACAGAGTAGCTACCAAATTCCTTAACCACACAAAGTTTATGATTAAACTGGTATAGTTCAATCCATGGGGGTGCATGCAGAAGGAACAACATCAGTTAAGCTAAAATGTCTTAAAAATACAAAATTTTCTTCTCCAAATTCCAAATGAGAGTCTCTCCTGCAACAGTTTCTTTGTGCTTTGACATACATAAAGGTCAAAATACTGAAATCTTAAAACATAATTTTGAAGGGTATTATCCTCCAATCCTTTGTCATCCTGCCATAGATGACCAACTGAGAATGAACTAAGCAGGTATAGACAGAAATAAACTGTGCTGCCAGCTCTGAAAATTATTTCTAACAGTTTTGTAATACTTTTCCATAGTGAGTAGCTCTCAGACACTCAACCACAGCCATTAGTCCTGTCACATGCCATACTGAACAGTCATTTCTAGAGAACAATTAACAGGCAACTCCTGAGGGAGACAATACTTTCCAATAGGCAATTCTTTTTTCAATAAATAATTCTCAATTCTTCTTAAGTCTCTGTGTGATGTTTTAAATTTGCAGGTTCTGTCCTGAGAATAGAAAATGAAACGTAAAGGGATTCCTTTTTTGCACATTGGTAAGTTTTTAGTGATTTGGTACAGTATAGCCCAGAGTTCTCCTGTGAGCACCCTTTAGGAGTAAAGTTGTTTTCTCTTGAGGATGTCCTCTAATACCTCAAATGGCCAGAAGGAAGAGCATTTCTCCATGTACAGGATCTGCTTGACACAGTGTGCCATGGGAAAATCTATCTGAGCTCCATCTAGAGTGTTGTGTGATTTCTGAGTTTCCAGATCTGAAATCTGTAAGATTCACTCACTCTGACTTTGCTTCTTTTCCTATTCTGTGCTATTAAAGCAGTTATCTTATTAAACTGATTGTTGTCAAGTCTTTCTTACTGAGATTGGAAAAGAGCCCCATAATGTTTCTCTCTCTCTCCTCACCCCACCTCACCCCATCTTACCCCTCCCCACTGGTTCATAACACACTCACTAGGTGTTGATCAGTTCTTCATTCAGGTATTGTAAAACTCATCCAAAACACAGCAAAAGACCTTTTAGCTTGCTGAGCTCTTGCTGCCATGGCATTATAGCTGCTTCAAACAACACTGAAATTTGTCATCCATTTTCCCTAATCTGAAGAAAGTTTGTGCCAGTCTCGGCCTTAGCTCAGGGGTAGCTGTGATTAGTTGTGCCACTCTGCTCCCCAAAACACCCCTCTGTCATGCAGACCTCATTGCAGTTACAACTTGCTGGTGAGGGGAAGAGGAGGGGCTGGCACTGAGCTCTTCTCTGTGGTCACCAGTGGCAAGACCCGAGGGAATGACCTGAAGTTGCATCAGGGGAGATTTAGGCTGGATATTAGGAAAAGGTTCTTCATCCAGAGGGTGCTTGGGCACTGGAATGGGCTCCCCAGGGCAGTGGTCACCGCACCAGCCTGACAGAGTTCAAGAAGCATTTGCACAGCGCTCAGACACAGAGTCTTGGGGTGTCCTGTACAGGGTCAGGAGCTGGACTCAATGACCCTTGTGGATCCCTTTCAATTCATCATATTCATAGATTCTGTGACTTCCCCTCAAGCAGGAGCATCTCACCTGACCACAACCTGCATCCCAGATCAATTTAATTTTGCAACTCTCTTGTTAGGGTACATTTTTCTAAAAATTGCAGTTTTAAGAAGATAAGAAATGCCTTGCTGGATGGGACCAGTGGCACAGTTATCCAGCTCTGTGATGAATAGAAAACACACTTCTGGAAGAACAGGCTGATATTCCCATACTTTCCTTTCAGTGCCTCTTCAGCTGAGCCACTATACACAAATGTCTCTATTTTCCTTTCAAAACCTTGCAATACCAGGAAAAAAATTATTTAGCTTTCAGATAGTCTCGCATGTGAAGAACCTTAGTTTGGACTGGGTGTTCGTTGCCTGAAAATTTTGGTGCTGCTAGTTTCAGCAAATTGAATAAGCTCAATTAAGTTTGAGAGTTGCAGGAAGATTTTCAACCTGCTGTCTCTGGAAAACACAGTATCTTCTCCTCACCCATAGACTTCTTTCCTAAGAGTAAAGACTAAATTTTTCAAGAAGTACAAGTAAACGTGCAAGTAGTTTAAAAACAATGCTTTTTAAAAAATGCACTCTTCAAAACAAAGTAATAGTTTATCACATGGACTAGTTCTTTTTTTCTTTAAGTCTTCAAGACCTGGTTATAAGGGAGTCACAAAATTTACCATGTACAGAAAATAAATGAAACCTTTGATTACCCTAGGGTTGTATTTCTTTTTCCCTTTTTTTTTTTAATCATTACTGAGCTTTAATTTTACTATTTTGCATAAATAAATGTTACAGACAGAGAGAGATGAAAAGGACTCATAAGAATTTTTTATCCCTTTAAAAGGCAGTTAGAACAATGTCCCCAGCACAGGTGAACAGTACCCTATCAAAAGCCATCTCTGAAACACTGGAATCCAAAACCACTGTATGATCACATACACACCATTGCTATTCTGGTTCCCCTTGATTTATTATTTATTGGAAACAGAACACACAATTATTTTTAAAACACTGAAAGACAGCCCAGTCCAGGGTTTGCTGATTACACTGCCAGCTCTTCCAGTTTTACCGTGAGTCTTGTACATAGTATTTGATACATTTGTCCTGCCTATAAACTGTGAAAAGAAAGAACTGCTATATTGCTTTTTCTGTAAAAATGTTGGTGGCAGGAGGGGAGAAGAATTGCCATGATAGTTATAAAAACTGTAAACTAAAGGCTCAAAAACTGACAAAAAATTGAACCTGCTATTTACTTCTTTTTAAAACTTCAGAAGACATTTTTATCAATTTTTTTTCCCTGAGCAGGAAAAATTCATTGTTCTAATTCATAACCTTTATGATCACTGGTGACCCTACTATTACCTGATCCAATCAGTGCCATTGAGAAAAGGAGCTTACAGTTAAACCTGTTGCCAAGTGGAATTTTTGAAGCAGTGACTCTACAAATACTTCAATACCCTTGAAAGATTTGTTAGAAATGGCGAACAGAAAGGTGAGCAGCCCTTACCTGGAACTGACACGCACATTTCAAGCCATCACCCTCTTCCTTGCACACTCCTCCATATTTACACGACGATTCATCACACACTCTTACGTCAGATTCCCTCACATTTAACTCTGCAGAAAAATAGAAAAACGAGACAGAAAAGAAATTGTAAGATGAGTTATTTTGAGGGCTGCCTTGTCCTTAAACCCTCTGACCACCTCTGCTGCCTTACCCCCATATAGAAATTAAAGAGAAAATGCCAGAGTTTTTCCCCAGGCTGCCCTGCATGGGCTCAGCCCTGATCCTGGGCTCCTTTCCAGGGACAGGTCCTGCTTCCCAGAGGCAGCTTTACCTGGTTGGAAGAGTGGTTGTGGCTAAATGCTGACCACATAAAAAGATACAGAGAAAGCAAGTATTTATACTACCCAAATTCTCTTCCACGTTTCCCCTGATGGGGATGCCACAGTATAAAACCCTTCTCCACAGAAATTGTTTCCAGTAAGAGTCGGGAGTTTTACACAGGTTGTAGCCCATTTTCTCACCTGCTACTTCTTTTTGCTTTGCTCTCCACAAAGGTCCTGAGGAAGTAGGAAAGCTGAACCATCAGAATTTCTCTGCTTAGTTTTCCAATCTCTGCCATGGCCACGTTGTTATCCTTCAGACTAGAAATAAACCCAACTGTGTTTAAACTATTATAATTTGCTTGCACTGTAGGAGCCAGACTAATGAACCAGAGATCTGTGTCTTAGCTCCTGCATAAAAATATGGAGCACAAGTGGCAGCTCTTGTCACCGTAAGCTTGCAGCACAGGCAGAGCTAGCAAGAGGGAAACCAAGGGGCTTTACACACCAACTGCATAGGCACTAGCTCCAGCACAAAGGTCACCTAACCAGCTTCAAGCTCTTTTTGGACATCACAGTCCAAGGCTAGTTTTAAAAGAGAATAAATATATTCTTTTGAAATAAGTATTTGATTTGAATTATATATAGGAAAGAGAGCAAAAGAAAGCGCAAGTGGGATAATGGAAGTGGTCAGTGTCCACTTAAATGTGACCTCATCAGGCTGTATGGGAACAGTGCTGGTATTATTGATTCCAATGAAAAGGTGAATATAACACCAAGGGCTCCGGAAAATTCCCCTAACTCTGTTAATTGTGCAGTGAAATCAGAGGATACAATTCAAAGATGTCTGTGCTACAGTTCAAGCCAGAAACCTTCAGGACTCAATAGCAAGTATGATCCACTGAAGAGATTCACTGACAGCAGTGTGATTTAAAATAATGTCTGTGACTTTTAATAAGCAAGCCCTATCCAGAAAACTGGCTTAAAGAAAGAACTGAACACCAGCCATTCAGAAATGGGGAAAGGTAGGTCAAAAGCAGAAGAAAATAATCCTTGCTGTCACTTAGAGTCTTAAATAGGCAATCAGCCTCCTCTTCACAGCAGTATCAGCACTTTGGTTTGACAGTGATAGACACCCTGGAAAACTGCTCCTATGTGTTTATGTAACATTATACGCCCACACATATAGTTTATATAAATAAATAAATAATAATTACTGCAATAAATTTTAACACTTTTGTCACATGCTTCTATATTTAACATAGTATAATTATGTATTTTTTCATGGCACTGAAGTTACAGGATTACAGCTCAATGGAAAGTCCAGTTATAAGCCACGTATTTTTCGTCAACCATGAGAAAAAATTGAGAAACATATTGATTCTATTCCCTCTATATGTCCATCACTCCCAAAGGCATAAATGAGGAGGGCAATGTCTGTAACAATGGGCAGATAGGTATCCTGGTTGCCATCACAACCCCGTGCCTGCGCTCTCTAATGTTGTTCTTAATGTCGCCGTTTATCAAGCGTGACTGCTGCGTTGTAGGGACCAAGCTAATGTGACACAGAACATCGCAGCTTTTCAATTTAATGTGTTCATAACTCGCTCCTGAAGGAAATGTGCCTTTCTTTCTCTTCGTGAAGATCTGTTCCACAAAGATGAACAAACTATCAAAATTAATTAAGGGGAAATGATTGTCATATCTGAAAGAAGGGTCCACCTTTAGGTGATACCATATTTGAGAAAATGCAATTCTAAAATGGAATAACTGTATAGTCAAATTAGAGCATGCACTGCTTTCAAAATGCTGTGTTCATCAGGTCAGGAAAATAATGTGATGTTGGTCCCCCCTGCTCAACTCTCAGCTGAGCATGCTGGACTCAGTGCTTTGCAACATCCTGCCCCGGCAAAAGAAACTCCTTGGAAGCTGCAACTCCTGCTTCAATTTCTGGGAGTCTACCCTAATGTCCAACTGCCTAAGCAGTGTAGTGCAGACTTCCCTCAGTGTGGAGAGTGCACACAAACTTCCAGAAAGGAGCCCCTTCACCACAGTGGTGAGCAAGGGATCTCACTTTTTTGCAGAGGGGCAGGATGTGGTAGGCTCAGAAAGAGAGGCCAGATAGCAGTTCAGCATCAAGGCTGAACTCGAGATGTACTTGTTTGTAGCTTAGCTATTGCTCTGCCTGCAAAAGCCAGAGAGAAAGGGAAAGATTTCAGAACAAAACTATAAGAAAGGATATGAAGATGTGGTTGCAGAATTAGCCCTTGTGAACCTCCCTCATCCCAAGAAAAAAATATTTGGGGGTTTATTTTGATTCCACAGGAGGAATTCAGAGGACAGAAAGCACACTGTGTTTTTAATGGTTAATTCATTTTAGGCATGGACGGGTTTTTTTTCACATAAATGATAAATACTGATTATAAGCTTTATGGCATTAAATGAACACTGAGCAGGAAAGGTTATGCAGAGACCAGGAGACAACATGATTTTCCAAAGCTGTACAAAAGACAAGATATCCTGGTGATTGGCACTTGAACATGACAGATGAACTTTATTCTATGACAGGATGTCACCTAATCCCTTATTCCATTCAGCAGCAAATTCCAGCAGCAGTGAAGTCAGGCCCCCAACATGGGTGTGATTATCTCTGATGGAATCACAAGTACCGGGAAGTGTGGTGGCTATAATTGCTTCCATACCCACAGCATTCCGTTCAAAAATGAAAATGTGGATGGGTGGATGGATGTTAATAGAGTGATGTGAGGAGGAACTGTAGATGTCTTGCATGTCTGAAATGTGCTCCCTTTTCAGTGAATTCCCCACAGACAGAGAATTAAAACGGAGTTTCTGCAATTATTTCCAGAAGAACGGAATCATCATCATAAGAACAGATCCGGGAGAGGAGCAAGGATCTGTAGCAAATGGTTTAGGGTAATTTCTTGCATGTTTCTTTTATGCCTATTGTAACTAATTTCCTTGACTTTCAGCAGGTATAAATAAGAGAAAGCCTCAGTGTGATTCATTATGCACAGTGAGAATATGCTAGGTAGTAATCCATCAATTCCCAAGAGAAAATATAATTAGCGCAATTAAATCAGGCTTCCAAATTGATGATAAAATTAATCTCCAAAGACTTGAAATGAGGTATTAAAAATGATTTGCTAGTATCTGTTCAGCCAATACACTTCCTGGTTGTGTGAGGCCTGAGTGGCAGAGAGCAGCTTGCGTAGACCGACAACAAGGTCTTCTGGGTTTGTCTTTTTTTCTCTGTTGAAAAGAATTCACTTTGTGAAAACTTGTTACATCACTAAAAATGAGGAAAGCCTTCTCTGTTTTGACTCCTTTCAGAGAATGTGAAGTACAGCTCGATACAAGTAGCTGTAGATTGGCTTTTTGCCTGTGGCCTCTGAGGCTCTTGTTATAAGGTAAATTACATGTGTTAAAATGCTGAACCTGAAGATTAAATCAAATTTGTAGCTTTAAGTACATCAAACATGTTGTTTCCATCTGGATACCTCAAGAATAAGGAAAAATCCAAGATGGGCAAATGTTTGCTTTGCTTTTTCAAAACTCATGTTTCTCCTGGGGTTGGCAATAGTACATAGTAATGATGAATGGATATAAGGAACCAAAAAATACCTTTTCCACGTGAAAATGAGCATGAGAATATTGCAGCTGTGCCTGAGAAAAAACTCTCTCTGCCTACCTGTCTATGTGTTTTCTCTTTCTATGGGTAAGATTCCAAACAATAGAGTTGTTGAGACTCTTTGTTGCCTTTTATTCTTGACCTATGGGTTTGGTAAAAAGGGTAAGTATTTTCCACCATTTGCATTAGAGGGAAAAGGCAAGGCTTTTCTATCCTCCAAACAGTTTGTTCTTTATGAAACCAAGCTTTAAATTAGGGTGCACAACCTCCCATGGAAGTCATATATAGACACATACACATGGACAGACCTGGGAGAGTTCCTAAAAAGTCTGTAACTCTACAGCTTAATAGAACCCCTGAAGTTGTAAGAACAGTTGAGTTGAATCAACGCTGGCTTGGAAAAGGGCTCAGAACAAATTATGTTGTCTAAGGATGTGTTAGAGCACACGAAGTCTACTGGAGATAGTGATGTTGTGACTGGATAAGCTCTCAGGACCACAAAACAGTCAAAGAGGGCAAAATCTGATGAACAGAAAACCTATAACCTGCTCAGTTTTGGGAGTCAATCTTATGACTCTGGATTGGCTTGGACAAATCACTGGCTTTTTTTTGTTTGTTTGTTTTGCCAAAATATTTCTAAATGAATAGAAATTTTAATGGGGGTGGGGGTGGAAACACCTGATAAAATCTTCCCTTTATGCGGGTAATTATAAAGCTGAGGTGCTCACATGACAAGTGCAGTAATAATCTGAGTCTTAACTTGAGCTCTTGAATAAACCTTTACCTGCCAGTCACAACCTTTGCCACATCACAAAGACAATACTCAGAGCCAGGCCTCGGATCCCATGCCTCCCAAGGACAGCCTGCCCAATTCAACCAGGTGAGTTTGAGTGGCACTGCAAAAAAGACTATTCAGGGAAGTATTTTGGATGTCCCTGGAATACCTCTGCTCACCTCCTGCAGCCAGCTCAGAACAAAACTGCACAATTCTCCTGTAAATCCTACTGACCCCTTGCAGACATACGAGCATCTCTTCTGGTAGTGGCTTCAGTCACTTCAGATTTCCATCACCTACAGTGACTCTGACATTGATTCAGACATTTAGTTCACATGCACACATCTATACATAAACATTTACATTTAGATGTCCTTATCTACAAGCTCAGCTCCAGCCCACAGCTTTTCAAAGTACATCCAGAATAGCTATTCCTGCAGGAAGTCATGCAAATGCTTACAGAGCTGTTTCACTCAGGCTCTGAACAGAAATCGTAATTGTGGGAACTTCCTAGCATCTAGGAAAGGAATATGTTTGGAAAAACACCTTAAAAATACCTAAGCCTCCCCTGACACAGCTTCTTGCCTTTCCATCATGTCATGTCACTGTTCACCAGAGAGAAGAGATCAGAGCCTGCCCCTCTGCTTGCCCCTGTGAGGAAGCTGAAGAGCATGAGGAGTTCTCCCCTCAGTCTCGTCTTGCCCGGGCTGAACAGACCAAGTGACCACCGCCACTCCTTGTGTGGCTTCCTGTCTAAACCCCTGACTCTACCCCATCTTGTTGTCCTTCTTGGGACATTGCTGGCTTTAGCACTGCAACCAAAGGAAAAAGTGGCTTTTCTTGCTTCATCGGAGGACAAAATATTACTAAAACACTGGAATCACAAGCTTCCCAAGCAAGAGTGTATCACTGACAAAACCTGAGATCACCCTTTATTTGGTAACTAATAAACAATGTCTGCATTACATTTTCCAGAGCATTTTATTATCCTTACATTTCAGCAGCTGTGGATTATGTAAATCACAATAATTTGTATTGTAGAGTTAATGTTTGCTGAGAAATTGTCATAGGTTATGGGTGAAGAAAAAGAGAGCAGACAAGCCCCTCAGACAAAATTACCAATTACTTGTTCAAATAAATAATACTTGCTTGTGTCAAACAAGGCAAAGCAAGACAGAATCGGTCACACAATCATGTTCAAATGAAAAATTATGTTTTTAGGAAAAGAAAACAGACAATAAGACAAACTACTGGGAAATAATTCAGGGAGAAGAAAGATGCCCTTCAGACACTGCATATCCCCTTTGAAGATGGCTGTTCCCATTGACTTGAGATGATAGTTTGGCAAAAAAAAAAAACTGTAAGAAATTAAGAATGTGGAGAGTGGAAAGAAAAGAACAACAAAAAGAATTTTTAAATAAAGGCAATCAGGGAAATAAAGAGAAAAATGAAAATGTAACACAAGAAAATTTAAGATGAATGTAAGCTTTAAATAATTAAACCAGTTAAAAGTCATTTAAATGTCCTTTTTGTGACATGATATGGTATAATTTTCTTTCAGGCCTGAATTAAAAGACTACAATTAATTACAGTCAAGGGGTTGCATGAAAAAAAAATTAAAAAGAAACAAAATTATTAAAATTAATCTATCCTAAGAAAGCAGAGACAACTGTAATCCAATAGCATGCAAATACTCTCACATTTTTTTAACTGGTCAATTGATGCATGCCTTTTGCTGTTGATGGCAAATCTACTGTTTTGAAAACAATCTTAGGCAGCATTAGAGGATAGCAAAACCTGTTTTGCTGTGTGTCAGTGCAATATTTAATGCTCAATTGTGCAGAAAGAAAAAATAAAGCTGTGCTTTGGCTCTTGAAAATGCTATCTGAGTGAATAAAGCTTGAAATATTTCCCTAAAACTACTTTTACAAGACTGCATTAGCTTTTGATTGCTTAAGTGCTGTCCAATTTATCTAGGATGATTATACTTTTACATTTCAAACCACCATAGTCTCCTTTTTGAACAGAGGAAAAGTGAATGCATACATGCTGCTGAAGCAATTAGTATTCTTGTACACAATAGGAAACCAGAGCAATTTTTAACAACTAGCACTCACACAGCAAGGTAACAAGACTGGCTTTGAACCTGAGAGTCTCCCACACTGCAATATTCACATTGCTAATGTGCCTGGGACTAACTCTATTCAGTGTGAAAAAAGTAAGGAAAAGTGCCATGGCGACGAATGTTTGTATGACAGCTCCATCAAAATATTGGGTGCAGCCGATGGTACATTTCTGATTCCATCAAGGAAAAAAAAGTACTCACAGAGAAAACGAAGGCACTTCTTTCTTATATTAAAAGCTTTGACAGTGTTTCAGAAATTTCGTATAATCTGTAGGTGAATATGTAACCAAATGGTACAAATCGACAAGCTGTGCAGTTGGTTGGAGACAGGGAGAGATGTGGTGGGTACTTGGAATTATTTTCTCTCTCATAAACGCTTTTGCATCAAGGTCAGGCAGAATAGCAATCTGGCCTTCAGGACCTGGGTCTGGTGTACTTCTCTGTCAGCAGCTATCCAGGACACTGACTTCAAAACTTGCTTACAGAGCAGAATATGTCTCACTACAAAAAATTATTGACTATGATTATGCAAAGCCATTATAAAAAAGTAAGCATGTCATTGCATATTTTTACATAAAATTACAATAAAGTATTACAAAAGAAACATGCTCATATAGCATATTTACAGCAGGATTGATCTGAAGAGCATTTATCAATCTTCTAAGGACTTCTAAGTCTCTAAGGAAACCAAGGCTGTGCAGGAGCTGCAACTTTCTAGACAGGTTGGCACTCACTGGGCAATTTCAGCCAAATGTGACAGCAGGAGAGGCCTGGGACACTGATCTCCCTACAAGCTAATGGAAAATCAGTGGCTGCTTGGAGAAAGGGGGTCTAATGTCTAATGTCTCCACTGCCAGCTGGAGGAATTCAGAGTATGTCCTGGTTTCAGCTAGAGTAGAGTTAATTTCTTCTCAGAAGCTGTTACAGTACTGTTTTGGATTCAGATGTTCCACACCATAGAACATCATACCCAGAATATAACATGGGGGGAGTTACCTGGAAGGGCAGCTGATCCTGGCTTCAGGAAGGGAAGTGTCACATCAGGCAGTGAGTGGTGAGCAATTGCATTGTGCATCACTTTTTTTTTTTCCCTTTTTATTATCAATTTTAATTACCATTATTACTGTATTTTAATTTCAATTATTAAACTGTTATTATCTCAACATAAAAGTTTTACTTTGATTCTCCTCCACATTCCACTGGGGCCTGGGAGGAAATTGTGAGGGGGTTAAGGAGCAGCTGCATGGTGCTTAATCTCCAACTAGGATTAAAACCATGATATTGGGACAATATCATGGCTCATGCACCAAGAGCACAAATGTATGCAATGTGTTTCTTTTCACAAACACATGGAAATAAGTGGCTCTTATTGACTGTTTTCCACTCATGGCACGGTCTTGGTTCTTGCCATACTGAGACTCAGAAATTTAGACTTGGATCTTGTAAACACATGGACTGTATAAGTATTCCAGAATACTGGAAAACTTATGCTGTTGAATGCTAATGTCTATACAACTGGATTTATTCTGGTAGGTTAACTTTAAAAATAGTGCTCTTACACTTCACCAGCCTTTGACAACTAATGGGATTCCTAGGAAATTTTTCATTTGGGTAAATTATACTGTTAAGTCTTGACAGTTGTGCAGCATGTGCAATTACAGTCAGTGGGAAAATGTTATTTGCCCTTAATGTTCCTTTGCTTTCTTGCTCTGACTCTCAGTTTGCAGAATAGATGGTCAAATACCCAAACTGTTTGCAAGCAATCTGCTAAGGGTCTTCTGTTTCTCATCTCCCCTGCCCCCCAAGATGGGGAGCTTCTCTGACTTTCCAGCATCATTGCCCATGTAAGAACACATCCAGCAAGCACAGTGCTCCCATGGAAGCTATAGCTTTGGCTAATGAATCTTTGTCCTGAAGAAATCTTTCTATGCCAATTACAAACCAAGGTGAACCCTTGTTCATGAAGCAAACCTGGCTGCTACTTCCCTAAGCCTGTAGAGGAGTGGCAAGCTGTTCAGACTCTGAAACAACAGAGCCTTCATTTATACTCCAGAAGAACCCAAAGCCAAGTAAAATAGTGGTGAAAATGAGCACTAAAACAACTAATAATCTTCCATAAATATCACAGAGAATTTCTTCTTTGATCTGCAGGTGACATATATAGCTCAAGTTTATTTTTAAATTGGAAGATTATATTGGTCAAATTCTGATCCCATTCCTTGCACAAAATTCAAAGGCACAGAGTCTAGCTTGTCAGATTAAGAGCCAGAATAGAGGTGTCATGTTCCATTGCCTCTCCAGAATTACAATATCTGCATGCGGGTGGGGAATGGATTGTCAATGGCTCTGCCTCGCCCTGGTGCTGATTCTTGGGCTCCTCCTGTTTTCTGCTCCTCACTTCCATTTTTTTCTACAGCAGAGGAGGAACAAGCCCTGGTATGAGCAGGGCTGTGATGCCAAGAAGATGTAGCCTTTCTACAACCATGTCAGTCATCTGGTCACTGCCTACAGAGCTCTGGGATGCAGTCAGAGAAAGGAGCCTTTGCCTCTGTGAGCAATAGTAAGGGAAGCATTTTAAGGGCCTGATCACGAGGTTTTTTGTCATTGCTGAAACAAGGGCTGAAGTCAGCAGAAACCTGATCACATCAGAAGTATGTTCATTTGCCACAAAGATCATACATTTTCTTCACTCTCAAGGTCATGTCAATCTATGTCTTCAAGTCCTAGCATGAAAAGAACAGAACTCTGTATGTGGATTGACACTTTCCTCTAAGCAAAGCTAAGAAAGTGATTCAGCTTCTTGTTTGTTTTACTTCATTTTAAAGACATTTGGGGGGAAATCAAAGCTTACTACAATTACTCATTAACCTCCCCACTTCCCCTTATTCTTCTTGTGGTTTCAGTGTCAGAGAGATATTTAAAGAGCAGCTGAGTCTTGGTCCTTGAAAGCTCCACAGGAACTGTATTCACAGTCGTGGAACAGCCTCCCAGGTTGTCATGTAGGCATGAGTTGACCTTCTGGGAGCCATTATTTCAAAACATAAAATAAATTCAATAATGATTTTCAAAAAAAATAAAATATCTCCCAAGTATAATGGAAAGTACTTAGAGTAAACTGATAGGTTTTCATGGATGAACCAACACAACACTGACATAGATTAGACTGCATAACTCAGGCTATTACACATGCTCTGCATATCACACACATTAGATATGATTGCCAAAAATTGTATGTTTCTTGGGGGAAAGAAGAGAAATATTTGAAAATTATAAACAAATAAATCTACATGCATTCAAATCCCATATTTTCAGTAGAAAACATTTTTAATGTTCACTATTGGCTGCTATGTTACACCTTCTTCCCTTCTACTTTTCCGTTTATCACAACATTTTTCCTTTAGAGTTAAAAAACAGAGGAATAAAACTCTCTGGAATGAAAAGTCCTTGTATTTCTCAGCTATAAACCCAAGAAAACCAGATGTCTTTTAGTGAATTTTCTAAAAAAAATACTATTTCCTACAAAATGGTGTTCAGCAAGGAACAAGTCTATTTGAAAAGGTGTTTTGCCATTTGGCATATGTAATTCGAAGCTCCAATCCTATAAATGCCTGCACAGAGACTTAACCTTGAGTATTTGTGATATCTAAATAAGCTAAATGGAACTGATTATGTGCAAGACAAAAAATGTCCTTAAGTGCTTGTAGGATCAAGGACACAAGCAATTTTTTGAAGATCTCATTTTTATGCAGAAAGCAATTAACTTGACTTAGGTTTCCATCTATTTGGTACAAATGAGAAGAATTATAGAGTGGAGACATTTTTTAAAGCTCTGTTTATTACCCAGATTTGAAAGTTTCCCTTAAAAGCAGCAGAAAATATCTGACAAAAAGTTGTCAGATAGTGTATTAATCTTAATTATTCACTCTCTACAGGGAAAATGCTGCTGTCTGCAAGACCATTTGATAGCAGAAATCTATAATGTGACTTCAAATAGCTGAAATTTTAGATATTACTCATTGCTCTCAGTTACTATCATTAGCAGCTATGTGAAATACCTAGAGGCTGCAGTGAAGATCAGATCTCCCTTCTGAAAGGTATGGGTGAGAACCAGCCCATTACTTACAGCATAAACACAGAAGCCATACAAATTGTGATAAAAATGAGATAATATCATTGTCCTTTTAGAGGATGTGAATGAGGAAGAAAAGCATATATAGAGGGAAGGATTTATCCAAGGTGGCAACACAAGGACAAGGCAGGATGCCACAATAGAACTTGTCCCTGTCCAATTGTTTTGCTGCAAGGTTATCTTTTCTCACTCTCATCCCCTTTTCTTTAATAGAAATATTTTCAACACCACAGCTAGAAAATCATTGTGATCACCAAAAATGGAGCAGACACAAAAAGATTTAGACAGTACATGCTGATTAATTTGAAAAACGAGAGAAAAGAATGAATACTAACTCACTAAGGCTACTAACACTAACTAAAGAGTTATGTTGATGTATTAATGCAGCTTGCAGGACTCATTTGCTGTATTCAAACAGCTGATAATCACTGCTCAGAATTCAAACTGTGCTGCTGTGATAGAGCTTAATGCAGACAGTGCCATGCAAACCCAGAAATGTGTCTCATAGCCCCACTGGGAAAAACACTTGTTTGTTCAGGAACACAACACTGTAGGGGGTTGGCTCTTGTGCAGCAACACATGAAAATATGGAGGAGCCTGAACAAGATTTTGGGATGTGTTCCACCCTAGGGAGGGTGGGACAGTGGGGCAGAAAAGAAAGCAAGTTTGGCTTAAATCAAATACAGGTACTATTTTCCAGAAAAGACACTGTCTTTGAAAGGGTGTGAGGAAAAGGACCTATGCTTACAGCTCTGCTCTATGACAGAGAGGTGGTGTCCCTCTGCACTCAGGACCAGTTTTCCACTGGAGACACCTCACCTCACCTCACACCCTCTCTCTTACCAGTCAACCGAGATTTTCAGGAACTGATCTATTCCTTGCATAAATTGTAGGAGAAACCACTCCTGCATGGCTCAACTGGAGTGTAGCTCAAGGCTGATGGAACATGGGGAGAAACCTGCTGTACCCAGAATATCCAACCAACATTTCCCAAAAATGTCAGCACATCACCTGTCATCAGAAGATGATGGGGGCAACGAAGATTTTGAACATTTAGCAAGGTCTGAAAACTGTAAACCTGTCATTAATCTTATTTCTAACGTTGTTGAAGTGGAAGAGCCTGCCAAACTTATACACAAATTTCTGAAGAAAAAAGTAAATTTCATGTCTGCATAACCTCCACAATAGAGAGACTACAGATCAAACTCGACAGTTTGTGGTCACAGGATAGGAAGGTCTTAATTCCAGAAGCAAATTTCAAATGCAATTCAAGTTAGTAGTGCCTGACACTCATTTTCTATCTGGAAGAGTTTTCCTTGCCTTCCCCATGGAAAATCAGAAAAGCACCTCCCATGCCACAAATACCCATTCAGTGCTACTTCTGGAAACTGTTCTGGCAGCTCTGCAGGGGTGAGCCACCATCTTCAGCTGAGTAAATAAGAGGATGGGTAGGTTGAACACGTGGTGACAAATTCAGCATTACCACTGCTCATCTGCACCAGCATTTTCAATGTCAATAGAGACTGATAGAGCTGAGTCAAAAGGAAAACTTTCAGAAAACAGTCTTCTGGTAATGATAATGGTTATGAATGCTTTCCATAACCTCAGTCAAGCTCTTTGGGCAAGATCTCCGCTGACGCTGCTGATCGATTCTTCGTACACAGGATTACTGAAAGGCCTGTGAAAACAAATAACTGGAAACATCTTCCCTCCAATTCCCAAATGCTGTTCACAACAGTTTCATATAAACACAACCTCACTTGTAACCAGGTGAGGGAAATCAGCAGGGCCTCATGGCCATCTCTTACATATTATATTCTGCTCCCAGCAGCTGTAAATTCAACACTTCGCTAGGCATTAAATTTACTCTCAAGAAACATTTTCTAAGAGAGGTGACAGAGTTATTGCATTGTTGCAGCTGTGGAGTCAGATGGCAGTATGCCAGAACTCCAACAAAATTTTAAATTAGAAATCTGACCATCTGCTATAGGTGGGGAAAAGGGGCTTTTATGTCCAGGATCCTCCCTTAGTTTTGTAATTTCCCTGGTACTGAATGCATGGTCTGGTGTGCAACAGATGCCATATGCTTTCCAACGACTTCTTATTTGCAGCTGATAAGCACTGGAATGTCTCAAATATTGAAGAGAATCAGGAATTACTTCTTAAATGGCATTATGTCCTGCTATTACTCAGCAGGGTAACAAAGAGGTAGTACTTTGCAAAAACTTCAAGTTACTTTGGGATACCCCAATAATAAAATCTGCTGACATTTACTGACTTGCTACTTGAAACAGGATCAACAAGGAGAACACAATGTTTTTTACCACCTGCATCCTAACTAGCTCTTCAATCAATAGTCAGAGCTGGTTTATCTTTAAATATTATAGTAAACTGCTTGACAGCTTCTTTGAAACGTATGAAAAATGGGAGTGTCTTCAGACAGACAATCATACTTTTGGGGTCTGACCTTCATATAAAAATGTCATGAAATTCTAAATAAAAACAGAACTGGAAACATTTAATTAACATTTACCTGAACATTGACTGTACTGCTTTTATATAATTTTAAATCACAGCCAACAAAAATGGTAAAAAAGAATAAAAATGGACCTGAGGTATCACACTGTACATTCATGGATGGGAAAACACACAACACATTGGATCCGAGATGAGTATGGCAGGTCGTGACACTACAATGTGCATGTCAGTAGCTCGTGTAATCAATAGTGAAGACAGACACTAAAAGAAGGATTCTGTTTAAGTATATATTCTAATACTGAATTTTAATTGTATATATCATTATAATCCCCCATGCATTATTCAAATGATCACTCCTGTTGCTATTTCTGCCATACAAAGTGGGGAGAAGAACAAAGCCCCTGAATAATATCTAGAGCCATGTATTGACTCAATAGCTACTTCAAAGGCCAGTTACACTTATCAATATTAAACTTTTTAAAAAAATTAGAATTCACTGTTTCTCCTGACAGATAAAAGACTCAGACTTTCTAGGGGATATTTTGCACAGCCCATGGGCCACCTCTTTCTTTCCTCTTCTTCATTCTGCACAATGCTCCATGAAATATGTTTGGGGCCTCTGGGTCCATTAAAGGCACATCTTTAAAGCAGTCAGGCTCAATGGGCCCCTTGATGAGTCTGAAAGAGCTCCCTTCTCCTATGTGAAATGGCACCAGAGACACTCTAAAAATGTTCAAATCCCAAACACCATGTCTGCACCTGAGCTTAGCCCTTGTGCACACAACACAGGCATTTGTAATATCCACTGTGTAGAACAGTATTTTTTTCCAGAATGCTGTCTGAAATCTGAAGATGTAGCTGACATACCTTTAGAATACTAAAAAAATCACAAAAACTATTATTAGAGAAGTCACACTTTCATAGAGAAGTTTTAGAGAAGTGCCATGGAAATTTAGCCAATTTTTAGTACTTCCTAAGTACATTTTAGTAGCTTTTATAAAGAGTTCGTATTGGATACTGCTGAGTGATTATGCAGTCCCTTAATCAACTTTCTATTCCTGCTATATTTCTGTCACAGTGCACAGGTTTCCCACAAAAACTGATTTGGGGCTAATCTCTTGATGATTTGATGGCTGTGAAAAAAACATTCTGTCTACATGAGGCTGTCTGAAGCATTAAGATATCAAACACATAAATCTGCTATTGTGCCACTACAGGACTTCAAAAATATTATTAATATGTATTCTGTAGTATCTAAAATGTCCACAGGACATGAAAACAGATGAACACGAATTTCAAAGGCAAGGTAAATATTAATTCAGTTAGATCAAAATACAGAAAGAATAGATAATGAAGAGCAGTGCCAAGAGTCAGAAAAAGGATGCCAGGCATTAACAATAAATAAGAATTCAAACTCTTAGGAGAGCTTCAGTAGTTCCTCTGAGCTGCCCCTCATAATAAGAGTTTTCAGCGTATTTTACTGGCCATGTTATCTTTTTTAAACTCAACTTTTTTCCCAAATCATAAATTTGATAACTTTATTCTAAATTTAGGATTTAGACTCTCATTAAAAGCTCTCACAGCTGGGTACTTTTAGAAGGTTTGGAGAGAAAGAGTGGGCTTAGAAGGGCACCCTGTTTAGAGCAGCATGAGTCTTTTATGAGTTTTTTTGCTGGTGCCATGCAATTTTACACTTTTTTGTGCTTTTAGAACTTCATGCCTTTCCTCACAGCTCATGCAGCTTTTGGAAACAGACATTTCCCAGCACATTAACAAGAAAACCAAAGGCTTTGTGTCGAATGCCATCATATGACACTTATTGATACACTTATGCAAAACCCCTCTGCTGGCTTCCAGGGCTGCTGCACTGTAGATGCCTGAGCCAGGGCTTTGAAGGGAGAACATTAAGAGGTTCCTATGCTGAGCACAAGAGTGAAAGCTGCCCTAGGATCACTCCTTCAGCACACAGGGGAGAGGGAACACGGCACTGAACTCCGCCACTCCTAAAGAGCTCAGGAACCGTGAAACCCCAGAGGGAACCAAAGAAATGTGATTTTTTTCTCCTTATCTTATTATTTCTTCTTCTCATATTAACCTCAGTCATCTTGTACTGCTCAGCTGTACAGCATTCTCCAGCAAATGGAAAGGACCTTTAAAATAAGGCAAGACTGGAGGACTTAGTGATCAGCTGAGTTCAGTCATCCTCTCTATTTCCAACCCTATTGTGAGGCTCTGTGCATCTTCCCTAGTTTTGGATACAAGAAAAACACCACCTTAGACAAAATCTCATTTTCACTGATAACCATGAACCAGTATAATTAAGATGGTTGAAAGGATCCATAATTCAGTGCTAATAATAAAATGCAATATAAAAACAAAATGGGGTGAAAAGTTCATCTTTGAGAAGCATCATGTAGAAACCATAAGCCATTTAAAGTCTATTATACTGAGTAGGGAAATTTTATTCTATTTTATCTGTGAACAATCCCAAATTAATTCCTTCTTTGTCCACCTCTTATCTTTCTTTTCTTAGATTTTTCACCTCATCCTAACTTTTGTAGTAACTTAGGATCAGCTTCCATCTTGGAAATTAGATTGGAACACATTGGCAGCCAATACTTTGGAGAAGATGCTGGACTGGGATAGGTATTGCAAAAAGCAATTTAGAATGTGTAAAATGTGATTATAACAATTTTAAAGAAAATAAGTAAGAAATAGTATAAAAATGGATTATAGTGGTTGTAGGCTATACTTGTAGTAACTTCCTTACAGTTTTAACCCAACTAGAGGACCAATTCTCATTATAAACAAACATAGACAATAAAGACACTAGCAAACCTGAAGCAAGAAAGCAATCATATGAAAATACAATTATGCAATGAGTGTATACTTCATATATCCTTAAACTTATAGGCAATGATGGGTCAGTAGATCTGTCTTTGGAAGAACTGACTGTAAATAGAGCATATTTTCTTCATGCATGGGTAAAATTTATGCTTTTATTTTATATCTTGTAGAACTGAAACAAATTTTCTTTCCCGAGTTGAGTACAAATTACTTCATCTGAGTAGCAAGATGGTGACATTCTCTGAATCTCTCTCTTGAGCCCTTTTTCTAACCTATTATATATGGTTCAAACAATTCTTTAGATAGGTTATTAAAAATAAATGCAACATTTCCCTTCCTCTTCCTAGTATCTTCATTTGAGATCTAACACTTCAGTGCTGTCTGAAAGCAAAGACCTGTACAATATATTACAAACTACAGATAAAAAAATACTGCTACACTCAATGTGGGAGAGTTTTTCTCTTTCAGAGTACCTGAATGTTGTACATCTTGCAGCCTTTCCTCACAATTATGGCATTTATGATTCCTGTGTTTGACATTCCAAGTATCTCTTAAAGAATCTTAAAGATCTTGGACACTAGCTTTTTTAAATGGTATTTGAAGAGGATTTTTTGAATGATGCTCACTCAGTATTATAACTTTTTAATTGTATTATTTATATTTTAACTATTTTATTAATATATCCTTAACATCCTTTTGCGATAGCTCTCCACTATGTATTTTCTGTGATAAAAATTAAACAATGCATTTTTTATGTGAGTGGGATTTACACTTAATATAAATTCTCTCAGCTTCTGCATCTGAGCAGTTGAGACATGCCTTAAACATGTCTCAGCTGCTTAAGAGGGAAATGTGAACACAGGGCACAAGAGAATCTCTAACCAGCTCCCAGTACAGATAACCAGGGGTTCATGGCTGCAGCAGCTGTCATGAGTGCTTCTGCCCAGTCATCTGAGTGAAAATTCAGGTGATTTAACTCTCCAGAAATTCCCAGAAAATTCAACAACACATGGAAAGAGAAAATGGAAATGCATAGTGGGTTTTATATCTGGTTCCTGATTATTTTAGATCCAAAATCCTTTTAGCAAGAATCCGTCCTGTAGGTTCCACATGACTGAGAACAGAGAAGACTATGATAGAAGAAAAAGGAGAAACCACAAACAACAGCATTAGCATTTTTAAAATCATTATTTAATGCACAGGGCCACAGTCAGTCATGTGGAAGGCACTGTCCACAAATACAATGGCTGATAGCCCTTGACCAAAGAGCAAGAAAGAGCCTTCAGAAAAGACAAAGATGCCACAAAAACTAAACAGCTTCTTTGCCTGAGTGTTTGCTGTGAACACTAGGGAGAGATGCCTTCCTTATACACAAAAGTTTTCCACCAGAAGACTGATAAACTTAAAGTTTCCCAATCTGTGTAGGGTTCCTGTAGAGTGTTCCCAGGCAAATTAGCAGAAAAGCCATCAGAAGAGCAAAATTATAGCAGAAAAAAAATCACAAAATTAATATGGAAGGGCCAGCCTGACTTTGCAAAAGGGATCTGCCCCAGAGAAAACCACTGGACTCCTTTGAAAGAGTAAAGGAGCAGGTGGACAAGGGAGACCTCCAGATGCCTAAATGTGCACTTGATAAAAGCTTTCATCAAAAACTTCAAATAAGCTAATGCACCAAAGTGCTGGTCACATGGAAATAGGGTTGGCTAACCCCCCAAAAGCATTAGGCCATGGACAGTCACTTTCATATCAGCAGGATGTACCCAGTGGAGGTCAAGAGGGGTCTGTGTTCAGCCTTGTTTTTCAATCTGTTCCTGAAAGATTGGAAAGGGTATGAAGAGCAAGGTGAAAAGACTTTCTGGTTGTGTCAGGGTGCTAAAACAGATGGCTAATGGAAAAGTTGAAGAAACCTTACAAGATTGAATGACTGGGTTATAAAATGCCTGATGTAATTCAATGCAGATAAATGAAAAAGAAACCATATGGAGAAGAATCCAACTTTCTTTACACATATATATTAGTGATATATCCAGAGACTATTATTACCATTTAAGAACAAAATGCTGGTGTTATATGACAGTTTTACAAAAATGTCAAGTCTGTACTTAATAGTGGTAAAATCCCCTAGACTGAATGTTATGAATTATTAGGAAGAGAACAAAGCATAAACCAGAGTACATTATTATGCTACTATATAATCTAGAGTGCCTTTTTAATAATGCGTGCTGTCTGGTCCATTATTGCAAAAAGAACATAGAATGGAAGTTCAGAGACAACAAAAGAAGATGAAAAACATCAAACCTAGCTCTTGAGTAGCAAAAATGGAATCCAAACACAGTTGTTTTCCTTTTCAAAGATAATCCTAAGTATGTACCAGAACTCAGCATGTTTTTCTGCAGCTGCTATACAATGAGATTCCTGATGTTTACAGTTGTAAAGCAATTAGAAACATTTGGCTGAAAATCACCATGCAGAAAATAACATTATTATCCAGTGTCCTTAAAGGAGAAAAAGGGAAAACTTTTTGGAAACTACTACGAAGTCTTAGTGTTGTGTCATAAACTAAATTTAAGGCACAATCTTCTAAATTATCCTACACAATTTGTGCTTCTTTTCACTAAGAGTCTCACAATCACTAAAAAGGCTGTTTAGCTTCCTCCTGAGATAAAGAAAAAACCCCAAACTGCTATTTTTATTCTTTTTTTACTATATGCACTCCTAGCCATGTCCATTCCCAACTCCACCTCTTAGTACAACTCAGAGAAAAGAATTTTCTCAGCATGGATGTTACAGAGAAAAAGAAAAAAATTCTAGGGGTATGATCCTTGCTGCTTTGTGGTCTCCCTCTGGCATCATTTTGGCAGCATTTTGGCTGCCTCCCAAGAGGCACTTGGGTAGTTAATTTGCTGCTGTAGGAGCAAAACATTCAAGGTAGCACTACACTGCTTCTTTTACTGTGCCAACCTCCAGTCCGTCAATCTGGACCTACCAGTGTTTTGCTGAAGTGATTGACCATTTTGGCCAAAGACATCTGATGAACACTCAATCTTGGCAGGCATCATAGTCCCTCATCTTCCTCTACCTTCCCCACTAGGAGCCCTGACAACTCTACCTGGTTTTCCACCTCCTCTGGTCTCCCCAGCTCAGGCTGAGCTCCTCACCACCTGCTGTAGCAACAGGGCAGATGCTTGCAGTCTTCTCATACACTGCCTTACATTGGCAGGGCACTACAAAAAGCAGACACAAATCTTTCCTTGCAATGCTCTGATGTCAGGCCCAGAGCAGCCACCACGCCTCTTCTCTAGGGAGGCAACAAAAACCAGAGAAGGACTCAAAAGGGAAGAGGGATGATGCCTTAGGTTTTAGCTTTTATATTTTTTAGATTCTTCTGTGCTGTTTTAGTGGGTAGTTTTAGGTTTCATATTAAGTGCTACTGAGTTCTCTTCACAGAGTAGATAGACAAAACAATTCCTTCTCTAGCTCAATACCAAGGACAACTTTCAGGCCTAAGAATGAAAACAGTGGTGAAGTGAGAAGATAAAACAAGGAGGATGGAGCTTCATAACCTGAAGCTATGGATGGACAATTAACTCCATATGCTAATGGACCAGAACTTATAAAAGTGTGGGACCTCCTGATTGGGTGTCCATTTTGGGACCATTTTGGGTTCATCTTGGGTGTAACCCAGCTGGGCTCTTGTGCTGCCCAGGTGTGTCCATTGAGGGCTTTGAATAAATCCCTGCTTTATCCTTTTGCTCTGTCTGGTCTCTGTTCCAGGTCAGCCTCCAGAAGGCATCAGGGAGAGAGGAATTCTCAGACCACTGAAATTGCAGCCATGGTTTCTTGTACTTCTCAGCTTACCTGAGTCAGGCCTGCAGGTGCCCTGTGCACTGGACAGCTTTTCTCAAGCTCTGTTGGTGTACATCACAAGAAAACAGAGATGCTGCTCCTGGATCTAAGCATGGAACTTTACATGAAAATGTAAAATTACCAGTCCCATGTATCAGAATAGGTTTTAGAATAATATTTTTAAATGTTATTTAAGGGACACTTTTTATAAGCAGATGGTGCATTTGAGGAAACATCTGTGCTTTTATATATGTAAGTTTCCTTTATATTTCACCTCTCTAAAATTGAGTCCAAATGGCAAGAAAGATAAGGTGAAGCCTTCCCTTTACCCACAGATAAACACAGTATGATTAGAGTATTATTCCAGCATCGTAATGATTCAGGCAATCATAGAAAAGGGTACTCTCTCCTTCCTGTGTGGGAAAGATGGAATTCAGTTGGACTTTTCTCCAGCTTTCTGAGTTCCCTCAGCATTCACCACCTGCAGTGTCACAGACATATGTCCATGCCACCTGTGACACAGTATATCCTAAGCCAAACACACTATCTAGGGATTTCGTATGGTATAAAACTGGTGGGAAGGACTGAAGGAGAAGCAGGCAGCTATACACGTAAAGCTGAAAGTTAAGGTAATGGCAAATATGAGACCATGTTTTCCTGAAGTTCAGACAAGAGGTCTGAAGTTTAGAGTCCTTAGGACTACAAATGTTCATACTGAATTTCACTATTTGAGGCATCACTCAGAAAGGCTTTCATATATGAAGATCCATCAAATATGTCATCGGTATTATGTTACAAATGATTGAAACTAAACCACTTCACATAAGCAATAAAGATCCTTTCCCAGCATCATTTCTCAATTTAAGTTACTAAATGCAACTACAGCATGACTTAAAAGTATAGGGTCAAAGCATATTATACAGTAGGGCAGGTGGTTCAATGAGATTTTCACAGTATGAAGAGGTACCCTACGTGAAGCTGCTTGAGAGCCTTGCTATAAACACATTTTAGTCCAGGGGTGAATTCTCTGAAGAGTCATAAGCACTTGAAGACAAAGGGAGTAAAATAAATAATGTCTCCTCAACCATAACTGCTGAATACTGGGAGAGATATTAAAATAAAATGCCATGACAGTTTATCGGGGGAAAAAACCCACAACCTTTATGTTTTCACCTCCTTTTTCAATCAGAGTCTTCCATCTGTGAATGTGGCATGATTAACTTTTTCTTGCTATACCTAGAAGATATGCTGCTACTCACTGAGCACTCACTATGCCACAGCACACAGATGAAGTGAAGAGAACAGATTGGTAATCCACTGGCTTCACAGAAGCAAATATTTAGGCTTTTAAAAGCAGTCTGGGATGTGGGGGAGGGAAAAAGGAAGCACAACTCATGAAGGCTGAAGCAGAAGGGAGCAGGTCAGGCAAACCAAAAGGGATGTCCCAGAAAGCCTGGGACATGACTACCTAGTTACTTTAAGGCAAAGATTCTTACAGAAGAGGATGATGGTCCCTGCTTCAGACAGACAGCCTGCAGTGAATGGGACACTGCTCCCCACTGGTCAGCAGCCCTGGGCCCCAGAGTGACCCCCTGCTACCCTGCTCAGGAGCAGAGTCCTCCCTGAAAGACTGGGCTCACCCAGAAGAATGGTCTGGATATCCCAAAGCACCAGCACAACAAAAGACTATGGGGTCCATGCTGTAAAGTCAACATGGAAACAATGAGATTCAAGAAAATGTATTGAAATAAATAATGTCATTTTGACTGAGCAAACTGTTGGAGATATGCTCCATTAGACACAACTTCTTACCATGATTTCTTAGAGTTTTCTTTCATCCCTAAGTTTACACCCTTTGGGGTTTTTTTTGTTGTTTGTTTGCTTTTTTTAATTGACTAATTTTCCAGGATTGTTTTCTTTATATTAATCAGATTTCTTAAGAAGTTACTGTCCTGTGGTGTTAGGAATTTCCAAGATAGGAGAAACAAGTGAAAAAAATGAAAACAAACCAAACATGTTGCCCTCCTGATTGGTAACATTCTAAGTTGCATGTCTAACAGTGTTCTGTAACCCTGGTGTTAAAAAAATCCCTCTGCAGATTCCTTGAACAGTACATCATTTATCTTTTAGAAAGTGCTGGAGAACATTTTAAGTGCCCAGCAATATATTCCTCTGTTTTCATTATTCCTGTTGGGGCAGAACTTCAGCATTAATCCTTCTTTGGGTTCCAGTGGGATTTTCAAGAGTTGGTCAATTTACTCCCATGGACTTCAAGTAAAAACAGGATGATGAGCGTATTTGAAGAACCTATACCAGAGGTAAACTTGACTAAAAGGGGAAGTTCTTGAGCCAAATTTGGAAGCTATATCCACTTACATTAGGAATACATTTGACATCCTGGTAGCAAAAATATCCATATTTAACAGTTTGGGATGGGTGCTCAACTGAATCTTCTTTATGAAATTATATGTCTGGATACTACCAAGAGTATCTTGAAATCTCAAGTCTGAGAAAAAGAGCCTGAAAGTGCTCTGGTCAGTTCCAGGCAGGATGTGCCCTGTCTGCTCTGAATGTATTATTATATGTGAGTCAAGTAAAGTATAAATCAATAACACCATTTTAAAAGCTCTAAGATGTTTTGTCTTGAACTCTGTTTTTTTCTCTCACCTGACCAAGTGTGGAAACAAAAACAAGTCTTCACAGGCAGAGGTGAAAACAATGCATGTCTTTCCTTTCCCCTTCTGTCCACTCCATTCTCTGAAGTAGAAAAACCAGTATCCCACCTCTGAGGAAGCACTCATATCCATGCCTGCCAGAGTACAGCGGAGAAAAGGCAGCGAGGCAGGGACAAGAGGAAAATGTGAAATAGGAAAAGAACATATTCAATTTGAAATCTCATACAACACTACTAGGTAGTACAAAGGTACTATTCAAGGGTGGGGGAATAACCATGTCCTTTTCAAAAAGCCCAGGAGTGTAAAGAAGTTCAGGTCACCATTATTAAAAGGCTGAAGTGGATTGCACACTGCTTGAAAAGCTAAAGAAGTCTTCTCATTTACAAGTAAGAACTGCAAATGATAACAATGCTTTATAATTCAATCCCATCTAAATAATTCAATATTCATTGTGTTTGATATAAAGCAGACTTCCATTGAAAACATATTAAACCCAAATTAATTAATGCTGAAACCTGTTCCCCAGTAAAATAATGCCATGTCATTTAATATTTTCTTCCCCCTGAATATATGGTTATATTCTGGTTATAGGCAGTTAGAGCCTTCCAGTGAATTCTCATGCTGTGTTACACAGTGTTGCACCTGCAATGTATTCTCCTGAGACTGGAAAGCTAGCATGCAACTCAGTGTAAATGTCAGCATTTGCCCAGGACTAGTAATAACAGAGATATGTAGCTGAAGAATGAGATGCTTCTCTAAAGCCCTGAAGATTTAAAAGAAAATTATTATATTCTTCAGACGAAAAGATGATGTTCTTCAAAAGTTCCTGGATCAGAATTGAAACTCAATACTAGTCTTGGACACAGCCCCTGTGCTAATAGAGTGCTATGTCAGAGTAATTGCCAAGTAGATGTTCAAAAAAGATAGCTTCTATCTAACTTGGAGGTGTCCAGATGTTAAAAATGGGTTTTACAATTCCCATAGCTTTTTCCAAAGGCATTAGACTCTAACTATTGTGTTTAATTATTGTTCAATTTCAGCAAAGCAAAGTTATTTTAGATAACTCTAAGTTACTGTGGCATTATCTATTTAGTTTTGCTTGACCACCATCAACAGGAAAAAAGCCATGAGACACCCTGGCCCTCTTGAATTAATTCAGTTCTCTTCCATCTTTAAAGATAAGGAGCCATGAGCCCCTCCTAGACACTAAGTACAGACACACAAAGCAGCCAGGCATTGGTGCCACCACCATCAACAGTAATTATTCAACTCTGCAGTTCATAGGCGTGCACAGAACTGCAGGTCACTCAGGAATGCTCCATTCTAAGGCACACAGGAAGTCACTTTTCAAACCCAAATACAAGGTATAGGCTGAAAAACAAAGCTCTTAGGAGGGTGAGAGAAAGAAATTGCGGTGATGCGGGTACCCAGAGTTTCCCATGAAGGAAGGAGGGCAAGGAAACCTGGGTTGTATCAGAGCATGGTAAAAGAGAGCAACTGAGGAGGATCCACTGAAAGAAGTGCTGATGGTGAGACTGTGGCAGCGGGTTGAAATGTGAAAGCCAGGTAAAAGGCATGAATTGGCATTTGCATGAAGGAAATTGCAGTGCAGAAAACTAATGAGGATTGAACAAACTGATGCCCCTGAGTCCACTGTCCTGTTTCCCTTATAATTACACATTATAGGAGAGCACAGGCAGCATCAGTACTATCTAGCTCTGTATTTAAAGAATTGTGACAAAAACTTTTCCAAAATGTTCTTCCAGTTGCTTGTTACAAAAGAAACTTAAATTCTGATTGAGAAGATACTCTTGGCAACATTTAATGGAGAGAGAGCTTGTCGGTTCTTCCATCAGCAGCATTTTATAAAGCATGTTCTGGGGAATTCCCAATGGGAGTAGAAGTAGGCCAGCCAAAACACCATAAATAAGATACAAAGGAACACAAAAATCCCCCACTTGAAGGACAAGACTTGAGGTGTTTTCATTGCAATTGTGATATCAAGAATCTTCTAAATCAGCATTTTTCCTTTGTTTAATTATGCAAAATATGTTGGGTTGGGTGTGGGAAGAGAGAAAATAAGGGATTGCTTGTGTTTACTATTAAAAAATAAAGCAGTTTTCTAAGCATAGTATTTCAGTGGTAACAGTAGAACAAGACTGGAGCAACCTGTAAGGCTCCAGAAATATCAAAGAGAATCCAGACTAAGGGGAAATTCCCTCTTCTCTTGACTTCAAGACAAAGATGGACGGTGGAAAGAGGGCAGAATTTTCATTGTTTATAAAATGAGAAGTTTATAGCAATTTTAACATTTTTCTCAGAAACACAGAGGTCTGGGTAAAGCAGTCAGACTCCCAAATAAAGATGTTTAAAATAGCATTGGTTTTGCTAATAATAAATCACTCTCTTGTACCCACATGGATTGTGCACAACCTTGATGGTTTTGAAAAGAAGAAATTCCTTTCACTTGAATCTCAGCTGATCTTTCTTAGCTTATGGAGTATTTGTGAGTGCTGCTGATAGTGTTTTGCCACACACACACAGACTGGAAGCCCCTGAACTGACAGAGAGGACACCGCTGCCTCTTTATTGCTTCTAGAGTACAATAATAGAAGCCATGAAAAATCTGTCTCCTACAAATTGTCTTGTCAAAGGCAGAGGTTTCCTTTTTCAAGAAAATATAATTCACAAAATGCTTTCGAATTGTAGATTTTCATTTCCATTCACATTTAACTGACTCATCCAAAAGAAATATCTTCGAATAACAAATTATTTTCTTTCACATATGTACAATCACTATTATTTTGGCTTATTTTAGCATTCTGTTCCTCTGAAAATAAAAATGGAATTATTAAATTGAAACAACTACTTGCCTATAACATCTCAGTGAAATTCATCAGGAATGCTCATGCTTACCTTAAATAAAAAGACTCACAGAAAGCAAAGCCTTTTTGTATAAACTCCCATCATTCAAGTATTATGCCATTATCTATTGTGTCTATTAATTAGAAAAAGCATTCTTAGAGCTTACTATTTTATTTTAAAAACAAGTAAGCATTTTTGCCATAATCATAAGACCGGAAAACAAATATTTGTGTTTTACAGTACAAAATTTACCCTACAATAATTACAGAAAAATGAAAAAGATGCTGCTTTGTTATCTTGGGTAAATTACTATAATCATATTGGAAATTCAATAGGTTTTCCAGTATCTCCCTGTTCAACCTCCCTCAGAACATTACCTTCATGCTAATTTGAATTGTCGTTCCCAAATCACAATTTATTTGTAAAACTAACCTCAATACCAAAACGATATTATTTTTGGAATAGTCTTTGCAGTGTGAAAATCACAGAAAATAGAGTTAGAATGCAAACAATACCTGTATCTGTAATCTTCTATTATCATGTCAATTATCTGGCATTAGTAAATGCAACTAGAGTTTTACTTAGCTCATGTCCCCACTGCTAAGGGATTTGCATCTGACATTTGTGCATTTTGTCCATTTGTCTATAAGTTATTGAAATGTTTCTTGATATAAAATGCTTTTGGGGGGGGGGTGGGGTGGGGTTTTTTTGTTTATTTGGTTTGGTTTGGGTTTTTGTTTGTTTGTTTTTTTTGTTTGTTTTGTTTTTTTGGATGGAAAAAAGGAAAATAAATTATCTGACATTTTCTATAATAGCCATCAGATGTTTCACAGTAAACATATTATATTGAACAATCAGGGGCCCTGAAAAACTCCTCATCATGTCCATGAATAAGGATGGAGTAGCAGACATCCTAAATTCAAAACATCAGAGGCGCAGACACACACTCTGCCAGCTGGCCATTTCTGTCAACAGCGCACATTTGCATTGTGACCGAGTGTCAGATGTTAAAACGGAGCCACACGAACCACTCTGCTACAGGAGGCTGTAGGATGCAGTGTGGGGAGTGAAGCAAACCACAGACAATGCTTTATGGTACCAAATAAGGGGAATAGTGTAGTGCCAGTACTTTTAAAGCCTTATATTTTGTGATGCGTTTCGCACTACTTAGGCCGATTCATACTGAAAAAATTTAAAAAACAGTAAACAGCCATGTTTGATGGCCATTTTTATGTCTGTGGAAGCACTTCCCTGGTTTTGCTGCCTTGTGGTTGTGGCCAGCAGTACGTCCCAGACCTGCTGTGGGCTCCCTGGTCGTCCCAGGCATGGTCAGAGTCTCTGTGCTTGAGAAGACTGTGTGGTCCCAGCCCAGTCACAGGTGATGGAAAGAGCCCAAGCACCCTCCCTGCTTGGCCCCCAGGCTCCACAGAAGAGGGTGGGAGCTGCTGCGTGACTCTCCTTCATCCTGCACCACATCCTCAACAGCTCAGATGAAACCACAAATGACAAGCAGCGAATGACCCCAAACCTGAGACTTTAAGGTCTGGTTCAGCTACTGGTCAAAGCTGGGAACAGCTGTTCTGAAGTTGCACTCTGCTTGGGTCACTCTGAAAGAAATCTGCTTACAGCTGGGAATAACAGTAGAAGTCATGGAATTACTTTTCTGGGAGGCATGAACGATTCTTTTATTTTTCCTTTTCTCTTTTTTTTAGTATTTTGTTCAGGGCTTTGAAACTTCTTTGTCTGGATTAAGGGCAGTTTCTGCTTCTGGTAACTCAGGAGTTCCATCACTCCCTACCAAAACTTAAGATTCAGTCCTCAGGCTTTTCCAAGCTCAGCACATACAGATAAATTCGTTTATGTGCTTTAGTGCAAAATACTGATGTGGTTAGAAGTTAAACTCCATCTGTAGTGATTTTCTGAACTGGGGTAAGGCTGTTGAACTAATGTCAGAAATAAGTCTTCATCCTTTATGTGAATTAGTTAGTTAGTTAGTAAGGGTACACATCATGATGTAAATATACTTTTAAATTATATATGCAATTTTCCTTCCTTTCTGTTCAAACAACTTTGTGAGAAGTTTCTTTTAACTTAGAGTTATCTCAATTGATTTGGATTTATCTTCTTTCTTTTCGCAGTACAATAATGTATTTTATATTTCTGGTGAAATTACTAATGGTTTATAGCTATCTTGATAAGGTGTCAGATGATATAACTAACATCACTGTAGCAGTAAAATGTTTTCCTTCAGGAGTATATTATCACTACCATGAGAAATAGTATTTACCAGCTGCACTTTCAAGAAAATTTAGGTAAAACTTGCCACTTTATCCTTATTTTAAGCTTTGACATTTTTTCAAGCTGAATACAGTTGATTTTTAAGATAAGAATAAGAAAGCTTTTAAATTAAGAAAATGTGTTATTGCTGAGCTCTATTGAGAGCATAAAGTGGGGAAAGAATTGTCATAATTTGTGCTGTTCATGAGAGAACTGTAAATCTTGCATGTTTTAAAAGCTCCAATTTAATTAAAAAATTAATAACACCTCTGAAAATCAAGATATGTATCTGCACAATTCCTTTCTTTAAAGGTCCATTTTGGTTTATTTCCTCTTCTTTTCCTTTCTTTCTCGATCACATTTGCATGAGCTTTTTCTGTGAGGGATAGAAATATCTTTTCTTTTATTACCTTTTCATTTGTCTTCTTGTTCTCTGATACTGTGCCCATATTAGTTGGTATGTTCTGTCTCCCACTCGTAAAACAAAAGGAATATTAGCTAGCCTGCATATTCCCAGTAGATGAAGAACAGCTAAGTCACAATAAAATGGCTTTGCAAAGGGCAGAGTTGGCTTTCATAGGTACACATGGAAAGAAGCGAAGAGAGGAAAGAAAAAAAAGAAAGGAAAGGAAAGAGAGATGTTAGTGAGAGAGAAAAAAGAGAGAGAAAGCAAGAAAGCAAGCAAGCAAGAAGAAAGAGCCCTGAGGCAGTAGGCTGATACAAAAAATGTTACTTTTGATGCTGAGTGTGAACTCCATATATTAAGAAATTCTGTTCCCTGAAATATGACTAATTTCTTGGCTGTGCAGAAACACATGAATCTTAATAATGTATTCTTGTGGTCTGAAAAAGATAGATAAATTTGAGAAAACACCACCAAAGTAAGTGACATAGAGAAATCTTTATTAGAGAAGTGTTTTTTTTCTCTCTTTCTCTCTCTCTCTCTTTACAGGGTGTCTAGGCACTTGCTTTGCAAATATTTAAATGAGTTCATATGTGCATTTAATTGCAAACAAAACCCATGGAACTTTCCAGTGCACATCTAGACTCCTCCCTCATTTCTGGCAAACACAATCAAAGCCCAGTGGTATTCCACTAAAACCAAGCTAGTTTTCTTTCAAACTGTAAAAGACAGACAAAGCAAGAGAGGTGATAAAAATCAGTAGTTTCTGAAAAATGTTCTTTTTCAAAATATCAATTGTGGTTAAAACAAAATAATTTTGATTCACACCTACAGGAAAACACATGATTCTAAAATCTTTACTACACCTGCTTAAAGCAGTGGAGTCATACTGAGGTACTTAGGCACAGGTGTATTCTGTAATCATCAACACACTTCCTACCTATGGCCCCCTCAAAGCATGCGAGGGTGCTGACGTGAAATAGCCACACTGGGTGAGCCAAGAGCTTGCTTACATACATGCTCCATCAGCTGTCTTGGACAGTGCTTCCCTCTCCCACAGACCCACTGAGAAAAGTTTTTAACTCCCAGATTAAGCTCTGACCTCCCTGGTAGTCTGAACAGAGCCACAGAATGGAGAGGCAAAGGCAGCAAAGCCTTCGCTAGCAGTCACTGCTCTCTCTCCTTCCAGAAAGCACCATCTGCTCTTTTAGGAAATAAGCACTGTAGCTTATTATGATGCCATAAACCTAATTTCACCTGAAGTCTTGATATGCTGTACAGACCAGCAGTACAAGCAGGGGATTCCACGCTGCTACCAAGCTGTGCATGAACTACTGGTAATGAACAGGCAGAGCTAGAGTGACACCAAACGCGTAATGCCCCGGTAATTCAGGGATAAACATCATCTCCCTGGGGATTCGTGCAACACCTTTTGCCAAATGTTTCATCTAATGTGGAACAGAATCTTAGGAGGAAAAAAAATCACTCCATTCATCCTGTAATAGAGTCACTTTCATGGTCATCTCTTGAATCCATGTGTTACCCTGCAAAACCCTCTTTTCCCCAGCGCATCTGAGAGATTCTGGAGATGTTTTTCATAACCAGCCCCTATAACTGCATGCTGGAGTAGTATTTTAGCCACCTAGCCACTGGTTTCTGGTGTTATAAGGTATCTGAGGGGTCTGCATGGGGCTGAAAGACAAGGTATGGGATTCCCAGGAGTACCAAAAGGATGCAGTACATTAAATGCATGTAGGCCTCCTGAGATGGCAGCACAGTTGTTAAAAAAGCAGACATCCACTGTTATATTAAGATGCCTAAATTTGCTGCTAAGTAGCAAGTAGGAATATTGTTACAACTGGTACCAAAACTAGCACCCTGTGTGCAATGCACTTGTCATAATTTTCAATATCTAACAGTAGGCAGACATCTTCAGTGATGGAAAAACCACTCATGAGATCCTGAAATATGTTAGAGCCAGGGAAAAACTCACTGACAGTGAGAGGCAGTGAAAAACAATTGCTCCCAGTAACAGTGGAAATACTTCATGGTGAAAAATGAACTTGTTATCATCTCACACAGAAGATGTGATAGTCATCCCATGCCTCACAGTACACTTGCTACACAAAATGTCCAGTCTCTCCTGACTGAAGCCCAGCCATCCATTTCAGGCCAGAAATTGCAGAGAAACTACCTGCTGCCCTCAACAATAGTGAGACAATATCACAAATCTGAAACCTAGAGACTGGCCCAACACCACTAATATTGTCATACCTATGGCACTATTTCTGGGCTGTTGAACCTTTCTGCAACTTCTCTCATATTAAACCTGCTGTTTGAAAAACACAAAGCACACTGGAAGCAAAATACTTCTACAAGTTCAGAACCCTAGAAACCATGGCTAGAAGCCGGTTCATTTTTATTAGAGAAGACTGCCCTAAATTTCAGCCTTCCAGACTGGAAGGAACAGGAGTATCTGCAAAAAAACCCCTATTTGGTCTTCAGAACTCAATGCCATGTATTCCTCAGAGCTGACATTTCAGATGAGCTCAGGGATGGCCCCAGGTACAGAATAACCATTAGCACCTGGAGCACTGCTAGGGTAACCCTTAACTGCAGATTTCAGTTTAGTTTTATCTGAAATGAACCCAGTGCATGATCAGCACAACCCCACCATTACAGAAATCAAAGCACAGCAAGTGGGGACAACTAGGGGATTTGTTTTGGACCAGGAGCCCCTTCCTGAGCTCTGATGCAAACTTTCATAGAGATAAGCTTGGCTAAGAACCTCTCTCTCTCTCTAAGGGTTGGATGAAATCTCTCTGCCTTCAGAGGGCTGCCTCAGCTGCTTGTCTTAGCTCAGGAAATGGAAGTTTTCTTTAGAATGGTGGGAAGTTTTTTATTCAGTTAACAATTCTCTGGCCAAAACATACACTGTTGAGAAATACTAAATCCACAGTGTGGAAGAAAAACAAAAAACCCCAAATCTCTGCAGGCCCTGCCAAGAACGAATTATATTACCTGTGCTTCTCCAAAGTGGTTGGCAATTTTTGTTGTATTTTAAGACTCTTTCTTCAGAATGTCCAAAATAAAACCAGCACAGAAAGAAGTACAGGAGAAGACTCTTCTGCTGGTCAATGCCTCTGAAGTTAAGAAGGTTAACTGGGGAGTTAACCACAGGCAGAGTGCCTCCGACATGCTCCCAGAAAGACTGCCTTTTTATTGGTATTCTTGGCTGGTCCCAACTGTAGCAACAGATCAGAGAAACCACACAATTCTGAAAAGCGATTCATCCTGTCTGAATGGCAGGTATTCATACTGGAGAGGATCTATCTGTGCCCATTCAGATCCTCATTCAAAAGCATTTATCTCCAGAAGTCGTTCTTGATAAGATCACTAAAAAGCAAATACTCAATGCTTACTTCAAAACTAAATCCAAAACTTCAGAAGCAGGTAAATTATTTGAACACTTCTCTCCATCTTATTTTGTTTGCACTTATTTCTGGCTCCAGAAACAACTTTGAAACTGAGCTTTTAAAGGATACCCTCTCCTCAAAAGAATTGAGTTTCTCTTAAATTTTTGTTCAACTGTTCACCCTGAACTCAGGTCAGACTGAGCTCTTCCCTGAGGATTAAGGACACACCTGTCTGATAAAAGGAAGAACTGAGGGCAATATTCATGAGGTACTTCACCTCTTCAGTGCATGGAGCAGATCTACAGAGTGCTCAGAATTTGATAAGAGAACACCGTCAGAGAATGTTTTACTATTCCTCAATTAATTTTTACAAAGGACTTTGCAGATGAAAATCAGCTCCTGAATGTGTGTTACTGTAAGTCACTATGAGGTGATGGACACACAAACACAGGAGCACGGAAGAAAGCTCAAAAATTCTGCATGCAAACCTGGGCTGAGGAGCAGAAAACAACAGTTTCCAAAAAGCAGGGAGGAAGGTAACTGTTTCCATAGGAGCTGCTCACAGATGAAAGTGAAAAAGGAGGTAGAGAAAGAGGGAAAAATGAAAGAAAGCTACAATCGGTTAAGCCTTGCAGAGAAAAGATAAGGGCAGCAGAAAAGAAGAATGATTTAATGCTAGCTAAAGTGATTACAGAGAACAAAAGGGCTCTTATAAATTCACTGTGGCTGTGAAAGGGGAAAAAATACAAGTGAGAAATTATGACTGGTAATAAATAAGAATGGGAAACAATACCAAAAAGCACCCTAAAGTGTCTGAGCACATGACTGATATCTCAAAAATCTGGAGTCTTTGGTAGAAGAATATTTTTCAAAGAGGTACAGGTAATTAGGAAATTAGTAGATTCTCGTAAACATAATTTTCAATATATAAACAAAAAAATGCATAGAAAACATAAGTCACTTATTTCAGTGACCTAATTTCATCAAGGAACCCTTTCTGAGTTAATGGCTTTTTTTAGGACTGCAAAACTGGACAGCATCCATGAAGGGATAATATTGGTTTTGTTTAAGCCCTTTAGCAAAGCATAAAACTATCAATATTATATATATATATATATATATAAAGAAAAACAACAGTTTGTCAGTAGGTACTACTGAATGTCATTTTGTCATATAGAGACAAATACCAGACAAATACAGTGATAATAGAGACAAACTCTATTATCACTGTAAAATACAAACAGTTTTCAACATAGTCCTGTGGAACCTATCACTAAAGCCCTCTAAATCCCATTTTTCAATACAGATAAAAACTAAAGCAAATTAGTAAATTTGAATTTGATGAAGCATGACCATGGTAACATAAGATTAGAAACCTAAAACTTTGTCAGATTCAAAGATCTGCCACCCTGGTGAACACAGACGATGCGTGTGGACCACAAGCATGATGGCACCTCTGAAGGCAGCTTTTTGTCCAGGTTTTGTGTCTGGCACTTGGCAGCCAGACTCCACGGCAGACTAGAACACGCAGGTGACTTCCCCAGCCAGCAGACAGCCATGCTGCCTGTGCTGTTTGTGCAGGACTGCAGCCAAGGTCCTGGCTGTGCCGTGTGTGCACAGGCATGGGCACCCACTGCTCACCTTGCAGCACCTCTGCTAAGCCCTCTCCTGTGCAAGTCACACACTGTGGGACTCACTGATACAGGGCAGAAAATGCAGCTCAATGTATCCTTACATGACATCTCTCAGGTAGCAAAAGGCTATGATTAGTTACCAGCAAAATGTTAAAATTGCAGGTGACTTTTGCAGACCTTCTTGCAGAAGAGGGATGAAAGGGAAGCTTCAGAAATATCAGGGCCTTTCTCTCTGATTTTCATGTATTCATATGAAAAACAAAAAGGAGACCAAATATATTAGAAATTACTTGAAGGTTTTAAGGCACTCAATTGTGTACAAGAGGAAAAAAAATGTGACCAAAGACAGAATAAAATAGAAGACTATAAAAACATTAATTTATTTTAGCTCAATAGAATGAGCATCCATAACTGAACCCTGATTTGTAAATGCAAATAGACCAAGCTATAAAATATACAACACGATTAGCATACTTCAAAGCTGTGGGAAGCCATTCATCACTGAAACAAAAGGCTCCAACTCAGGAAACACCACTCAGATTTGGCAGAGGTGTCCTGAGCAGTGCAGACAGTGGGGAAATCAGCTCTGCCTTAGGGACAACCAAATACTCCAAAGTCAAAATCACCCCTCGCATCTGTATGCCTGAATTGCTGTGATTAATTAGTAAAGCTCCTTTGACATTGCCTGAGTGCTTCTTAGAGACCTCAGAGTGCAGAGGAAGAGAGTCTCGTCCCCGAGGCTGCCCATGCACCTTGGGCATATGTTGGTGCCAAGCAGGGGCACACGAGTGACAGGCAAGGTGACCAGAGCAGAGCCATGAGGTCCCTCCAGTCAAGGCATGGGAGGAAGCGCAGAAAGACCCCGTCTTTCTTTGTCTGAGGAAAAAAGCACTGAGGCTTCTTATGAATGGATGTAATCAACAATGCCATTTAGGCCCTTGCAGCCCAGGTCAAGGGGAGAGGGCTGGGTGAGAAGGAGAAAGGAGAGTGAGGACAGGAGGAGCATCTGAGCAGAAAGAGAAGGGAGTAGGATAAAAAGAATGGGAATCTGCTTGGCTAGGCTAAGAGTTATGGGAGTCTTGAAGACAAAGGAGCAAGAAATTTAAGCTAGAGGCAGTCAAAGGTGTCAGCACAAGGATTCAGAGAGGGAGGTAATAAGGTCACCATGACAGGCAAGGAAGGGGATATTGACGGCTGCCTTTCATGGGGCTTTGAAGTAGGAGGTGGAGGTGTCAGCAGAGATTACAATAAGTGGAATGGAAGGCAACCCATAGATCTTGGTTTTTCTGTCGGAGTAGGGACAAAAGGCCAGCCAGGGTAAATGTTTTTTGGGAGTAATTATCAGGATTTAAACAGACGCTAAACGTGCAGGTCACAGAGGTGGTGGCAATGGTGCTAAAGTTGCAGATGTACCACCAGCAGAGGAGAGAAAGGGAGTTTCACTGTGTTTCCTGGGATTATGTTTGGGGAGGGGGGTGTGCTTTAGAAATAGTAATAATAAAGAAAAGCTCACTCCAATCCTGAATGGACCTTGATATCTGGTAGTGACAAGCTTCCCACAAAGGTTCCCAGGGAATGCAACAATCTTGTTGCATGGGGAACAAACTTGTTCCCCATACACACGTGCTATCTGCTACTCTTATTTCAGGAAACAGCACCAGCAGAAAGTGATGGAGAACAGCAGAGGAAAGAATATTATATAATATAAGAATATAAGAATATAAGAAATAAAATTCAGGTAAGAGGAAGGATCTCTGATGAAAAAACAAAGCAAATCAAGAGGAAAAGTAAGCATACTGTGCAACAGAGAGTCTGATCCTGAGTCCATAAAAATGTAATGTTCACAATAAGCTGGCTGGAGGCTGGGGTGTAGATGGACAACTGACCAAAAGATAGGCATGAAGATATTGCATGAAGACAACCAGCGGAAGAGGAAATGACTGAAGGGCATGGGGAAAATAGAAAAAAAAAGGCCATATGCTGGAAATATATTTTTTTAAGATAAGGTGAGTGTTATAAGGACTCTAAGCTACCACAGTGAAGTGATTGACAGCAGGCACAAAGCTCCGTTCAGGTTATTTGTCCAGATCATTAGAAACCTCAGAGAAAGAAATTCACAGAGAAGAATTCAGGAAAGTTGTGTGTTTGAACAAAGTAAGAGGGAAAGGTCAGACAGCCTTAAGGGTTCAGAACATGACTATTTGTGGGGAGGGAAAAGGTTTTTTTAAGGACAGAAGGAATTGATGGTGCCTACTCTAAAGAAAGGCATGCAGGCATATGACCTGAGTGTGCAGGGGACAAACTGTGACAGAGGAAAGCAGGAAAAACAAGAAAACATTTCCAGCAAGGGGTCCCTGTGTGGTCCTGAGATTTCTTCTGTGGAGGCACATGGCTGACACATATGCCAGGAATAAGGCAGAGCTGGATGCTTTAATTCACAGTGCTGAGAGAGGAATATGGTAGCCAAGGTTAAAAATAAACTGGGCAGAAATGAGAAGAGAAGCAAATTAACGAGAGCAGTGAGGGGAAGGATGAGATTGGGAATTAGATGTCAGGGATTTTGACAGACGGCAGGTCACAGAAAGGACAGGTGAGGATGGGCAGGTGGGATGGGGGTTTTGAAAGAAAAGTGGTCGTGGTGGTGGTGGTCAGATGAAGGAACTGGGTTAGTGGGAGGTCAGAGAGTGACTGCCTCCCCCTCCCTGAGGTGGAAAGGGTGGATATAAATGTGTCATTTGCTCAGTATTTCATGTCTCTGTGTCAAAGGGCAGGATCCTTAATAGCACAAGCATTACAAAGCGTGGCAGGTTGGAGGGGATTTTTGGGGGGTGTTTTTACTCTCACAGGACAAAATAAATGCCTACATTTTGCATCCTTATTTTTTCCATGGTTTAGTACAAAGCTGCTTTAAAAAAAAACACCATCAAACATTAAAGAAAGTTTACAGCTGTGCAAATAGATAACAGCTCACCTTGATAGATAAAAGCACCACAGCACTTCAAATGCCTTTAAGTGTTGGTGTGAACAAGAGTAACTTGATTTTAAACTATCATTGTTTTCAGCATTTATTGTAGCCCTTTCTTGTTTACTGCATTTCTATTGTATTCAATAAAAAACCACATCACTTATCTGGAAATTCAGCACCAACACAGCTAGCACCTTTTTCCTGCAAATGAGATGGATTGATAAAACTTCCTACTATAATGACAAGAGCTGTATTCTGCACAGAACCTCCTAAATATTTTAATTATTAAGAGAATGGGGGACATGGATGTGAGGTGTGCCTCTGGCTGAGGGTCAGTGTAGATGGAGTGCACAGCACTAATCAGGAGGACATTATAAAGCTCAGCTGGCACATAGGAGAGCTTACAAACACTTGTAAATTGGTTAAGCTGTAGTCTAACTCTGGGGATAGGAAGAAATCTGTTAGAAAAAGCTTCAGGAAATTACGGAAAACACATTAAAATCTGAATTTTTCTTTAAAGTTTTTGAATTTTAGTGATGTGTTTAGGCTGAAGTTTAACCTTCAAAGCCTTGTCTTTAAATACCAGCTGGTAAAAATCAATAGATTAAAAAATTCACAGCATGGTTTTATAAATGCTATTTTCTTGTTTAGTGAAAGTTAGTGCTTAACTGAACACCAAAGTTGTCTGGCAATCCTCTGTGGCCTTTCTCTCAGAGTTCCTCCTTTTTTGAGCTCTAGACATCACTTCTCAAGAACCAGCATGCAGACACTCAATTCTGAAAATAATGACTAGGTGAAAATAAAATGCCACGTTAGCAGCCTGAGCCTCCCTGACCCACACTGCGCTGAACAAAACGGAAGATGTCGATCAGAGACTTCCTGGTTGTATTTTGCCCTCTCATACATTTCCATGAGCTGGATTCACATTCCCCAGCATTGTGGCTGTTGGCTTGCCTATGCTGCGAGAACGACAGCATCCACAGATGCCCACCACTGCAAGCATCCACGATTCCTTATCAAACCCACACAGGGAAAGAGCTGCGTGTCCCACTCAAAAACTTTGTTCCCTTTAAAGTACATGTTTCCCTCTCAAGATGTCAGCTGCTTTATTAAGCCTATTTATAGATAAGTAAAATGAATAGCAGATGGCCTGTGCAGATTAGGATTTTGAGGCATGCTGCAACCCATAATGTTTTGCCTTTGACGCGGCTAACGTTGACCAGGAACAGCCTGGAATGCTCCTCTCTGAATTTCCTCCATTAGCAAATGCAGCAGTGGCACTGGCTAAGAAGTATTGATCAGTAATCTTGATGGATTTTTCTAGTTTTGATCAAGACAGAGGGAGGCACATGGCAAGGGAGCAGCACTGCTGGGAACTGAAGCGATTCTGGCAGGTTCTCCCCTCCACTGATTCACTGATGACTCGGCTCCTCTTCCCAGGTGCCTGGGCAGTTCTCACATAGTTTTTCCTGCCATAATAATTCACCAGAATAGTCTGCTTACTGAACAGATAGCTTTAAATATCTTTACGAGCAGTCCCCTAAAAGTAGTTGTTAGCTTTGAAGAAAAGAACTTTGTGTTCTCACACAGCTAAACTCTTTTCAATAGCCAGGGTGAATGGTTACAATGGAGGTGAGAACAAAGCCTTTGGAACAACAGTGTTCAATTTTTAAAGCAAAAATTAAAATGCTAATTTGAGCATAGTGCCTTCCTATTCTTATTCCACTTATACACAAAATCCCTAAATTATAACTGGCTTACAGGAGAGGCATTTATAATTAATTCATTTTTCTGACAGGTTTATTCTTGTACAGTATCTAAATATTCACTTAAGATTAAGTTCTCTGCTGTTATGGTATCCTAAAGTAAACTGATACAGGAGGCTGAGGAAGGTTGGACTTGGCCAATAGACACATTTTTGTTATGTGAAGAGACAAAAGTAGATCTGGTTCATCATTTCAGCTGCCTTTTGTATTATAAAAGAATCATAATTACCACTTAGAGGATGACAGTGGTGTAACTCAGAACACTCATTCCACAGCTATGTTCTTTTCAGGCTCTCTCCAGCACCAAAAGTACCAGAATGCTCTAAAAAGACCTCAAGGAATTAATTTTTTAACCTTCAAATCTAAAGGAAGAAATTTGCAGAACCCAGCCTCTGCTTAAAAATACAACACACTCATTCTTTAGATTTTCAAGACAGGAGCACAAAAACCCTCATCAGATTCATGCTCAAGTCAGATGTGGCCTAGGAAAGAAAAATAGGAATAAAGGACTTATGGAGGTAAGAAGCTATTAAGAAAAGAAAAATTTCTAATTAAACTGACTTGTCTCTTAGCAGTTATTTGCAGTAAAAATGCTCTCAACCACTGGGTTTAAGCAACTTTTCTCCCATCCTATCTCAGGTGGAACAGTTTATGTGGCAGTACAGCCCTGGAGATGCTTAATACCATGGATACCTACCAGGACAGAAGCTGATTGGGAAATCCACTTACCCAATACCCAAATTCCAATATCCTCCAGTTTCTCAAAATAGAAGTACATGTCTTCTGCTACTATGAGACTGTGAGGAAAGTAGGTTCCTTCAAGAAGGATGACAGCAAAGAAAAATAGCAGCAAGATCTGTTATATACCCAGTCTTACGTTTATAAAACCTCCCCATACCATTGTGAAATTAATGAAATGTTGCTTGGAGCTATAAATTAAAATTTTCTGCACTCATTTTGCGTTCTGTTCCCAACGTTTCTCTTGGCCATTAGAGATAATCTTGTCTGTTCACTTACTTCTAAGGCTTGAGACTTTCTAGCTCTCATTATTGCAAACTATGTCAGCATTCTGGACTACATATTAAACTACAGCTTAGTTAAGCAACAGAAGAAAGCAGAAGTTTTCCAAGCAGAAAATGCCTGTGCTGTGCTTATAGCAAAGGGACTTGGTGAGGCTGTCCCTGTCAGGTTTAGTCTGGCTTTGTAGGGACCATGTATTTCATTTTCCAGCCTCTGCTGGGGCCGGTGTTTGGAAGTCTTGACAAGGTGCTGGTAGCTGAGTAGCAAGCTTAGCCAAACACAGCTGTGGAAATTAAGATGTCCATAAAAAGTCTCCAGGTTATGAAGAAATTCAGATAGATTGTTGAAGTTTGTAGGAAATAGCTGAAACAAATTCCTCATAAATTTAGGGCATAAATTAGATTTCTGGGAGATTGACTCACTCCAGTTGCAGGGAAAGGCTGGATGGTTTTTCTGACTCTCCTTGCTACATGGACAGGTGTCCATGCAGCACCAAATTTTCTAGCTGTATCTGGTTCTTATGCTGTCTCTTTAACAGTCTGCTATCACCCCTTTCTATTTAAAGTGACAATATCTATATTGTCACTTTCACGTTCATGCTAGAGGAATTCTGAGGGAAATACTGATTTTTATCTGCTGGAACCAGCTTGATGGCCAGGCTTTGGTTCCCCCTTTCCCTCCAGTTGATTATTGTGCATCATTTGCCACTTCCTCCAGTCAAGATGCTGACTGGCTTTTGAGTGACATGTGAAACTGGACACATTTGCTTTCCAGCCAGTTGAGCAAATTTTGCTGTTGTTTCACAAAAATCTATTCTAATTCTGGAAGAATTCACATCAGCCACAGATCAGGTCCTTCCTTGGCATGGGGAATTAGCTCAGTTTGCTAAGGACAGGAGAGCTCCAGAGGGGAATTGTGTTTTGCTCTGGCAGAATGAAAATTAAGGACAGGACAAGTTAATCAGAAGAGATTGTATAATAGATGTAGCTCCTTATACAAATAATACTGTTTCATACACTTCTAACAATTCGTGTTAGGCTGATGTTCTCCTGGGTAACATCACAAAGCAGCAAATGGGCAATGAAATGTGTATGCTGAGATCTTAATTTCTTAATTTATATTTATTATTGTGAATTGATGGTTTTATTACTCACAGCAAACTTGATATTGTCTCTGGTGGGATTACTTCTCCTCTGTGAAGGACAACTCTGTTGGCAAATAGACATTTGCAAAGCACTTCATTTAGAATTACTTTTTAAAAAATCATATACAGCTATCTGTGACACTTATTGTCTTATAGATCAGCAATAATTGTAAATCAGGAATTGTGATTTCTGTGGGGGCATTTTCAATGAGATGCTCAGGTATCTATTCTCAGCCTGACACCATTTACACTTTTATTGATGGTCTGAGAGAAAATAGAGAAAATATTGTCTTCACCCAAATAAAGTTCACAGATCATACAACAGATGAAAGGGTGAATGATGACAGAGAGAGGTTTCACTGCAGAGTGATCTGTGTTGCCTAGTAGCTTAAGTTTCCTTGAACTCCCAAAGGGCTTTTAGCACCACAATACCAATTCATGGGCAATGGTAGGAAAAAGAAAGAAATTATGTTGTTCACGTCCAGAGAAAAAGGAGATTTGTCATGGTAAAAATGTCTCAGAAGAGGATTTAGAGGTCACAAAAATGAGTTTGAAACCTGTAGTTAACAGGAACTGACATTCCTGTTCCCACTTCTGCCCTCAGAAAGGAAACCTTGATAGAAGTTTACTAAGAGATTGGGGATGAGTGAAAAAAAACCAGAATCTCCAGAGCAAAAATCCTGCTTAAGTGATTGTTGAATTGTTTAGGCTATTCATTGTCTCCTAGATCAAAAGGCATGAAGATCTTCAAGACATGTGACCTGTTGGGCTGCCCTCCTGGGCTGCACTGGAATGGCATTTCCCCAGTCAGCCACCCCTCCAGCCTCCTCATTCTTGGAAAACTGTCCTGCTGTGGATAACACGCATTTCCCAGAGGAGGATCCCATTTGAAATGGATTTTGAAATACTGGTGAAAGAATCCTGGAAACCTGCCCATTTTCAGCCTTACTCAAACTTAGTAACAGCCTGAAAATTATTATCAGGTACTGTCTAAAATTATCTCTAGTTACTGTAGAAAAGGAAGATACTTCCTTCTCCTTCTCACTGTTTCTTTGTATACATGTAACATTTGGCTTCTTTTTCACTTCCAAAGAAAATGTTTATTGAATGTTTCCCTAAGCTGAGCACTTTTCTGTACGACTACTGGCGATTTTCTGCTCTGTCCACACAGTAATGAAAAAATATCTTTGCTAGGCTGGGGTTTTTTCACCCTCCTGTGCCTTGAAAATATTATGTGGTGTTCTTACCTCTGCTGGGCATTGATTTCTTCTCGTTTGTGTCTTCTTGCTTTCTTTTTTCCAACCACAACTCTTCCTAACATGAGCTTGTATCAATATCCTCATTTTTCATTTCATCAACACATATGTGTGTAAACACACAGATATATAAACATGTATAGACACACACTCCAATGGACTAGACAACCTCTGGAGGTGGTTTGCAACATAAATATTCCGTGATTCTACGATTGCACACACATGCATACAATTAAACAAAATAATACAAATGGACCCATTGATGTGCCTGTGGAAACTTTAATTCACCTCTTAACTTTGCTTCCCTCCCCTCTGCACCAGACTGTGGATGCATAAATATATTCAAGCATTTGGTAAAGCATACTTGGCATTTAATCTTAAAAAGAATATGCATGCTCAGTGAAAATAGTTTTTCCTCTGAGCTAATTAGTATTACCAGCTTTGTGAAACTGGCACTTTTAAAAGCCCAAGTACATACATATTCTAAGACATACTTGTCTGAGGTTTATGCTTTTGTCGTATCAATCATATACAAACAAAAATTATTATTCATACCTCACCAAGTCCTTTTGTGTTGAGTTCCCTTTTTTTCTGTGCAGGGCATCATTCCTCTGCCACAGCACCTCTAGGCAGGGCAACTGCCCCTGGTTTTTTAAGAGAAGAGACATCAAAGCAGTGCCTAACATGGACCCTTCAGCCATGTCAATGACATTTTCCAAGCACGTGCACGGCTGCTGAATCACTTCCCTGAATCACGAGCATCTTCTTTCCATCATTGTTGGGATTTGCCAAAGCAAAGAAGACCAACAGCATCCTACTTCCCACCTCTCCCCCCTGCCCTGGTGCCTCTCTGGCAGCTTCAGCCCAGCCCCTGGCACCCACCTTGTCTCCTCAGCCCACCCACCTGCTCTGGCTGTGCTCCCCAGCCCGTGCTGCTGAGGCCCCCTAACCTGGGCAACAAAGCAGGATGTAGAGATTTGCAAAGGCTTTCCTTATACAGGCAATTAAATGCTGTCAAGCTCCCCACCTATGTAGGACTAGTAGAGGAGGAACTCTGCTCTGTGGTATTCAGGAGTTTCAGGGACAAAGCTCTTGAACCTTGGCTGCTTGTGTTAAAACAAAGCTTCACAAATGAACTAAACAACAGTGCTCATTTATCTGAGCATGCTGAGACAGGTGTGCCATCATGGGCATCCCCAGAGCCCTGCAGAGGCCCCTGGCAGTGGGGCCTGGGACAACACCTCAGCACATCCAGAGACACGGAGCACGGCCAACACCTCTTACACCTCGGGTGTCTGTGAGTTGGAAACAGGCTACCCAATTTCTGGCATCGAGCTCTAGCCACCTCTGTCTCAGCTTGAAGCTCAGGAGCTGATGGTGCTGTACACAAATGCCTCAGCAGAAAGATGGCTCCTGAAAACAGAGAGCACTTTAGTTTAGGAAACAAAAGAACAACAAGGTTTGGCTGCTGGAAGCAGAAGCCCAAACAAATTCAAAGCCACAATGTGGAGTAGATTTCACACTGAGAAGGACTGAACACTGAGACAATGTACCTGGGGATTGGCAGATGCTCTGCCTATTCAAGTCTTTAAAAATCAAGTTTGGAATGTCCTCCCAAAAGCCACATTTTAGCTCAGACAGAAATTATGGGAATTACAGGATGGAATTCTAGACCATGCACATGCAGAGGTCAGGCTACATGCCCATAGCAGTCCCTTTTGGCTTTAAAATTACATTTCAGATTGCTTTCCCTCCCATTTTATGTTTTGTGACTATTTAAAATTGTAATTTGTCCTGGCTTAAAAAAGGTAATACACACACACCCATGTGCTTTGAAAGAGTTTAACTAAGGCTTATGTTTGTAAACCAGCCATAATCGGAATTACATTACATTAAAGCTGTTCAATATTCAAATATTCAAATGCTATTATTTGCAGGAGAACTTTGCAACTCTGCAATAATGCTGTTTCCATTTCTCTGAATATTTTCATTGACTGTATTCAAAATACTACCTGCAAAAATCCAGCTTTTAAGTATCATCCTGAGTGAGAGTCTAAGGTGGAAGTAATACACAAAATCTTTCAAATTCCCTTTGAATTTGTCTTGAAAGAGATAAAATAACAAAATAATATTAAACAGACCTTCAGAGACAGAAAAACACTCTTTCCCCTCAAATAGTTAGTTTTACAAAGTCATTTGCAATCCAAATGCCCTATAAAAATCCTGTGTATGCTTTTTGCCATGCAAAAATTGGTGTAATCATACATTTAACACAACCTGCAGTGTATCATTCATTGAGGAGTGATCCATATATCCATATCCATATATGGAATATCCTTCCACATATTCTGTTGACAACTAAATGTATTTAATACTTATATATCAGACACAATTATTTATATCAACTGGAACTGTATGTTAATTATTCAATAAATATAAGTCTACAGGACTGCTGTGCCATGTAAATTCTGTAAAAATACATTTTCCCCAAAAGTAGTTAGTAGAGTGGTCATTTATAACCTTAGGAACCAATAGCAACATTACAAGGAAGAGTTAGGGAAAAAAGGTATGCTTTATTACATGTTATTAAATTGATCTGGTAAGTATTTTGATCTAGTGTTTGTCTATTTTTTTTAATTACCATTTTTTTCTAAATAAAGTATTTACATTTCTTGCTAAGCAAATAACGTTTTCTACACAATTCTCTGTGGATACTTGACACAACACAACTAAATTCACAAATTGCAGTGGTTTACTCCATTCTATCAAAATATGTATGAGGGAGGAGAGCAAGTTTAGTACTTTGTAAAAAATGTAGACAATAACATCTAAATTTCCCATCATAAACATGAAATACTAAAATGTAGGGATGAAATCAAAGTGTAGGAACAGGCCCTCCCTTAGCTTTTGTTAGAAATAGTAGGAAAACAAGCCAAAGTCATTGTTTAAAATCCTCATTTAAACTGTCCTACAGTTGCACAGAGACAGAGCCTGCTATTGACACTTGTAACAGTGCAGAGCAGGCAGGGAACCACACCACCTCCATAATTAGGAGTCTCTGTCTCCAGGATGTGGCTACTCTAATGATGTTCTCCAGAGTGGATCCAAACAATAATAAGACGAATTTGTCTGGAGCTCTCTGAGGTCTGGAGCAAAAAGAGGTAATGTTTATTTGTTCACGCATCGAGCCTGCCCAAGAAGGCTGGATATGGACCAGCTGGACAAGAATCTGTCCAAACACCCTCCCCACACAGCCACAATCAATATCTGCTGACTGCTGTAAGTACCTGCACGCACCTCACACACTTCAGAGAGAGGGGATAAGGGGATGTCAATGAACATGACTCAAGCAATTTTACACTGCGGTTTTAGCAGTAGGACTAAAAGGGGCATCCAGAACAGCTGAAGGCAACACTGGGGGCGAGTGATGGATGAAATCATAACTCCATTTTTTCACTTATCCTGGACTAAGCATGCTTCTCAGATAAGGACACAATGACTGTGCCTTCCCTTCTGTTCCTAGCACTGGGAAACAAAGTCTTGCTTGAAATATTCATGGTCCTCTGATTGCTGGATCACTTTCAATTAAACAGAGAGGAAAACATGTTTCTGGTGTAATTCACAAACAGCAAAAGGTCTTTGCCCTGCCACAAGAAAGTCAACTTCTGTGCAAGATGAGGAAAGGCAAAAAAATGTAGAAAGAATAACAGGAGTGATTATAAAGCGCAAGAAGATCTTGGAAGCGAGTTTTGGTGAAGGAAGATGATGGCCAAACACAGAGCATGCCTGAGCACCCAAATACTAGAAAATGCATTGTCCCTTGCATATCCAATGATGGTGCTTGTGACAGCCCTCAGACCCAGAGGCAGTATATTCCACCTCCTGCCAAGGTGCTACATCTCCTGCTGACAGGATTCGTACTCTGCCTCACACAGTTTTACCATCTTGACATATCTGGCCCTTCGATTTTTTCTCTCTTTGTGTTTTTCTACTCCTCAACTTTCTCTTCACTAATAAGCTCATTAAGTATGGCAATATAATCAGCATCCAATTTTCCCCAGGGGACGGAGAGAGAAAAGGGAAGGATCCTACATGACAAATGTTATCATTTCATTTAATGTACAGCAGGCAGGTACCCAAATACCATGTCTGTGGGCTTGTCACAGCAACATATTATCAGAACAAAATGAAGTGGAAGGGCTGCCTTTATCTTCTCTGTCCTTAAGCCTGAAATATCGCAAAACTAAGGGGGAAAAGATGAGAAGAAGGCTTTCCTTGGAGAGGAAAAGGGTGGCAAAAACGGGTGGCAAGACAGACATAAAAAACCCCACAAAGAGCTATGAGATCTGGAAAGATCAAATAAGCAATGGGCTGCAGGGGAAGTTTCTGAACTCTCGTGTCCACTGTGAAAAGCTGGAGGTGCTGGCACGTGGCTCACATGCAGGGCTGTTGCCAGAAGATGGGACAACAGGATGTTGCCTGAAGTCAGCAATGAGCTGTTTCCCAAGGGCTGTGAGACCATTTCTCACAAAGAGAGATATTGTCAGAAATATTCTTGCTCAAGGATGTATCCTGTTTCCACCACAATTCTGCTAACATAGCTGCAGGATACTGCTAGCAGTAGTGCACTAGTAGAGCTATTGCTACTCTAGTAAATTGCTACTGGAGCACATTACATGGAGAACATGCCTTAATGGGCACAAGGCCACGTGTTTCAGCCAACCCTACAAAAATTATATACAACAGAATGCACATGCCCTCTGTCCAGCACCAATCCATTAGGTTATTCATCCATCAGACTGCTCAGTCAAACCCAAACACTGCCCAAATGGGCAAACTTAAATCATGTTGTCCCAGGGACGACCTTAACATAAAAATCCCTGTATGTACACCATAAGTACACCAACAGAGCATTTGTTTTGTCCTCCTCTGATTGTGGAGCATGAATTAAGGGAGCAGAGTCAGACCCAGATGGCCTTGTGCAATGGAAAGGAAAACAGACACTCATTAAAATGTTGTCTTCCTTCTGCTTCCAGAATGGGTCAGCAAAATTTCTCCAGAGTTAGGAGATCCTTTTTCAGTCGGGCAGATGCATTCAAGGGAGAAATATTCAGCTAGAAGACTTTCTGATTAATCTGTCACTGGCCTGCATTGCTTTCAGGACAGCACTCCAGGATGCTGTGTTTCCCTGGGAGCTGAAGAACTCATAACTGTGTCTCCTGTTTTCAACATATGTTTTTCAAATACAGCTGTAAAAATTAGCTTTCACAAAAGGGTCTTGGTAACAATAAAAACTTTTTTTTTCATCATTTTTCACCCTACCTTTTTTTTTCTCCAAAATATGCATCCTCTTACACTTCTACTATGAAACAAGGTGCCTCGCTTCCACAAAGTGACCAAATCAAAGCACAGGATGACAGCGAGGGCATTTAATTATGTACTTTTTAAGAACTGGACAGAAAGCAATATCAATATTATGAAAAATATTGTAACACATAAAACAATGTAGTCTTTTCTGAGTTGTTTAAAAAAAACAACTTGTATATTTAAACTTTACCACATAATTTTAATATTAAAAAGAAGTCTATATGTAGGTAAATATAATGATTTGAGAATCTCAAATCAGGGTACTAAATTTCATCACAGAACATCTTGCTGTTGCCAAGATAAAAGGCAACAAGGATCTGCATTAACCTCTGACAATGTAATAACATAACATCTATGTTGGAAATAACTACGTAAAAGAAAGGAGGAATAAGACTTAATTTTCTAAGTCAAAGGTATAAAATTATGCCATCATTTCTCCATAAGGACTAGGGAACAAAAGTATAACATTGGCTGATTCCATATTTATAAACAACATGTATCCAGGAAAAAGGGGCACAGTTTCATTGTCATCAGTCTAACTTTCTTCATCAAAAGTTTGCAATACCTAAGAAAATAATGCAAAAAATTAATTGTATTTTCTGAAGTAGAATGGCCTCCAAATGAGTTTAGAAACTTTTGCCATATCAATCTCATTAATTTTAATATGGTATTCTAGGAATAAGAGTATGCTCAGAAAAACATGACAATATAATTTATTTTTAACTAGAAAGCATAACTAAATGTTCCAATGAAAAATCTTAATCAAAAATAATTAATTAAATGTTTTGAATTAATTTGATATGAATAATAAAGACAAAAAAAACAGCTTGTGTATATTCCCTATTTCTGATTCCAAATCAGGAAAATACCTGGCCAGTTTAAATTTTAATTGATCCAGTCACTGTATGTTAAGTCCAGCTTCATCTGTAGTTTAATTTAATTTTTCCGAAATTAATTAGGAGATTTTTGAATATACCAATAACCATAAGTAATTTCAGCCTTGAAAAATCTCATTAATGGTAAATACATGGAATGAAGATATCACAGCAAATTAAAAATTATGTGAGTCTTGCAGAGTGGGTTTTTTTAAGTATTCTTGATCTAATATCCATATCTGTTAAGTCTGAAACAGTATTAAATCCTTTTGAAAGCATCTTCATTTTCAATATTTAAAGCAGCTGAGCACTTCAGCTCTGATCTAACAGTTAAGAACATAAGTACATAAGTGTAGAATTAAGCACGTGCATACTTTCAGTATTAGAGGCTTAATCTGTCATTTTTCCTCATGGTCTGTTAAACAGAGAAAAAGAAATATTTCTAGGGGAAAACCACAATAACTGATAAAAGAATCTGGGTAAATATCCACTAGCAGGGGGAACATTTGGTTCTCACGATTATCAAGGAAGAAAAAAAGAAGAAAAAATCTATTTTTGATGAACTGACTTCCTTTCTTCTTCTTCTTCCTGATGTAGGATGCTTTTTTCAGGAATCTCCAACATGTTTCTCTTCCCTAATTACTTTTACTCTCACTTAGCCAACTCCTCAGCTAGATGCAATGCCATCCCTTACTCTCTTCTTCCCATCATAACCCCCTGTTTCCACTTGTTTTCTTGTCCAGCACCCTGGCCTCTCCTGCCCAGGTCCCAGGGCTGTCCCCTCCTCGCTGCCTCCTTCCTCACAGCCACCCACTGCCTCTTGTCTCCCAACAATCCTGTTTTGCTCCCTAATGGCCAGGAAGAGTTCCTCTTTTCACCCCATGTTTTCTTAGTTTGAGGCCAGCAAGATTTTCACACTCTTTCCAGGCTGATGTCTCCAAATTCTGCTATTCCTATTCTTCCTGTCCTCACACTTGCCTCTTCCTCTTTCTTCAGCATTTACCTTGAACAAGCAATTTTATTCTTTGTTCACTTCTGACTGAAGACTATTCCTTTTTCACTTGTCTTATCCTGTCTCAGTCCCTTGATTCAGACTTAATAATGAACTCTTCCTTCTGATCTTTTAATCTTCAAATTCCTTTTCTCTGAGGAACAGCTTTTCTCACCTGCCATTCTGCCACACCTTTTCTAAAACCCAGTCAATTGCCCTCTCCATCTTGCCTTACACACTGACCTTCAGCAGACTCTTCCTACATCAACATACACAACTATTCCATTTCCTAGGAAATCTCTCTGCTTTCATTACTTTCCCTCTGCCCTGTCCACTTTTGACTCCACACAGTGAATTGTGCACAGCTGGCTTGGTAGCAATGTGGCTGCAGCAATATGAAGTTTAGCGTGAAATGAAAAATTCACTGAAAAGCAGGACAAACAGTCTGACATTTCACCCAGCCTCATCTCCTTTCAATCAATGTCCTCCTCTTGGACAAAGACAGATAATATTATGTCTTATTTTAAAGTCCTTGCCCTCATCAGCCTAAATCTATTGCCTTTAGAGGAGTTGTTCACCCGCTGCATTTCAGACAAGTGCACCTTTATGTGGCTCTGACTGCTCCCTGTCTTGACTTCACCTTTCTGGCAGTGTGCCCACTTGGCTGAAAAGAGTCTTAATGAATTGAAAATACAAAAAGGGAGCACACAAGTGTAAATAAAGATAGGCAAGGCAGGAGGAGAACAAAAGCATTGCCTGGGCACTCTGGCACAAAAACAGGAAGGCAAAAGCCCAGCTGGAGCTAGCAAGGGACATTAAGGTTAAAAAGAAACTATTCTACCAGAATGCGATTTGCAAGAGGAAGGTCAGGAAAGATGTGAGTCTGCTGATGAATGGGGAAGAGACAAGTAACAGGCATCAAAGAAGAGGCTGAACCACTCAGTGTCCTTTCTTACAAGTCTTCATAGACAAAGCCTGTTCCCAAGTCCCAGCAATTATCAGCCCCATTCGGAACACACAGGGCCAGTCAACAGCAAAGCAGCAATAAGTTAGAGAATACTTGAAGGAAAATGGGTATGTTCAGATCCACCAGGCCAGGTTCCACCAAGGATCTGACAGAGCTGTCTGATGTGACCGTGAAGTGGTTGTCAATCAGCTGTGGGAAATGAAGGTCAGAGGGCAAGCTCCCTGATGACAAGGAAAAAGCTAACAATATTCCCATCTTTAAGGAAGGTCAAGCAATGAAGGGCGTCCAGGGAATAATTAGTGGGTCAGCATAACCTCAGTCCCAGGTGAACATCCTCTCCTAATCCATCACTGAAGACAGGTGAAGACAACTAGCAAGAACAGCCAGCATGGATTTTTTCAAGGGAAAATCATGCCTGACTCCCTCACTCTCTTCCATGAAGGAAGAGTCTGAAGGGAGAGCAGGGAGGTGCACTGTAATTAGATTTGTGATACTATCTCCTCTTTCAAGCTAAGGAAATACAGGTGGGATGGAAACTGACTGGACTGCTAGGCTTGACATGCCATAGGTGCCCAGGAACAGCAGGGACACGTACCCTTGGATACCTTCATCCAGGGCCTGAGCCGAGACAGAAGTTACAGTGGGCAAACACGCAGCACACATCAGGTTGCAAGGAAAGGCAGGAGTAGATGGATGGAACAGCCACTGTGTCCTCAGTTTCCCTACTGTTCAGTGCCTGGAAAGGCTGCTTCCATCAACACAAAAGGGTAAAAAAAACCCCTGTATATTTTATGCAGTGTTTTGAATCAATTGTCTTGCTAAATTGGAGAGGGTTCACACAGCTTTTTTAAAACACAGCTCTTTTTTTCCTTGGGGTTTGTGCTCCTAAGCCAATCTGGCAGGTGCAGATCTTGTAAGCCCAGGTGATGAAGCAGACCCCAAGAGACAATGAGTTTCAGCAGGTTAAAAATCATTAATGTCTCTATTACTTGTTTGATTAGATGATTAAAATTTCCCAACAAGTGTCTTTCCAGAGATGTGAACTCGGAAAAAGAAGATTCCTCTGAGATAAAAGGTTTATGTTTTTGTTTTTTTGGGGTTGTGTTGTTTTCGTCATTCAAAGTGAATTCAGTTGCTCTTCTTTTTTAGCAGCCATGCTCTCTTGGTTTAATCCTGTGGAGTTTTGATTTCCCTATAGCTATGTCTTGTTTTCTTGCTCCTCCTAGAAAATACAGGAAATTCAATAGCTCTGTGAGGCTTATGTATATTGTTGTTCTTGTGACTGCATTATCACTGACATTTAATGAAAATGTATTCCCCATATTTTGTTAGCCAAACATGCAACTGCTTTTAACTTGTAATAATTGCATAAGCACATTAAGAGATCCTTCCCATTATGCTTATATTACTTTACAGATTTCTCATTTTTTAGTGGAATAGAAAGTTTATTGGCTCCTCAATTTTGGGAACAACAGTGCTTAACTTCTTGCATGAGATTCCTGCCTCATCTTTTGCTGTTTCACTCTGTCTCTATAAAGCCTTTCTTGCAGTTAAAATTCCTTTTGTACAGATAGATTCTGTCATGTGTAATGGCAGGAATAAAAGTAAATATATTTAGTGAAGTATAACATGAAGAACAAGGCAAATTAAACAAGGAAATGAATCATAAGCAATCCTTCTATGCTGGCTAGGTAAGGCTCCAGAAAAGCAAATAAACTCTTTATTTCTGACAGACTTCTTTATTCCACAAAATTTCTGCCCATTTTGCAGAGAGAGAAATACTGAAATTCATTATTTTAATGTAGTGATGAACATCTATGACATAAGACATATTTATGGTTGCAATGAGGTCTGTCCAAGCTAGGGAGACATTCAAATTTCACTAAGAGGTGCGAGTTCATGAGAAATACCAAGAATCCACTCAAAAGTTAATCTATACGTAAGATACAGGTATGCACCTCTAATCAAGCAAAGAGGTAAAAACTTTTTCCTAAAGGTTTTATCTTCCTATTTGGTTGACCTCTGGAGTTCATGCTGCCCCACCAGCTGGGCAGTGAAGCATTGGCATTCCTGCTCCAGGACCCTCTTCAGGTGGAGCAAGAGTATAGTTTGCAAGCAGCTTCCTGGTGCCAACAGGGACTCCTTTCTCCTTGCAATCCCTTCCTGCTCTCCACCTCATGGCTTTGTCACATCTGGTTCTTGTCACAGAATCACAAAATCACAGAATCACAAAATCACACAATCATTTAGGTTGGAAAAGGCCTCCAAGATCATAAAGTCCAATCTTTGTCCAATTTCCAGCTTGTCAACTAGAGCTTGGTACTAAAAGCCATGTCCAGGATAGAGACACTAAGAACCAAGAAATTACACTAAGAAAAGAAAATATTCACTTTTTAATGCACTAGAGTCCTCTACCTTTTAGCTGGTGGTAAAAAGCCAGTTGAGAGCAGGGTGCATTGAAGGCTGAAGTAGGTGAAACCCTTGCCAAGGTCAATCTTCAATACCCTCTCTCATAAAAGAATTATTTGAAGTAGAATTTCTGTCACATTTAAAAACCAAGATGAACCTGCTCCCCAAAACTAAACTACAACTTTCCCCTCCTGCTCTGCAAAAGTTCTTACAGTGTCTTCTAATAATATTATTCAGCTGATGCTTCTAAGATACATAGAATAAATACTTGTTTCACTTCTATTATTTTCCCTTTCATAGCAAGAAATAAGACAGTCTTATTGACCCCGGAAAAAAAAACAAAAAACAAAAAAACAACAAAACAGCTGTACAGAGCCTCTGCAGGATAAGTTGTGAAAGAATTTCAGAAACACGCCCATGAAAACAAGGGTATTTGATTTATTGGAGAAAATTAGTTTGGCAGTCCAAAATGTTAACATTTTCTAACTTCTGAACAGCTTCTCAAGCGAATGTAGAGTTCTTTGATTTTAATGCAATTTTCTAACTCAAAAGCTGCAATAATACACCGAGCTGGGAACTGTATTTTTAGTTAACAGTGTATAACATTTTCCATCATAAGATCAAGTTTTAAGTAGCTCATAGCATGCAGGCTCATTGTTTTCATAGAAAATTTCCAGCTGTGTATTTTTTAAGAATGAGGCTTTTTTTTGTTCGGTTGTTTGGGTTTTCTTTAAGCAACTAAATTGTAGCTGTTGTGTTATTGTGTTTGAGCATGTTTGTATTCAGGAGCTGAGATATGAGGTACAGTGAAGGAGGTATGACTTCCCAGGCCCAGACCATTTTATTCTGCTGTGTGAAATCCAATCCACCTGAAGTTTTAAGCTGCTATAAGATGCTTGTCTGTTATGCACCACCAGCAAAACTGGTCACAGGCTTCACCTTTCGTGAACACTTTTTTAATGATGTCCTGGGTGAGCTCTGGCTTCAGCACCAAAAATCAGCCACATTCACATGGTCTCAGTAGTCTCCTTGCCCGAGAGCAGAAAACAGTCCAAGTACAAAGCTGAGAACTGGCTGTGAAGGAAAGAGACCTGGCAGGTACAGCACCGGTGGAAAGAAGACCACAGGAAAGCCAGAGGAAAGGGATCACAGAGTGGAAGAGGCAAGGATGGATAAAACTGGAAAAAATGGGATCCCAGGCCTCCTGGAGAGACAACCCAGGGTTGCTACGTCTTTGCTCTCTGGTAAATATGTGGGAAAATTCTGTGTCTGTTTTTCAGGTGGCTGGTTGATAAAGAACTACTTTCAGTGGTATCCATTATGCCGTTAATTCAAGTGAGAGGTCTCTGCCAGGATATATTGGTCTTAGCTTTCCTCACAGCCACTTGAAAATCAGTCCATCCTTAGAAAGGTCTGTATTTTCCTTAGTAGTTAGTGGAGAGATTGGTTCTTTTTTGGGTTGTTTGTTTTTTTTTGTTGTTGTTTTTCCCAAATAAACTTATAAGCAAAGCCATGTTAAAAGCACAGATCAAGTGCTCAGAAACAAGATTCCTGAATTAATGTTATTTGAGAAAATGTAAGTTTTATGTTTCTGTGCAATGCTAGACAAGTTTCTCAAATCAGATTTTCCAGACACGTTCACTAATTGGGCATTTCACATCATCTGGGTGCTTTTTTTCCTCAAAGCAATTCAGGCAGGGATGTAATAATTCACAGCAGTGGAAGCTGTTCATGGAATATATCAAGTTCTTTTTAAAAAATCTGAGTACCCTAATCCACCGTTTCCCCAAAATCCAAGTTTTCACTCAGACTTAAAGTCTAACAAACATGGGGAAAAGGGGGTAAAGCAGTTTTCAGACTAATCTGGCCCACGTGTAAATTTTAGAGATGTTTGAAAACATATCCAAAAAACTTTCTGATTATGTTGCCAAGGTGGGAATTTTCTGAATACAGAAATTCCAAGAGCAAAATTATTGTAAGAGTGTTTACAATAATGTCCCTAATATCTGTTCTCTTTAATATATTTCTAAACTAGGTCTTAAATTCCATTGGTAAGGGAGAGTTAAGAAAACAGTATATGGTGGGATCAATCAGAAAGAAATGGGACACAAGCATGATGACCAAGTGACCAAGGAGGCTGGATGCCATGGCAGATCTCCCCCAGCCATGGGGATGACACACTGTCAGCATGACAGTCAGCACATCTGACAGCTCTTTTGTGGGAATGTTCTGTTTACAGGAACAGAAGGAAATAGCTATTTGCAAGTTGCAGAACTTTATTAGATACGGGAAATGAAATACTGGCTTACCTAAATGTGAGTTATCCGACAAAAAAAAAATTAAAGGATGTTGCAGTTATTTGTGGTCTGAAAGAATTTAGTGCCAACACTGCATGTTCTAAAGCTACAGACATTTGCAAAAAGAAAACAACAGGGATACACTTCAAAACCTAATTAGAGGGAAAAGTAGCACAGATCCTGCCAAATCAAGAATTTATAAAAATATCTTAAGTGGCTACTGATTTCAAAGAACTGAGTACCTTTTCACTTTTAGAATACTGAATAGAAGTTAATCCCAACAAGAGGGTATTCTCCATGTAAGAGACCAAAATGTAACAGTTAGATCTCATAGTTTCCAAATTAATCTGAAAACCTCAGCTTCCTCTTGCACTCCACTCTCATTAAAAATCCTTTAGCAGATCTATAAATTAAAAAATCATTGTGGTGCATTCTTACGATACACAAGCTTTTGTAAAATAATATCAGATTCCTATTTTGTATACAAAAAAAGGAAATAAATTAACTCCTGGGTAATATCCCTGAAACATTAGCAGTATGAATGGTGCTGGAGCATAATTAGCTTTGCAGAAACTCCTCTGAACACCCATACACTATGCTATTTAGGTCTAGTTTTGAAAACTGTAATTAAACAGTCAGAAAACCACTGGAAAAGAAACAAAATAACCAGCCACATAAAAGTCACAGGGAGAAAACAAACAAACAAGCCCCTGGTTGATCATTTAGGTTTCTTAATGAGTTCTGGTAGTTCCAGTAAGTTACAGAAGCCAGGAAGAACCTGAGCAGCCAGCTCCCTTCCTTTCAAACTTTAACAACTCTATTAGGCTTCAAAAAAACAAAATCACTGCTCATCTTACTGAAATAACATTTTCCTCCTATATGCATTCTTATCAGATAAATCTATAGCTAATAATTCCTCTCTGCCTGCTCATTTATCCATACTGAAACACCAGGAGAAACACAATTGACAGAGCTCCTGCTAAGCCCCTTTGCCAGCCTGGAAAGGATTTTCAGGGGCTGGGAGTTTATAATTGGGTGACAGAGTGGCATCCATGGAGAAAGGAATGCTGTCCTGTTTCATCACCTCTGGCAGTGATGGCTAGCGTAGGGCTGGAAGAGCCACTAGGTTTGTGGAGAACTGGTGGAACTCTGGCTCACGTGAAGCTGATGGCATCTCTGTAGCCCACCACACCAGCAAGTGGGACAAAACCACCGGACCTGCCTGGACCAGTGATGCCCAACATTCCAGAGCCAGTAACCAGCATTTTTTAAGGGACATTTTGAAGGGTCTTCTTTTTAAGAAGACCTCCTCTTTTTCAACACATTCATCCACATCTGCCTGTTCCCATCACGCCACTTACACCGTTCGAAGCAGGTGGAAATTATTCACGGTTGCCTGCTGGGGATTCCCTTGGCAAATGTAACGCTGGATTAGGGAGCTCACGAGCTGTCTTCCCGGCGGCTCGGGGGCCAGCGAGCACAGCTAGCGGGCCCTGCCGAAACACACCTGGTGTCAGCTTACAGCCCTGCAGGGACACTTCCTAATTGCCCTAAATTAGCCGCCACTGCCTGGTGGACAGCAGAGAATCAAGGAACTTTGACTTGTTGCTGCCGTTCCTGCAAAGGATGTCTTGGCTTGGCCAGGTGTTCAGACAGCTGGCAGAGTGAGCAAGGAGCAGAACCTCGTCCTCCCACCAGGCACGAGCAGTCAGGCCAGGGGGATGGGGTGAGGAAGGGCACCAGACATGTTATCATCCCTGCTCTGCGTCTTCTCGCTGCTGGGGCACTGGGAGATCTTGTGTCGCTGCTAATCTGAATTTAATCTGCGTTTTCTGTTTGAATGCAGGGCCACACTCAGTTCACAGCCTCAGTCAGCTGTCTTTAAATGTGTTGTGCACACTCAAAATGGGAGAAAAGAAATCAACCAGTACAAATCTTAATATAAATACAGAAGGAGGAAAAAAAACCATAACAAACTTACAGGTAAATATGCACATGACTGAATTCTGCCTTTTGTCTCACACCCACACCTCTGAAATGGAATAAAAGGACAGTTCAGTCCCGAGGTACACGAATATTGACTGAGGTACAGTTCATGAGTAAATCCAGGCTGAACTGGATATAAACATGTTCATATGGCTGGGAGAAATGTAAGCAATTGAGCCCATGACTTTGGTACAGCTTTGGCTGCAAGCTGATGGAATATCATTGTTTCTACACCTCCAATCTGTAGAGCTGTATAAGATGAAAATTTACACGTTCTTACTCCTTACTCTGAACAAAGAGAAAACTGATTTTCACAAGGATCATGATCTGGGAGCTCCCGTTGATTTTAATCAGTGGTCAACAATTCTGAAAAAATTCCTTAGGTACTCATGCTCTACTGCTTAGGCAGTCAGACTATCAGCTCCCATCCCCTGTTTGTAGAAATCTTTTAAAATAAATTATTCATGGAGAAATACTAAAAAATACTAAGAAAATGAAAGACAATTTGGGTATTAGATTTGCATGATATATATATATATGAGATTTTTGTTGTGTGCTTTGTTAGCTGTTTATCAACCTACCAATCCTCACCCCTAAGGGAAAAAAAAACAAACCAAATAAGAAAAGGACAAAATTGGAGGACAATATGGTATAAAGGTCTCTGATCTCCTTGACTTTTTTCATAAATAAAAGCATTTAATCACGGAGAACACATAACAGGAGATTCTGGCTATGTAACAAGTTACAATCTATTTCCATCAATTACCTGCAGTCACAGAAATGCATTGATCCCTTAGGTTGGAGAGGGGACAGACAGACAAGTGGCCCCACACCAGCATGGTCAGACCTTGCTGCTCTCCTTCCTCTCAACAGAAACCGCCTGTACATCATGGCATTTCCCAAACAGCCTATCCTGCACCTAATCCCTACAATTAAAAAAACCAAAAAAAACCAAAAAACCAACAGAAATAGCTTAAGAGTAGAAAATTACCACAAAAGCCACCTTTTCTTAGTCTTTTCTAGATAGAGACTCAATGCTTCACCAGGAAAATCAGAGAAAAGTCATGAAGAGCTTTTGGTGGTAAAACTGTTCTGATCTCTTGTAGCCTGAGTAACTGAAAGAGGCTGGGACACATTTTCAAGACTTTTAAAGAAAGATGTAATTATGGCATAAAGCTAGTATTGGTATCTTATAATCTTTCATTAAGTAATTCTGAATGCACTGTAGGGTGACTCTAAATGGAACAGAAATATCTATTACCACAATACAGAATACTAGTAAGAAACTCCTGTGACAGAAAAGCCTACGTATTTGAGAAAGAACTGTGAAAGCATTGAAAAGCTTCACTTTTCCAAATTAACTCTGATCTCCAGATTTTGAAACTGAATTTTGGAGTCATTATGTTTGAATAATAAAAGGGGCTTGGTATATAATACACTGCTTTAGATTAGGTTTATCAAGTGTCTATAAAAGCAGGATGTTCATCTCTTTTGTCTTCTGGGTGAGGACTCCTTTATTGTAGTGTAGTATCTTTTGTTTTAATGCTGCTCTGCAGTGGATTGCCAGCTCATTAATTTTTCTGCTATAACACCCAAATCCCTTTGCTGATCAGTGTGCTGAATGATTGATTCCCTGCTCCCAGACTAATTTTTTACATTGGACTGCATTTACCATCTGGTAGATAAATCATCCAAAACACTCAAATTCAGAGCCTGGTTCCAGTGATCCTCTTTGTTCAGTCAGCAGCATGAATATCACTTGCAAATAGGAGGTTGTGTTCTCTCACCTGGATAACTGTTCCATATTGCAGACACAGGTTTTAACAAAGAGCATTGAGACAACCATAAACCTCTTTTCATTAACAAAACAAAACAGAGAAAAAACCCCACCAAAAAGACCCAAAAACAAAACAAAACAAAAACAACAAGAAAAAATAAGTACCTGTTCTTTGTTTTCTAGCCAAAATTTTTGTTTCATCCCTACCACAGCCACTTGCTTCTCACATGAAAAAGAGTATTTCTTACAGCACAGAACCAATTTTGCACATTTCAAACACATTTAACTATTTTCACGAAGATATCCTTTGTAGTTGTAAACACCTGCACAAGTGAAGGACATCCCTTAAAACAGAGAAACACAATGAAATAAATTGCCTTCTCAACCCATATTTCATATGAGAAAACAATTCTATAACCTCAACAGGAGCCTGCCTGTTTTATTTTCACTTTTATAACCCTGAAATGATACTTCCATAAAATTATACTTCCAATCAAGACAGCAAGAAAGAATTCTGCCTCACAGAATTGTCTCGGCAAAATTCTAGGAGAGGTGAAGGATGAAGAAAAAGCTGTGGGAGAGACACAGTGCTTCAGGAAAAGAACCATTCATCTGCATGCTGCCCATGGCAATACCACTTGGGGAGGGGACAGGGCACCCCTTTCTTTAGTCTAAGGATCTTTTGCTGCTCTTTGCTGCTCTGGAGACCCCATTTGGCACAACACACTGACCTCTGTCTCTCCCAGAGGGATCAGGCAGAGGCAGCACACAATCAGAGTCAATACTAATTAGCAAAATGTAAACATTTCATTAGATCAATGCTTCCTTGAATTCTTAAAGCAACAAACGGCTATCCAGCCACAATTTTTTATCAAACTTGCCATGGGCAAAGCTGTTGAAAACACTGTTTTAGCTGTCTCCACCAACCAGGTAAAGACTTTAAAACTTGTTCATGTGCTTTATGGACACCCTTAAGGATTAAAACTTGTATTTTCAAAAGCACTCATTCATTTTGAATGCCTAGATTATTCTGGACACCTTCTGCACAGGCACAAACACCTTTAACTATCCCGTCTCACAAGCTTTTGTTTTGCTTTGGCTAAGAATCTTGTTCAGTTCAAAATTTTAGAGGAAATAGAGCCACTTCTGCAAATGATGTTTATCTAAACACTCATTCTTTGTAGTCATATGTGAAGTGTCTCTGAATAGGAAAGAAAGCAAGTAAATCTCCTGTGTGCTACAACCAAATCCTCCATACACTTCAGGACACTGCAACAGGACACTTTGTCCACTTTGTCACCCACTGCTGAAATATATCTGTGTTTACAGGAGGTTTTCTATAGCCATAGGCAAGCAGACGTGGAACCATGTTTTCATGCGGGCTGTGTCCCTCCTTCCCTCACTGCCTGCAGTACTCTCATCAGTTAATAACTGAGACTGGTTAAAACTGTTCCTAAAGCAGCATTTTTTTATGCTGTCAGCCACAGGTGGACACTGATGTGTGTCAGACTCCTGAAGCTGGGTAGCAAAGTGTCAGTCTGGGAAACAGCCAGGGCTGAATCTGGGATAAAGCAGTAGCAGCCCCTACAGACAAGCATTTTGTGCTCCCCTTGAACACACCATGGTGATCAAGGGTAGATTAACCAGAGTTTGCACAGATCCAACTCTCTGGCTTGCCTGACTGCCCCCATTCACCCCATCTGCTTCCACATGGATCCCATGAGACACCAAGGAGGTGCCCCAGGGCCTTTCCTTGAGGAACACTGCTGTTGCCTGCCAGCAAGCCAGGAAACTTGAATGAGGCTGCCTGCAGCTTTGCAGCCAGGCAGAGCCAGATTTCAGGAGGTTTTGGCCTCCAGACAAGACCTGAGAAGAACCATTTCATGTCCTCAACACCCTTTTGTCTGTTTGTCGACATTGTACCTGTTCTCTTCTTTGGCTGCTCTCCAGGGGGTGGTCTATGCACCTTAAAAAAGTACAAAGAGTTTTGTATCTTACTTAAGATACACAGGAGCATGCCAAGGTCTCAGCCTGGAGACCTAGGAAAAGGTGGAGAAGACCCAGCACCTACTAAGACAAGTCAGAACACTTCAGAAAAATTACTGACAGTTTTGTCTTGTTCCAGATTTTCTTCCCTTTAATTTTTACATGTTTTCCTGCTGGTCTTAATTAGCACTCTTTTTCAACCATGGATGAGGATCCTGAGAGCTTGAACAGTTACATAAGGTGGGTGTTTCAAGACTGTGATTGTAACTGCAACTAAATTTGTTTTTATAATACGAAATCAAAAGAGAGGTATTACAAAGGTTCAGTTTTATTCTAAACCACATCCTTTAAACACTGTTTCTGTAACACATAATCTATTATCAGAAAAGTCCTGCCTTTTCAGTTCTTAGAAATGGTCTACTGTAATGAGAATTTAAATTATCCTAAAATAAATCCCGATTTGCTAGTCAAACACTGCCTCCTCACAAACCACACTGTGACCAGTGAGGCAGTTTTAGAGCAAGTTAAAAGAAATTGAACACTGATATCAGTGTAACATTAAATTGCTCTCTCAAATGGAGAAATTCACATCAATAGATATGCAAATGCATGCAGAGGCTGATCTGTCTACCAGCTCCCAGCCAGCCAGGTCTGGGCATGTAACCAGGTCAGTGAGAACTGAAGCCTTTCAGGTACTCTTGTAGCAAAGACTTTCACTGGCATCTTGCTCCACAGAACACAGAAGTTCCCTGGCAAGAATCTTGCAGAGAAAAAAAGACCTGGAAATTTTTCTCCTTTAAAATAAACAAGCAAATAGTACAACATATGATCCATAAATCCCAGATACCTAATGGCTCAACTAATGGCACCACTAGATACTGTCCTAATAATACAAGATTAAATAATTCTGCTTTCACATCCCCCTGAAGCCATCTGTGAACTAAATTAGAACTCAAGATACATTGTAGCTGTTCATCAAGACAAATAAACAGATTTCAGGTTCTCCAGGAAACTTTAATTTCATCAGATCACAGTTTTGACTGCTGAGCTTACTCCTAATCAGATTTTGTCTGCAACTTCTTATCCATTTGTTGAAGAAAAATACCATATAAAGAAGACCAAGAAATGGTTTCATAAAATAAAATTTCTTATCAACTGATTTAGCGAAAAAAGCTCTTCCTTACACACTTAGGATTTCCCCAAAATACAGCTCCACTCTCCCACACTCTCTCTTTCTCTTCCTCTATTTCTCCATATTTCCAAATTGTTAGAATTTCAAGATGATCTAGGAATAAACTACAGCAATTAGAAGGGACTATTTAGTTTACAGCATAGTTAGAATTTAATTATCATTTTCTTATTATCTAAAGCTATTTTTGGGATAGAACAATTTTTTTAAACAGTACTTCTGCAAAGCATGTCCTTGGCATTCGGTTTTACTGAGCATTACAGTCAGTTTAGAAAAAGTCAGGCTTCCACCTCAATAATACCAACATCCCCTCTCTCCACTCTTGTTCCACAGCACCTGTAAGTGAGGAGGATATGCAGGAGTCTCGAGTGAGAAGAATAGGTCCTTTTTCAACATTCCTGATGCTCAGCATTCTCCCTTCCCCAAAGGTTACAGCTACTGTTATCCTGGGAACTATTGCCACTGCCTGCTTTGTGGACACTCACCAAAGTCTGACCACAGGCTGGAAAAGTCACAGGTGCTTCCGGTTGATGGATCAATGGTGGAATGTAATAATCTCTTTAGAGGAAAAGGGTACAGACTCCTGTCAATATTGGTCAGATTCTCTACATTTGTACCTCTCTACCTAAAGTTCTTGGCCATAGCTTCTTATTTTTTCAAGTCCAAACCAATATTAACACTCCCCTTTATCCAGTCTACTGTCAACTCTAGAAGAAAACTGACAAGATATAAGTATAAAAAAGTTATCCTTACATCAACAGGAAGAAAATGACCAGACTTCTTGTTTTCCCCTTAATAGGAATTATCAGAGAGATCTTGGTACAGAACGTAGTATTTTCCACAACAAACACAGCTTCTTTTTTTACTCTTTTCAAAAACCAATAAAGAAATTGGATTCAATCCAAACCCCTCAGTCAAGCCTCAATTGCTCCATCACACTACCAGTCCCCACTAGTGACAATGGTGGAGTGACACCTGTTACAAGATGATTTTCTGCTATTCTGACACTTTCAATTTTACTTTAATTACCTTTTGGCTCTTTAATCAGCATAAGAATCTGTACTGCAAGGACATTTAATGTCTAGGCAATTACACTAAAGGGAAACAAATATATGCATGCTACTGTCTGAGCTTTAATTTCTCTTTTAAATAATTGTTTTTACTTTTTACTTAGAATTGATTTATATTCATGCCTTATGATAGTTTCTCAAAGTGACATGTAACCTGGCTGAGTTTAGATTATTTACTTCAGAAGTTCAATTGGCACAAACACATATCACATTTTATTTGGCTTGACTGTTATAATTCATTTACAGGATCATAACTCAGAGTATCATAGATAAAATAACCAATTATTCTAGTCCTGTCTACCATTTCAGATCAAGTGTAACTATGCAAACACAAAACAACATGTAATTCCTAAAATACAATCATTTACCTGAACCTGTATCTCTCTTACATCCCTTGCTCTTAATGTTCTCACCAACAGGGCTGCGTATCTTTAGCACAAATTGGTTTTGCTCTCTCTAACTTAGAATGATACACAAAAAAAAAAAAACCCTCATCCACTTAATTTGAGGAAAAAGCACAAAGGGTATATCTGTTCTAGCTGATAAGCACAGATGAAAGCCAGTCTGGAGGCCACATCTCATTCTGGTTCACAGAGCTCCCACTGAGCCCAGGCAGAAACCACGGCTGAGCTCCAGAGACCAGCAGTGCCTGAGGTTTATATCCTCCAAAATCCACGGTCACATCTGCCACGTGGACTGGGCCAAGCGAGCTACATGCTTGTGTTCACTCCCCCTTCTTACAGCAGGGACAGCCTTCATCCAAGCTGCAGGCAACACAATAGTTTAGAGTGAGAAATAGTGCACATAAAAGTCAATTTGGCCAACTCACTAATTATCTTAGTGCTTCACCTCAAGGGTAGACATACTAGATATGAATATCTTTAGACTCCATCTTATCCTGAGGAAAAACAGCTACAACAGCACCATAATAGAAGCCCAGCAATAGTAAGCCTGCTGCAGGATCTGGAGGACAGATATGAAGGCATCTAAGAAAGTGATGGAAACAAATGCTCCATATTTGCATTTAAACAGGATCTCATCTTGCTCATTCAATCCTCAATAAGCTATCTTGAAACAACTTTATTTCTATGCACTTCACTCAGAGAGATCTTAAGAAAAGCAGGGGCAGCACACAGTCTGTGAGACTCCCAGGTGGTGCACAGAATCATCCCTAGCAAGCCTATTTTGTCACGAGGGAACAGCACACTAAAAGGCTTACAACACAAGCGTATCCCTGCTAATTAAAATCCTGGGTGTTCACACCCACAGCAGTGCACTGAGCAATATCATTGAGTCTGTGTACCTTCCACCTAAATCTGCAGGGTTTGGTCAGCTATGATCCAACTACAACTCCCGTGGCTCCACAGGTGACCAGAGCACATCTCACACAAGAGATTCAACCAGACTAAAACTGAAGCTGATGATGCCCACACGTGGTCTGTGCCTCTGGAGAGCACCATCAGACTAAGATCTGAGGGAGGAACTGTATGTTGTGATTACCTTCACACACAGGATGCTCAATAACCCCCTGTAGTTCCCAGCTCCCTTACTAAGGACACAGCTACCCCAGAGCCTGAGTGCAGCATCACACCACCAGCACATGGACAGCCAGGGAGGATCAGAAATGTTACAGAAGAAGACTACAGGCAGCACTGGAAATAATGTAAAATCTCCAAAACACCACCCTAGGACTCTCTTCTCCAGACAGAAATACCTATTTTGTTTTTACCCCATTCTGCGTTAAAACAGGGATATTTTATTTCATTAGCTTAGCAAAGTATGGATTGACAGATGAACAAACACACACAAGTCCACATTGTCAATTAACTCCAGATACATCTTAATTCTCTGTTTCCTGCTCTAATCACTTTATCAAATGTTCTTCCCTTGGCCAGGGATGATGCAATTATATCATAATTTAACAAAAGGCCAAGCTGTGATGCATGTGCCAAAGGAGCAGAATCAAGGCTGAAAAAGCCATCTTAATCTTCATGCCGTCTGCCTGTGTTCTCCACTTTGCAATGTTCTTTTGCTACAGCAAACTCTTTCTTAAGCAACATACTCTGTAGCAATAAAGGAGAGGACTTCAGCATTTCTGAAAAGAAATAACAAATAAATAAAGGTAGCTATATAATCTAACAATGATAAAATGTTACCAGCCCAGGAACCATCTCAAGAAGTGCAAAAAAGCTCTGAAGGCAGCAGGTCCGACTGATGTACATATTAAACTTGCAAAACAGCAGAAGAAAGGAGAAGCATTTTTCTTCTTTGAATATGGAAAGCAATTTAGAGAATGCAGCCATTTGAAGCAGTAGTAGTAGTGTTCTCAAGTTTAACTTTCAGTATAAACAGCACTGTATGTGGTAGCAGTCCACTGAGAAGGGTGCTAATGCCAACATCTGGCCCCATGTGTAAATACAGGAAACTCATCTTTTACAGGGAGTAGCTCCTTCAGTAAAAGTTAATGAAGCTGTGCAAAGGTAAGTGAGGGGAAAATCTGACCCAGATATTGTGTGTTGATGCTAGTTCTTTCAAAATAAAGTTGAGTACTGAAACCCTGCCATTTTGCATGAAACAGTTAACACAGAGCAGAATCTGACTACTGCATTTAAAACGAAATTTTCCTTCCGTATTTTTGGAATTACCCTGAAAAGAGTGCCTGCCACAAAAGTATGTATATAGCACATACATTTGCTTGTGCCTATTTTTAGTAGAACCAAATCATGCTGAATGCCTTCAATATAGCATACGGTTTTCTAATTCCAGGCTGGAAAGCCCTCTTTCTCTGACAGTTTCTAAATAATGATATCCCTGTGTTCCGCATCATCTTAGAAACTTCCTCATACATTTTAGCAGCCTTCCATATTTAATCTCACTGATTTATGCTCATGCCATGGTCTAATGACCCACATGTCTCTGATGGGTAAGCCGCTAACGCCAGTGACACATTAACCTATTAACCCCTCTTTAAAAATAACCATCATATTCGTACAAATAGAACGGAAAGTCAGGCAGCAGCAGCAAAACAGTAGCATTCCGGTGTCACACAGTAACACTGTGTATATCTAAACCGGGTAAAATGAAGAGGAGCGTTTCAAGAATGTGTAGCAGATTTATTGTATTGCAAGACCATTTTGCCACAGTTTGCTGGTCTGCGAATTTGATAGCCTGCTTTAGCAGCATTATCCGTATTGTAAATGTAATTGGGAAGAAGATCACTCCTCTGTTCACTCATTTCTTGAAACCTCTTGGTACAGTTTGGGAACCTTACCCTGGAAGGTACCGAGAGTTCCTTCCAACACGTAAATTGCCTTCCAATCCCGCTGAAGACAATGGGAGCGGGGGGCTCTGCGCACAGGGTGAGAAACCTTCATCACCTTGGAGAAGGCACTTTGCTCACTCTCGCTGGCGATTCGTGCAGTGGAACAAACCCATCATTTTAAAAGGCAGGAGCAGGCATGCACAGCCATTTTTTCAGAGAAAAAAAAATAAATTCCCTTTTCTAAAATAGTAGTTTTAGAAGACAAACAGATCTTTCTAAAAACCTGTAAACTTTGTATTGTATGCATTTACTTTGTCCTACTTCAAAACCATCATATCCCTCAAGATCTAAGAAAACGTGCTGCTGTTGTGACAAACCACATTTGCAATCTTACGATATCAGCGTATAATTATGTATATTATGTCTAAGTCATGCAACCAAAGCAGGGAAAACCCCCCAGAAAAGCTTATTCTGAGCTCCTCAAGGGGTATTTTGCTGCCAGCACCTCATCCAGAGTGAATACAGCAGCCGGCAGACGGACTGGGCTGTTCACAGCAAGAGTGAGACCCAAGAAAGAGCCCGTGTGAGCCATCAGGGGCTGCGCTCACGGCTGCCGCCCGGCTCGCACCGTCTGCCAGCGGCAGGACGGGCACGGGGCAGCGGGAGGGGAGGACGGCGGAGGAGGGGGCGGGATGCGGGCAGCCCCGGGGCGGCCGGCGCGCACCTGCCGGCACCGCGGCGGGGGGCAGCGGGGAGCAACAAAAGCCGGGAGGCGGCAGCAAAACCCTTCCCTTCAGCGGGGAGACCTCGGGAGGGGGCTCCCCGCGCCCCGGAGAGGGGCA
>VYXF01010303.1:2199122-2213930 GCA_013397295.1 Polioptila caerulea | reverse complement strand
CGCGCTCCTTTGTGCGCGGCGCCCGGCAGCGCCGCCGCTCCGCCTGCAACAAAGGGAGCGGAGCCGAGAGGCTGCTGCTGCCGCCGCCGCCGCCGCCGCGGAGGGGGAGGAGGAGGAGGGAGAGAGAGCGAGAGAGAGGGAAGGGGGAGGAAGCACACGTGATGGCAGCCCCCTCCCCCGGGACCGGAGGGGAGGTGAGGGGCTTCTCCTCGCTCGGCGGGCAGGGCGAGCGGCGGCGGCAGCGCCCGCCCTCACGGCGGGGCCGCCCCCGCGGGGAGCGGGTGCGGGGTCCCGGGGCGGGCCGGGCCGGTAGCGGGCACCGAGAGCGCCCGTGGGTGAATGGAGCAGAGAGGGTCCCCAGGGGCGCCGAGGAAGGAAGACCGCTAGCACCGCGTTTGTCACTGTCCGGGGTGGTTTTTGTTGTCCACTAATAAGCCGGCGTGAGTGGGGTTGAGAAAGAAAGCAAAGAGATCATCTCTTCCTTTAATTGTGAGGGTTGTGTTTCATTTTTACTGAACGGGAGCCCAGCATGTATAGCGGGAGCATTTGCACCAGTCCAAGTCAATTAATATGTTCAGGGCGAAGGCAGTGAGTTTTGTAGCGAAGTGCTTTTACTATCTACGGGTTTTCCAGTCCCTTACATGGAGACACATCAAAGGTCAGAGGCACTGCACAGGTAGAAGGTACCAGACAGGTATCTCGAGTGCAGATGCTCAGCATGTATCTGTGTGGCTGAAAGCTTTGTGTGAATTGACAGCACAGAGACTGTTTTTTCATGGTGAAAACACAAGACAATGCTTTACATTCAACGAGGTTTTTTCCTGTCTCAGTTGTCACACTTTATGCAAGATTTTTAATCCACTGTGCAAACCATTTGCTTTTCAGTATTAAAAACTACCTTTTCCCTTGATCTCTCTTTCAGTACACACCGCTGATGGGCTGTAAACTGTAGAGCTTATGTGAGGAGATCTGGCTTGCACTCAGGTATAGCTCTTGTGTGAGGAGACCTTTGAGCAGTTTGTAAACCAGAGCAGTCAAGAGCAAGGCCATAAATCCAGGAGTAAGCTTTGGGGAGGCACAGTGATCAGACATATAAAGTCAGATTGTTGTCTGTTTAAATACAGCATTGACGACTAAGTCCTGTGTTACTAAGAGAGCAATTTCCTTTTGGCACAGAGGGTTCAGCACGGGCTGCCTCTGCCAGGGAAATGATCTTCTGTAATTACTTGGTGATACTAGATGTGAGAAGAGCTCTGCTCCTCAGTAAGGTGGGGCATATTAACTCGAATGGAACTGGTGCTGATGAAACTGGGCTGCTGAGGTACCCTGGCCAAGATGTTCAAAGCTCTCTAGGTTTGCATGCTGCCATCTGGTCTGCTAATAAGATGAATCTTCGGGATCTTTGGGTCATGGGACTGGCACAGGTGTTTTGAAGGCAGTATTTTGCTGTTGTAGGAGCAAATGCTCTGTATAGCTCCTTCCCTAAACACATCTAGATCCATCTTAGGCTAAATATGCTGTTTTCCTGTATCTCTTGCTGAAGGGCTGGACCAGAACAGCCCTCGTCTTGAACATATTCAAGACCAGTTCACACTCACTTGTCCTTGTGCTATCCAGTGTTCCAGTTAGTAATTTCTCTTTCCCTTGCATTTAAATCTGTAATACATTTATAGGCAGTAGTCATAGCCACTCTTTGCTGGTCTTACCTGCCAGTACATTTTATTAGTCTCCTCCTGTAAGACAGAGCCTCTGTAACTCAGATTTTACTGCACTAGATAAAGTTTGGTTTCAGCTTTCTTTAGCATAGCTGCAGTTTGTAACAGCTTTTCCCAAACTATTGGCAGTCTCTGCAGTGGAGGTAGTATCTCCTGATTTCTTCCAAAATTACCTTTTCTACTACAGCCAATCTGCTGTTTATATGACTGAAATGCACCGATGGTTCAGGTCATGGTGTGAGTGACAAATACCACGCTACTCTTCATATTTGTCATTTACAGCCCATAATAACAATAATGCTTTTTATAAATGTCTAAGTGCCCGACCATATCTTTTCCATTGTTGCAGTTCATCCCATTTCTTTTATTCCAGTCCTCAAGATTATCTAGTCATCTTTTCAGTATGTTCTGAACCTCCTTTCTGTTAACAGTCTTACACAGTTCTTTGTGTCCACTTCCCCATCTACAACAATGAAAAAATATGCAAATACAAACTATAGGTCTCAGAACAAATTTGAACAGTAACAGTACTTCTCCCAGTTCAAACATCCTGGGCAGCAGGTATTCTGCTATAGGGAGCTCCCAGCTGAATTTACCACTTTGTTTCAGTTCCACGTCTTTCAGTTTGGACAGGCAAACTATATGCTGGGCTCATAGAATGGTTTGGGATGGAAGGGTCCTTAACTGCCATCCAATTACAACCCTTCTGCCATTTACAGGGACACCTTCCACTAGACCTGCTAGCTCAAAGCCCTGTCCAACTTGTCCTTGAACCCTTCCAGGGATGGGACATCCACACACTCTTGAAGTTTAAAATTGCTGCCCCTTGTCCTAGCCATATAAACCCTTGTAACAAGACACTTTCCAGCTTTCTTGTAACAAGACTTTCTCTGGCTTTCATCCATCAGATGCTGGAAGGTTGCTATGAGGTGTTCCTGGAGCCTTCTCTTCTCCAGGCTGAACAACTCGAACTCTCTCAGCCTGTCATAGAAGTGCTGCAACTCTCTCATCATCTCTGTTTCTCTTTTCTGTGCTTGCTCCAACAAATCCATGGTCTTCTTATCTTGCAGGCCTCAGAGCTGGCCACAGTATTCCAGGTAGGATCTCACAGGAATGCAGTAAAGAGGGAGCATCACCTCCCTTGATCTGCTGGACACACTGATTTTGATGCAACCCAGAACATATTTGGCTTTTTGGGCTGCAAATGCACATTTCGGGCTCAGGTTGAGCTTCTCATCAACCAACACGCCAAATCCTCCTCCACAAGGCTGTTCTCAATCCATTCTCTGACTGATTTTGTGCTTGGGATTGCCCTGATCTAGGTGCTTTGCCTCTTTGAGTTTCTGAGGGTCACACAGGTCCACCTCTCAAGCCTGTCTGGGTCTATCTGGGTAGCATCCCTCCCCCCCACTGTGTCACTTGCACCACACAGCTTGGTGACATCGGCAGACTTGCCAAGGGTGCTCTCAATCCCCCTGTCCTTGGTGCCAACAGAGATGTTAACAGCACCAGTTGCAATACCAACCCTGAAAACATCACTCATGTCTGGACTCCAACTGGACATTGAGCCTTGGCCTGCAACCCCTTGAATGTGACAACCCAGACAGTTTCTTATCCCCTGAGTGTTCCATTCATAAAAACATGTCTCTCCAATGTAGTGATAAGGATGTTGTGCAGGACAGTGTAGAGTGTTTTGCACTTGTCCAGAAAGATGATGTCAGCTGCTATTCCCTTAATCCACCACTGCTGTAACACCATGGTGGAAGGACACCAAATTTGTCAGGCATGATTTGCCCTTAGTGTGAAACAAGTCCAGATAGATTGTAAGTAAGCGTTATGGGATTTGGTTTTGGCTTTTTGGGTGTTATTTTTTGATTCCTGGGATGAAAGTCATGCCATTTTTTATCTAGAAAAGCCACATCTGAGCAGTGCTGTCTGGAAGCATCTCTAGCTAGTTTAAAGTGAGTGATACAGTCATGCTTGATTGGCAAATTCACACTATGCCAGCTGGGTATTCATTTCTATTCTTTTCTCTGATATATGTATTAAAAAAAAAACCCAAAATGCTGAACACTTTCCTGCCAGCTTTAAAAGCAAAAGAATTCAGAAAGAATTTGAGCAAGCTGCTTCTGCAGTGCAAATTGTTGCAGACGGAGGGAATGCCACACCAACAAAATGACAGATCCTGTGTTTCTTTGGGATCACACTAAACTCTGCCACATTTGGTAACTTCCATCTTTGGCAAGTAAATGTAACTTTATTGCAGTTACCCAACATTTTCACTTCTGCTCACCTCCAACTGCTCCTCTGTGAAAGTAAGAAGCTGTATAGATTGCTGAAAATTGTGGTCATTGGTGAACTCTTGAATACCACCAGCAGTTTTTAAGTCCCCTGCTGATGCACACACAATTTCTCCCCTCCTCCCCCTGATTTTTCCCCAGTAGTTGTAGAAATGAAGATGTACAGCCAAAGGGAAATGGGGAATGTGAATGAACAGAGAGGAGCTGCCAGAGCAGTGAGAGTGATTTCATTTGCCAGAGAACTGGATACAATACAGATACACTTAATTGTGAAAGCACTGTTTTATTTTGTCTTGGAGAGCAGAGATCTATAATTTAGCGAAACCATCAGAGTGTTGTTTGGAGCCCCCTGCGGCCTTGTGCATCAGACAGGAGAATCTTGCTCTTGCCAGGTGTTTTGCCAGAGAATTGTACTTATTAGTCTCAACTTTCCTTCTTACCCAAAAAAAAAACCTTCGCAATTCCTGCACTTGTAAAGAAAACATCAAAAGTATTAAGATTATAAACTGTAAAAGTGTTCATAGAATCAAAGAAACATAAAAATGTTGAGGCTGGAAGTGACTTCTAAAGGTCATCTTGTCCAACTCGTCATGTTCAAGCTGGGCCACCCTGAACCGATTGCTCAGAACTTTGCAGTGTCCAAATATTTTTTTAATATTTCCAAGGATGGACAATCCAAAATCTCCCTAGGCAACCTGTGCCAGTGCTTGGTCACCCCCACAGTGAAAATGTGTTTCCTGATGTTCAGAGAAAAGTCCCTACATTTCACTTTGTGCCCATTGCCTCTGGTTTGAAATCAAAGATGCTGTCTAACAAAATCTAGAATCAGCCTCAACAAAAGACTCAGGAGTTCTCTCATACAAACTATTTCACTTTTGTTACTTGATCAAAAGTACTCATTTTATTCAATAGTTGAATTTATTTATCTGTCTCTGTTAGGGGGTTAGTGCTCAAAGTCTCAAATGACACTAACCTAAATCTGCCACCTTCAGTATTTGCAAGCTGGGTAATACAAATAAGTATCTTCAGTATACAGTCCCACTGTATTCTGATAAAAAAAAATGAGTGCAAAACTAGGAAAGAACTGGATGGCACTGGCTATGCCATTTAGTTTCATACATAGCTCATTATCTATTAAACTTTGTATTTAATTCATTTATTCTTTTCAGCACCACAGAATTTCTTCTGTTACTGCTGAGTTCTTCAGCAATCAGATGCATGGCCCAGGATTTACAATGATGTCAGATTTGGGAGTCTATCCAGCAGACCCTGCACAGGTTGTTCTTGCCACACTTACCATTTGAACAGAACTGTGGAGAAGTTTTCCTGCCTAGGAGGCTCTCAGCTGAACAGAAGGAGTGTTTAGCATAGCACTCTCTTGCTCCTTCCACCCAGGACTAAATATGTGGCACCAGTCTCAGATCAATACTTGCCCTTCATCAAAGTGTCACATCTAAATTTTGGTCCAGGAGTTTGATCAAGTGATTCAAGTATCTAACCCCACTCAAAGCTAGGGGGGAAAAATAGTCAGTTTAGGCCAAACTGAATTTGCTGTCACAGTAATGAGGACAGAGTGAGGGGGGGCAAGAGCTCAGTAAAGCTGGGCTTGATGCTGCTGCTCCTAAGAGCTGGGAAAGAGAAGGCTGATTACTACTTGTGCCCTTCCCCTGCCTATGTAACCTCATCAAGGCTCTGGGGCAAGTAAGACAGGCAGTGGTGCAGTGGCCATTTTACTGCCCCCCAGCACCCTGCTGCCCTGTTCAGCTGTGTCCTTTACCAGTATATAAAGCTGCCTCAATATCTCATCAATTTTTGAGGCAGCAACATGCTTAGGCTGGTTATTATTGGGAAGCTGAGAACTCTTTCCCTTGTAGTATGCCACTCTGTTTTGCATTTTCTACCCCACTCCTAGAGTTCTTCTCTATTCCCCTCCTTTTATTTTAATCTTTAACTTTTTAGGTGTTTCCCTAGATTTTACGTTTTTCCCTTTTCTGTTCACCATGGTGCCAGATCTTGCAGTTCTTTTGCCCCTTCTTTCCCAGAGTATCTTTATTCAGTCAAAAGGCATGACTAAATGCCCATTTGGGTCAATAAGATGGCTTCTAAGAACCAAGATGAATCTGTATTTCTTCTCATGGAATTTCGTGTCGCAATGTCCTCATGAGTTAAGAAATAATAGTGAGTCCACTTTGCTGCTGGGAAAACCAGGACACAGAGATTTCTTTTTCTAGCAGCAATCACAGGACACAAAGGATTCTGTAGCCATTGCAAAACAAGATCCTTACTTTTCAAAACCCAGTTTCAAACACATGCTTCTCCAGCACACTTGAGTTCCTCCCAACTCTAACACCTTCTGTTGACATTTATTCACAGTGGTAGCAGGAACAGTAGGGGAAGCTTCAAACAATTCTGAGGATTGGCACAAATTTGTTTGCCCATATCACTTGTTTTCAGTCCTCTATTCCAGACATTTTTCCTCCTGTTTGGCTTATATAATAAAATATGAGCTGTCACTTAACACCTTCACATCTTTTAATCTTTCCTAATGAATTAATTCTTTAGTAAATTAATGTTTGTTACCCTTTTCTCAGTCTAATCTGTTGACATATCTCTTCTTCAAACACTTCCAGACTAACTGCTGATCAGTATAAGTGACTTCCAGATGCTGATAAATGCATTTCTCTCTTATTGATCAGTTTTGGTTCTTTGTTAGTGAATTGTATTTAAACTGCAGCTAATTCCCAGCACAGTAACCTGTATGTGCCTGGGGGTACCAGGAAGGTCTCGCCTGGCTCAGTTCTGCAGATTTTCCACTGTGTTCATAAAATCATGACAATTTTTCAATCCTGCTTTTAGCTTTTGGCATCCTCAAAGGCAAAAATATAAAATATTTCATTGAACTTGACCTCCATTGCCCCAAAAGCTCTCTGTATTCTGCATCAGATGAGTATTCAGTTTGCTTTAAGTTTAATCTTCAGTTAATGAGTACTAGGGCTCTTGCCAATTATACCCCTTGCTTTGAGAATACCCTTCACATTGTTATCTGCAATTCTTAATCAAAATGCAAAAGCAGATTAAAGAATGACATGTTTTATGCTGTTTAATTGTCCCCAATGACTGGTTTTAGTAGTACATTATATGGTAAAATATTCTAAAACATTTTTGTCAAGGGCTTCTGTAATGTCAGTTTTATTTTGTTTTAATTTTTGCTGCAGAAACTCACAAGTGGATGCAGCACACAGTTTGTCAGCCCAATGAAGTCATGTAGAAAGGGACTATTACTTCCCTGTGCTTGTGACAGTGTGTAATTCAGAATTACATAAGCTTCTCTTTATTGTTATATTTCATTGCATTTCTCAGTCTAATTTTCTCTAGCCTTCTGCTGTTCTCATACTCTGGTTTTGCATAACTTTTCAAAGTTTATTAACCATTTTCATCATGCTGTACATTGATTTCTATCATTATACAGTTTGTCTTCTCAAGCATAGCCATATGCATTGTTATGAATTGCTATATTTCTCACTCTTGTATCATTACCAAATAGTCCAAACTTAATTTTCTTAGTTATTTTAATGTTTACACAACACAGACAGATTGCATTGTTCTTGATCCACATTATATATAATGCTTACAAGCACCAAACCAATTACATTATCATTATGTTAATATGTAACAATATACTTAGAAAAGCAGAACTGTCAAGAAGGAGAAAGAGGAACTGTATATTTTTTAACTTAAACAATGATTGTGGCATATAAAAGAATTAGACAAGATGCCAACTCTAACCTAATGCACATTAAGGTTAGTGACATACTATGGTCTAGAATTGACATGCTTAAACTATGACATATTCTTCTCTTGTTTCTCCATAAAAATTCAGAGAGGACTTTTGAAACTCATGGCAGCTCAGTATGTGTCCATTAACACAGTAATATGCTTTTTCCAATGGAGCACATTTCTAAGTATTTGCAAGCCATGACTTATAAATGGGAGGTTTATTGGATTTCCAGAACCTTGTGAAATCTCCTTTGGTGGATAATAAAGCCAAATGAATACATTTCCAGAGGAACGTGTCTAATATGATTACATTTGTGCCCAGAAATATGAGACTATTAGGGATTTAGATTGTCCAGAGCATCAGCTATCTTGTCCCATGTGTTTCTGTCAGTCTGATGGAAGTTTTCAAGGTAAGAACAAGACCTATTGGGTGAGCTGTCACTCTATGTGACAGGTGACAGCTGATGCACCTTGAATAGGGAGTACCTGGAAAGATAGCATTTTTGGTTCCTGCATAATAATGTTTTTGTAGTGAATTAGGATGATTTCACAATGTATTGCCTTCTCTTTTTTTAAAGGTAACTGTACAAAGCATTTTCATCACTTATACAACAGTAATAAAGGTCTGAACCCAGCTTCATTTTTTTTGACAGAGTGATTTAATAAATAATCTCTGTATATGAATAGTGAAATTTCTATCTGGAAAGATAGGAGATGAATAGAAATGTTTGCAGATAGAGAAGATCTCTTGACTCACTGTAATTACATTATTTCTTTGTAGACATCAGTGTCTCCTGTCCCAGCTTCCCCTCAAGAAATGTTGTAACCCTTTCCCTAGATGGATATATTGCAATGAACATTAATTTGTTTGAACACCAGCTGCTTCCGATAGATTAAAAGTACTCATTCAAAGACTGAGCTGCTTCTGTAGGATACTCCCACCACAACTTTGCAGGGTTGCAGTGGCCAGGAACTGTTCTCCAGACTTCCCAGGCCATCAGCAGGCTGCAGGGCTTTCCCTCTTTGGGCTGCTCTGTCTCCTGGCATGGGCACAGATGGCTGCTGTAGGGATGAAACCTCACTGCCAAGTTACCTGAGTACCTGGAGTCCCAGTTGTCTCCTAACCTCTCCCAGTTTCTCAGCTGGAGTGTGGAGGGGTGCTACCTTTCCCTTTTCAGAGGTACATGGCTGATGTAAACACATCCAACATATAGCACTGCAAATGCTTTTGTAACAGCATTGCTCTGTGTTTAATGGTTGGGGTTGTTTTGTAGAAAATATGGATAGCGTTAAGGTGGAGATTCAGTAGGTACTGCAGTACAGTCTCGATTATGCACAGTTTTTAAATGTGGAATTTTGTCTGTATCACAGGATGCTTCTATGCTTGTAAGGTTCAAATAAGTCCTCCTCCCTGCCCAAGGATATGTGTTTTGTGTCGGGAAGTGGCACTAATTGCTTGTAAGTAGGGAGCAAGCTAAATTGTCTGAAATATATCAATCAATATGAAAGCACCAGCTAAGACTATTAAGAGAGATGCACTCCATCTTACATAGAGAGAAATTATATGACTATCGTGCAGCCCCAAGAGATGGCATGAAATGTTATTTATATTTGATTATTTCCTCCCTTCCCAAAAGACATGATGTTGTGGATACTGACGTGAGTCATAGTTAACTTTCAGAATAACATTAATCCCTTTGTTCTTCATCAAGTCACGCATGCTATGCTGATGCTGGAGATGATGAAAGGAGTTTTAGTTCAGAAGACCCTGAACTTGCTGCACCTCTTCCTTTTACAAAGAGAGAAATGGAATTGCATCAGAGCCACAAAAAGTGCAAATTGTTCTAAAAAGACATATTTTACCAAAGCACTTTCTATGCCTGCTATCGCGGTCTGTAGTGGACTTATTGTTGACACAGCTCTGGATATTTATATTCCTTCAGGAATAGCACAACATGATTCTGAATGTCGTGTGGAGCTTGACAATAGGATTGCTACCAGAGGAAAGAGAACTCGTTCTGAACCGTGTTCTGAATTTCAATCTGCACACAATGAACTTTCACATGAAGGCTGATGGGAAATGAGAAATAAGATGCTTTTGATAGTTGAGTTGAATTTTATGGAGCATTTTTTAAATCTTGTATAGATTAGTAACCAGTATCACTGAGATAATTCATTTCTAAAAGAATATTAAAGTGAATTTGTAGTAATGATGTAGCATCTAATCTGCTTTTAAGGCTCCATTCTTGGAATAAGAAATGTTTCTGTTTATTCAACATAATGTTTTAAATTGAGCAAGAGGACATATATCACAGTTTCTCAGTTCCATTTTTCTCTCTGTCATTTGAGGTGTTTGAAATGTGCAACATCTATATTACTTATGTACATTATTTTGAAATACATTTTAGCATGCAGGAAAGTGTGTTTTCCAGATGGATGTATCAGGTGTTTTGGTGCCAGTGCCCCCAGAGATGCACCTGGCATGCACTGCTGGGGATAAGGGCTCTTGCTTGAAATAGCTTCCTATCCATACCATCTTTTCACATTATACCCACTTCCAGCAGGAGTCTATCCCTGGGAACAAATGGTGGAAGGCCTGTTAAAGTCTCCTTATGCTCTACAATCTCACAGTTTCTCTGGCATGGCTGCTGCTGGATGAGCTCTGAGCCAAATCCGGTCAGTGTAACTGAGGATAAAATGTTAAACTCTTCTCACATTAAGAAAGAAGGCACTTTGAATTTGCCCTCTAGACTGCACACGCACTTTTCACAGCCTCAACATACAGGAGTCTTCCACACCATCAGGATGGGTTTTTTTATCCAGGTCTTCATTTCCTCTTCCAGGACAAGACCCATAATTTGAGGTCGTGCTGCTCACCCACTCACGATTGTGAAAGGACAGATCAATGTGCATGTCTAGGAGGTTGATTTGGTGCTCTCCTTTCACGAGGCACCACTAGTCAGGATCAAAATCCAGCTTCTATTTGCCTTCTGGGAACTTGCAGTACCTGGAGCTGTCCAAGCCACATCCTTCACTGTCTTCCTGAAAACTCTCTCTGCAAGACAGACAATGGGCCAGGAAGAAAAAGAAAACATCATCTGTCATGTAGGACTTCATTTTTGGAGTTGGGAAAAGTCTGAAAGCTCCTCACAGAGAGCAGATCTCCCCACTCATCTGAGACGCTGGCCATGGCACAGCTGGCCTGACAAGAAACACCACAGCTGATGCTCACCAGAGCCACAGGTTCAGAAAACCCAATTTGTCACATCTCTGATTTATTTCAGTGTACAATTTAAACGAAAGATGCTGAACTGCGAGGAACATTGTAGTCATAGTGATGACGGACGGCACAAGTGCATTTGAGCATATATTTTATTAGAGAACTCTTGCTGTACATGCTCGTTATTTGCAGACTGACTCCTGTAGGCTATAAACTCTTCTAAAATATCACTGTCCTGGTAGTGGCTTTTTTTCTACATTATCGTAAGATTAAAAGGTTTCAGTTTGAAAAATCTTCCCCCAACCAACACTTATGTGGACTTGGCTTTATGTTTTTTAAAAAGATGATACAACTATCCTTTTGAAAAAATCATCTGTTTCCCTTAAGCATTTAGATGCTGAGTTGAAAAGCAGCTTACAAATACCTATGATACATAACTTACAATCAAATATAATTCTATCATATGGTCTTAGACATCTAAGAAGAAAACAATACAGCTGATTTGCTTCCGTTTTCTATAGAAAAAGGCTCCTGTTAATTTATGCAGTCTGGGAAGAGTGATGTGTGACATGCCTTCTCAAGAAAGGATTAGAAGTGAGATAAGTTATTAATACATTAAATTTTATTTTTGGCTCAGAAAGTTCTTATTTTTATGGCTAGATAAATGAATATGCATTTCTGATATTAAAAAGGCATTTTTCCACAAGGAGAGAGAAATAAAGTAATACAGCACTACAACAGCATGATGTTGCTATTTCAAATGCCTTATTATCAATTTGAGCTATCTGACTAATGAGATACAATCAGACCTATGTTGAAAAAATAAGTAATCTTTTTAATATTATAAAAATGCAATTAGGAAAAGAAATGCAGTATATGCAATTAGGAGGAATTTAATATGAAGATATAAAAATAGGTTCTCCTCATATGTAGGCTCAAAGATTTATTCATAAATTTGTTGACTCAAAAGGTACAAAAGGCCAGCCTGATCTAGGAAAAAAAATGCTGCATTTGGAGATACTGTGCTGCCCTTATCAATGTCCTGGCTGGATCCAGACTGGCATCTACTAATTACTGTTTGTTCCTCCAGCTGCTGTCCATGTTTTGTGTACTGATATACAAACTACCTTGGAAAAACTGAACTTGAAAGAGTAGGAACAAGAAACCTGAGGAATGACATCTGGAAGTTTAGGTAAGTCCTCAGACTAGAGTAGGTCTGGTAATTTTTCACTACTGCCTCCAAATGCCCTGAAGTCTAGAGGAGCCTCGTGCTTGAGAGAGCCCAGCATCCAGCAGTTTCCACTTTTGGGCTCTCTGGAAAGCCTGTCTGCCTATTTGGAGGTCTGAATGTCGACAGCTTGCCAAACTCTCCTTAAAAATCCAGTACTTAGAGTCTGCTTCACTTAAAATAAAAGCTGTGACAACGACCATTCTAATTCGCAGAGACATGCAACTTCTGTTGCAGCATCTTTCCACCACCCCTCAATTGCTCCTAACTTGGGTAATTTATTCTGGGTAGTAATGTTCCAATTATGGTTTCAGCACAGCAACATTTTCTTTTGAAGTGAAACGCCAAGCACTGTTGTGTTATTTTAAACTCTGCATGGTAAGGCACGAAGTAGTGAGCCCTTTATTTAAAACAACCAACATTTTTTCATTATAAAATGGCTTGTAGCAGTATTTAAGGAACTATGCTTTCTCCATGATTTATTGTTTCTTGCTAGGGTTGGCCTTGAGTAAAAAACCAGGATCCCTTTTTTGGCTTTATAAAAACCAGTAACGGGCAAGTTATCAATTTCTAGGCCCTTGCTCATTCCACATATAATTTGTTTTGTCCAACCTGAAAAACTGACAGAATCTGTTAAAACACCAGAAAAACACTTTTATGCTGTTCCAGCACTTCAAAATAGCATTGTGCATGGCGGAAGGAGAGATGCTGAATAACCAGCACTCTTTTGCCATTTCAAATCACCCAAATATTCCTTAGTTGACAGGATGTGTGCCCCAAATTGATTGTGCAGTGTACCTGCTCACTTCACAGAGCCCACAGTTTCTCAACGTCAGATCTGAAGATGCAGAGATAAAAATTCAGCAATAAATTGCCAAGGTCAAGCAAGGTCACCACAAAGACTATGTTCACATTAGCAGGCATTGCAGCCAGCAAGAGAAGATCTGGAAAGCAGCTGGTTCTGAGGACCTTTCATCCTTGTCATATGCATTTGAGGACATCTTCCTTCAGCCAGATTAAAGTTGGTCCCAAGACCACCACATCTATTGGCATCTGGACTGCACCTTCCAGGATTTTTTTATGCAAAAGGAGTCAAATTCATGTGTTCAGGGACCCCTCTGTAAGGGGATCAAAGCGGGACCATTAAGGGGAACTAGGACATGCACTCTGGGACTGTGCTACTGATCCAAACTCAACAAGGTAGACACACTCAAAAGAAAGTAAATGTGTTTTTTGTGTCTGGAGGGTTTCACTTCTCTGCAGGGAGGTTTGCTGCCTTCTGTTCTACAGAGAGCTGTGCTTCCAGGAGGAAGATGATAAAAATACAGTGCTGAGTGAAGAGCTGTGGACCTGTGACTCCTACGCTGCATTGAAGTGCTGGGCAGATGTGAAGAAGTGAAGAGAGAAGGTTAGCCTACTGATGTTTACTAACAAACACAATAGCTTAAATTATACCAATATGGACATTTGCTTTACTAATTTAATATTTATTAACAGCACAATGTGTGAACCCACAGCAAGCAAATGGCACAACTGGTGAGCTTTGCTCTGTTTTGAAGTCAGTGGTAGAAAAGCCCGTGTACTACTATGCATTTACAGAATACTGTTATTGATCACCTTACAATGTAGAATTTCACAGCAGAATTGTTTCAATTTATGTTTAAAGAGTTGATCTGCGAGGACTGATCATCATATTTCTATTGAAGCCAAAGCCCAGCTGACAGGAAGCAAAAATAGTGATGTCTGCAGCTGTGGCTGAACCCTCCTTTGATTCTGAACTGACTATTCCAATACCCCTCACCCCAAGCTCTGTTTCCAAGATCACATAGGCCTGACACTGACAAAAATGAGCACTGTCTAGAGAACCAGCATTTATCAGTCACCATAAAAAGTGTACCTGAGGTGGAAGTTAGCTTTTACTTCAAGCAAAAGTTTTCACAGCTTAGCACAACACCTCACTAATGACTTTGGCTGATATTGTGAGATGCTAATTATGAAAACGCTTATGTGACGTCCTCATACTAAGTCAAATTGCAAAAAATAAGTAGATATATTCTTGAAAGGTCTGCTCATACGGGGCTGAATGACAGGAAACCCGCCACACATCCCCTACATAAACTTCATTTTCTCCATTTGTCTGTACAGTGTAATCCTGGATCACCAGTTCCTTTCCTTCAGTTTCTCTCTCTGCCCTTGAACTTTTTCAGTTGTAGGGCTCAAACACTGCAGTCTATTTATTATTTATCTTATCGTGGCACTTTGGGAGACAAGAGCAGCTTTTCATTCAAGCCCTTGAAAAGAAACACAAAAACATTTCAAGCAGAAATCAATCACTTGTTTTCATCACTTTTGGGGTGTTCTGGCCTTTCAGGGTTTTAGCAGAGCAATTGTTAATGTTCTTTAGCAACTCTCCCTTCATGCTGGCAGTATCTTATCTGAGCCAGTTTTAAGCTTTGCTTAATTTTTCAGGTAGTACTTTACAGACAAAAAATCTGATCTTGGTTTTGACAATATATCTATGGGATGATTACAAAATCGTGCAGATGTGCAGGAAAATCCATTACCCCC
>VYXF01010303.1:2143881-2199088 GCA_013397295.1 Polioptila caerulea | reverse complement strand
CCCAATGTTAACTCCTTTGTTCAGTCATGTGCCAGGCCATGACACAAACATCAACATTTCTCTGCTCCTAGCTTCTAAAAAAGTTTTTGAGTTTGAGTTTTCAGATCATATTTGAACTTTATTCGGCTCTTATATAGGGGCTGCATAAGTTATTTAAATACCTATATTAAGGTAACATCTTAAATTTATTAACTTCAAGTAATTTTGAGTTTTACTTATGGATTGCAGGCTACTTGGGCTATAACAAGTGAGTTAAAAATACAGTAAGACCAGAGAATTGGAAAGAAATCAAAAATATGTATAGGGTGCAGGTGCCCAGGTGCTGGCAGGGGGGGCTTCAGGGACCTCTGTGAGGAGTGGCCAGAGCTGCTCCATGCTGGACACAGCCCTTTCCAGCCAGCTTCAATGGCCCCACTGCATGGCATGGCTGGGCCCTGTAGCCAAGGTGGCAGTGCCTTGAGGAAAATGTATTTTAAAAAGGGTAAAATGCTGCCTGGCAGCGAGGGGTGAGGAAAAATGTGAGAGAAATAACACTGAGGGGAGAGCTGAAGGTGTAGGAGGAGGTACCGAGTGCCCGAGCAGGCGCTCCCCTGCAGCCCCTGGGGAAGACCACAGTGGAGCAGGTGATTCCCTGCAGCCCACAGGGAAGACTGTGCTGGAGCAGGGATGCACCCTGCAGCACCTGGAGGAGCCTGTGCCACAGTACGTGGGTGTTTCCTGGAGGAACTGTGGTCCATGGAGAGCCCACACTGGAGCTGGTGTATCCTAAAGGGCTGCAGCCCATGGGAAGGACCTCACTCTGCAGCAGGGAGACAGTGTGAGCAGAAAGGAGTGCCAGAGAGGAAGACTTATGGACTCATCCTCCTCTGCTTCATGGAGTTCAGGGGAAGGAAGGGATTTCAGAGATGAAGGAGTAAAGTTGACCCTGAAAAGAAGTGGGGGAGAATTGTAGTTTTTTTCTTTGTTTCTCAGCATCCAAATCTGTTTTATTTGACGATAAATTAAATTAATCTCCCCCGAGTTGCCTGGTTTTCTTGTGATAACTGGTAAGTGATCTCCCTGTCCTTGTCTTGACACATGAGTTATTTCAATCTAATTTTTTCTCCATTCTGTTGGGAAGGGGGAGTGAAAGATCTGCTGACTGTGTGACTGACAGCCCTCCAAGGTCAACTCACCACAACCAGAAAGCATCCCTGTCTGACTGGAAGGGAGCAATCAGAAAATTTTAGGGAGCTGAGACATAAATCATATGCTGTCATGAAATCTAATGCCTTCTGAGTTCATGGGAGTTTGATGTTGCCTTGAGACTATGACTGGAAATACAGGCATGCTCTATAATCCAACCTCTGTTGTCTGCAGAGCATGTTATGTATTTTAAGGTGAAATAAAGAATAAGTTTACCCACAGAGGCTCAGTTGAAAGATTTAGTGTTACTTGTAATATACACTGTGAAAAATCTTAAGAAGCCCAAGGGAAAAAGCTTGCAAAAGCCTTTGGTAGGATCAGTCAGTTTCCAGTTGAACTGAACTTTAGGTAGGCTATTTCCATTCTTCTATGACAGAAAGGCTCAGTGGTGGCTGACAAGCTTTGTGACTTTGTGAAAAATTCAAGAGCAATCCCTCTGCCAGGACTCTGCGGATGTGATGGCCGATGGACAGAGCTGGAACAGAGGTTGCTCAGTAAATCCTCAGCATCATGGAAAAGCAAGCATCAGATCCCTCGAGGATCCAGCTGTACAGCAAGCCCACCACAATTCCTCAGCAAATCCTCTGGTTGCCTTCCATTTGCAACTTCCATAACTTCTGCATCTCACTGTCCCCAAATAAGGAGTATATATCCTGTAATTACTGTCTTTATTACTAGGTCTCAAAAAGTTCAGACTCAGATTTTAATTACCACACACAGAAAGTGTTTGTGCATTTGTTTGCTTATTTTATACTTGACAGTGTTTCATCTGTGCTGGAAACCTAACTTTTCTACCAGTAGGATAGTTCTGAACCCTCAATGTTGAATCAGAAATACTGCATTTCTTACATATGAGTCATCATCAATTTTATCATTTCAGATCAAAAGAAAGCAAACCCATCTGGATTTTGTGGCTTCTGTGATGTACAGAATTATAATAAACCTGGAGTCAGTTTATGCACATACTTAAGAAAGTTGTGAAGGTTTCTGAAGGTTCTAGGTCGGTCATATGAGATGCAACTTCCTTTAGCTGTTTCCATCTTCATATTTCAGAAACTTGTATTTGTGAATAATTCTACTTAAATTAACTCTACCCCAGCCAAAACCAGCACAGCCTTTTATCCACTTTTATATGAGATGTCAATCATCTCTGCTTTCACTGGAGGAAACTGCTATAAAATCTTCTGTGGACTGACAAAACTTTGTAAGATCACGAATAATCTCCTTGTTTTACCTGAAACAAAGTCATTTATTCTGAAAATGTAGATGTGTATCATACTTTTTGTGAACTGACACATAATAACACAATAATAACATATTTTATATTCAGAGAGGTAATTATATTCCCCTAACCACATGCAAGTTGTACATATTTTGCTTACAGGCTAAGGCAGTATTCATCTTAAGAAATGAGAATGTTATATGAAATCAATAAAAATTATGTAAAGATTATTGATATCTGAGATTAAATTTTGACTGCAACCAATTATTTCGCAATAATAGTGTCCCTTTCACATACTTCTTAAAGAGAATAGGGCAAACAGGCTAGAACTAGTAAATAAAATAATAAAAAATCCACTCATACTTCTATTCTGGATCAGTATCGATAGCTGGTGCCAGAAAATCACAATAAAATAATTGTTTTCTAATGGATTTCATTGCTGAGAGAAATTTTATACACATTTCCAGGTTTGGGGTGTTTTTCTTTCTAATTGTCATGACATTGAGAATTTAAATACAGGAAATTTTATTGCATAGATGCAGAAGTTGTTACTGACTGCCATTTCAGCCGCCTAAGTAAAGACTGTAGCTCCTCAGGGCTCAGCTGGCAATTAGTACCAGAATTACACTTAAGCATACAGCTATGCTGGCAATTTACATTAACCCAGCAAACCATTTCACATGCTGCTAAGGCATTTCTTTTCCATGTCACTCCTTAGTCATAATCCATATCATTCTTCTGATTGTTGGCATTGTTTTATTCCCTGCAAGTTGTTCTAGTTTCTCCTCTTGACCCCAGTCCTGGTAATGGGCAGAGGAGAAGAAGTGGAAAGTTAAGATCAAGTGGTGCCTGATATTACCAGTTTGCCAGTCATGTGGTGCATGATAATTTGGCTTGACAATAAAGAAAGCTGTATGGACATAGGAAGAAAATCTGTCCTGGTTACTGCCCTGAGGCACTCTCCTACCCCAGAGTAGATGTGATATGCTTTTACAAAGAGACAAACCATCTCTAGTTTGCCATGAGGAAATAATGTGGACCAGGGTCACTGTTATGGAGTAGTTGACGCATAATAATTTCTTGTCCTTCAGCAAGGTATTCCTGAATCTGCAATCCTCCCTCTCAAGTATGGCTGCTGCCAATTCCCACAAACATCAGCAAAACTCCCTGCAGCAACTGTCTCTACACTGATACCTGCACTTCTGCATGGAGTAATGCAGCAGGAAGCCTGAAATGAAGAGCGCAGGCTTGCTGGCACACCCTGCTCCCACTTGGGAGGAAGCTGGGGAGGGTAAAGAAAGTAGATTTTTGGATGTGTAAAATGGAAGAGGAGGCTATGAAAGCAGGAATATGTGGTAAAGAATAAAAAAGGACCCATGAGACCTGGAAATGGCAAAGTGGTAGCATGCAGTTGGAAAACAGGGTTTGGTGGCTGCACTGCAGAGTGGTATGGCCTGAGGGGTTGGAAAGGGATACAACAGCTTTAGAGTTGGGATCAGACCAGATGATAATAGCAGGGTGTTGTCAGGCATATATGTAGGGAACTAATCAGCTGGAAATAAAAGTAACTCAGAATCCCATACATTCTCCAGACACATTTTAGAAAACAGATCTTACATCTGTGGACACAACAGAAGCAATGCAGACCCATCCTGGTATCTAGAACACTGCTCGGGGAGTCAGGGTCTTCCACACAATCTCCCATGCAGTGTAGCTGTGCAACCTTGCTACAAACAACTCCAGGGTGGGACCTTCTTGCTCTCTTTTGTTTCTCACTGCTTATATTTGCACTGAACACATGTCCTGACCAAGGAGAACATTCTAGCAATAGAAAAGACAAGTTACCCGCTGTCAGCCAAAGCAGGACAATGGATTCTGGTCTTCCATCTCTTTTCTGTGGAGCATTTACATTTTTGGTGTTCCTCCAGGTTTTGAATAAAAGGAAATGGACAACACCATCTGTTTACAGCCCTCTGAACTAAAAGGTCGTTCTGCACTTTCTTTTTGTTGTAGAAAGGGCTTGTGCTCTCCACATTAGGCTTAATATATTTGGGATCAATGAAACCCTAAATACCTGCAGTCCAGCACTGGGTAGCCAAAAGCCAAGGTTGGTGCAGCTGAAGAGACTTCTGTGTTTCCTTCCAGCTAGAAGTGACTCCTGGCCCTGCTCTTAGATACCCTAATCACTTCAAGGAGACAAAACACAGCGAGTGAAAGTGAGCCCTTACACATTATTCTAGCTGCAAATTAGGTATGCTAGCAAGCAATGTCCAGTGGGTGGGTGCCCTTGAACAGACAGACCAGGTTGAGCCATCATTATGTTGGGCAGCAAGTCCTGATCCTTCCAGATAAGACTGGCTCTTTCACAGGCCACTTGCCTTTCTATCTCTGTAAGAGCTGCTGTACGAAAAGTAGCACCAAATATTTCAGATCTGTAGAGAACAATGGCAGGACTTTGGAGAAGGGGAGCCTTCACAATAAAGATGTCATTATTAACATTTCAAAAGAAGATTATACACTTGAGAGAACTAAGTTGCCAGTTGTACCAGCTTTATTAAAACCCACAGCATGTTGAACTCCCAGCTTAGGAAATTAGATCCCTGCTAGTGTTTACACACATTAGAATATTTTTAATTAATATAAAGAATATTTTGTTTCTACATGATTAGAGAAACAACAGGACAGATAGTGTGAGGAATCTGCTGAATCAATTGTTACAACACTTCAAGGGACAAATGTAGCCATGCTTTCAACTGCTTCCTTCTTTAGTGATGGCAAATAGGAAATTCCAAAGGTCCTTGAAGAAAGAGAATACTTTTTTTATTACCTTAACATACATGCAAATCTACAGTTTGGTGTAGCAGTGTAGATTTCAGACTGAGGTCTAACAAAAAGTGTCTCATTTAAGACAATATTGAATCTAATGTCTCAAAAGGTGCCAGTTAAATGTCACACATATTTGCACGTGCTTTCAAGGCTTTCTTTCTCACAGCCCTTTGTGAGCATGCTTTTGTCTTTAAAAGTACAGCCAGCCCTCATGGATTTCCTGCCCAAGAATGTCTTGTATGAACATTTTAAAGTGCTGTTACTTGCTTTTCATTCCATATGACAGTAAATGTAATAACCTTTTCTGGAGGCAATGGGAAGAGGCATGTCTTTCCAGTGCTGAGAACTTTCTGACAGTATTGCTGAGCTCTCATTTTTAACTAGTTTCTGATTTCTAAAACTTATGTGCATAATGACATAGCAGTAGAATAAATCTAATGTAGGCAAGCAAGAAAGCTTTCTCTATGCTCTTAATCATTATACAGTCTCTGCTACATTGAAAGTTCGTTTCCTGAAGGTTACGAACTGCTAACCTATTAATACAGATTTTTCTTTGATAAATCTGGTATTCTTAGGAGATACATGTTTTAAAACAGGGCCAAGGACCATACTTTGGCTGCATGAGGACAGACGACCCATTGTGCTTCATCTTGAGATGGCTCTCTCTTCTTGCCCTAAACAGAGTGGCTTTGTCTGAACTGCCTTTGAAGGATTTGGCACAACTGGAATCCTGTGTTCCCTTTTGGGTCCCCCACTACACCAAGGACACTGAGGTGTGGTAGCATGTCCAGAGAAGGGCAATGGAGCTGCTGGAAGGGCCTGGAGCACAAGTCTAATGAGGAGTGGCTGAGAGAGTTGGGAGTGTTTAGCTTGGAGAAGAGAAGGCTCAAGGGGGACCTTATTACTCTCCACAACCGCCTGAAAGGACAGACTAGCCAGGTGGGAGTCAGCCTCATCTCCAAAAAAACAGCAGTAGGACAAGAAATGGCCCCAGGCTGTACCAAGGAAGGTTTAGATTGGATTCTCGGAAAAATTTCTTCACTGAAAGGGTGGTCAAGCACTGGAACAGGCTGCCCAGGGAAGTGATGGGCTCACCACCCCTAGAAATGTTCTAAAGATACGTGGATGAGGCACTTAGGGATGTGGTTTAATGGTGGACTTGGCAGTGAGGAGTTGCCAGTTGAATTCGATATTACAGATCCTTTTCAACCTAAATGATTTTTCTATTCTATGGTTACTTCCAATGCTTCATGTTGAATTTAGCATTTATTTATGCAGTGTTATTTCCTCTAACTTAGTTTCTGTTGCTTTGAAAGAACTTGAATCAGGTTGGGATGAAAATTTGTATTTCATTATTTATTTCAGTTCATTAGTCATCCCAAACCAGAGTTGCCTTTCTAGTATTGGTCTCGTGATGGTGCTGCAAGGTATTGTGCTTTAGAGTTGAACACATCTCACATCATCTGCAGTCCATTCACACCCCAAAGTGGCCAGTAACAAGAATTCAAGCTTGAATTTAGCTATCACACTCTGCATATCATCCAATGCCTTAGCCTGGGCTTCAGTGTGTTTTTCAGGAGTTTGGTATTAGTCGAGTAGGGGCTCAAAGGCTGCCTTCACCTTAGGTTTATGTACATCCTTTCAAAGATATGAGGAAACACCGAGGAAGAATCCATTCAAACGTGGTCGGGGATTGTGGCAGCTTGTTTAGTTTCAGTAGTACACAAGACCTAGTTGCTTTTTTACTCTTCTAGTAGTAACACAGGATTGTGGCAGGGCCTGGGTATATCCAAATATGTTTCCACAGCGCTGAACATATTGGCTGTCATTGAGCTGCTGCAACCACCTCTAAGAGGTCTTTGCAAACAAGCAAAACAAGCCTTAATTAGATAAGCCATTAGAGGCTGGAGGGCCACAAGCCATTCCCCCATTTCTGTCCTAACTGATCCTGAGCATACTGATGTCATTGAAGGTCTTTTTATTGATATTCAGTGAACTTTGGATTAGATCCCAGCTACAGTTCAGTTATGGCAGACAGTAATGACATTATGCTCTTGAGATGATGTCATATTCTTATGCAATATTGTAAACATAATGTAATAGCAGTGAATGCTGTTTGCACTTTCAACCTAAGTGTATATATATAACAAACACTGCATCTGGTCCATCCTGCTTTCTCTCATATCCCACGCCATAACAGTAAAACTTTGCAATTCCCTTTAAAATCCTGCTGGACTTTTTGACTCCATTACATTTATCAGTAACAAAGTGTTCACATTGTCTGCAGTATGGCCTTTGAGAATTTTAAATATTGTGCTTTCACATTTTGTGTTCTGCTTTGTTACTTTCTCAATGTTCACTAAGTCTTACTTACAATATTTGATATATAGAACTTGCCCAATATTCGTCTTAAAATTCTTACCTACAGGTTTCTCTCCTCTCCCACATTCAGTGTTAATTTTCATCACTGCTGTCAAGCTTGTAAAAAAAAATCTAGTATGAACCAAGGATTGAGATTGCAGATATGGCGTAGCGATATAACAAGTCACACTTTGCATATATTTTCTTAGGTAGATTCTACCCTTCTGCTTATCCTGTAATGCTAAAGGGATTTTGATCTGCTTAACCACTGTGAGGCATGACAATATATACTGCAGTTCATGGTTATGGCCCAGCACTGCTTTCTGCCTCTCATACAGTAAGGCAGATCACACATTACTGCTGAAAAGGTAGGTATGCTATGTCATGTGCCCTAAAATCTTCATACTTACTCAGACTCACCAGCCCCACTGAAGAATGTGCAGGAGATGATTTTCTTCCACTACCTCAACTACAAAGTTCTAAAATTGTCTTCCCTATGCTGCTGCTCTCAGCAGGGCAGAAAAAAATAGAGTAGATTGCCCCTTCCTGTTGCCACTGCAGCTGCTTTTAGAGGGATAAGGCTGTGTAAAGCAGTGCAGGAAAAAATGGGTAGGAAAGAAGACAGAGAATGCTGTTCTGTGAAAGATGTAGGATGAACTTAATCTTTGGCTTAAGCCTTTTGCATCATCTTATCTTCTTAGAAAACAGTGCAGTTGACTCCACAGGGAGTTCACTACTGCACCGAACTTCTCCACAACTCACTGCTCACCCCAGTAGTATGTGCCATACTTGGAGGAAAAAAGGGCCAGAATTGGCAGATGTAGAAGACAATCCTTCCAGCATCTCAAATGCATCTATGCTCCAAGTTCGGGTAAAGGAAAATATAAGGAATCATTGCCGATGCAACACAATCATCTCTCGACCGTGGAGGATGCTAGAACAAATTCAAATTAGGAACTGTTCATTTTGCTCACCTTTTCAGCAGTGCATAGGAAAAGGAAGAGGTTAAATCTAGGCTCTCAGTCAGTGAAGGCACAGTTCAGGGACTGGTCACAAGTCGCAGGCTTATGCTCAGTGTTCCTTAATGATACTCAGGCACTGTGTCTGCTGCAGGCAAAGAAAATTGTATTTCTAAAAGCTACCACTGTTAATCTCTTCTTAGAAAAGTTCATTAAAATAACCCTCATTAATCTTTTAATGAACTCCTTTAGAATTTTTCAAATAGAACATGTATCTTCTACAAGAATTTATCTCTAGTACATGGACAAGGTCAGTTGTATAATTTGGTTTTCTTTTGCTTTAAAAATGTTATGCTTCTCTTTAGCTTTCTTACTATCTTTATTGTCATATATGCTGACTTAATTTTTTATGTATAGCTCTAAAAAAATAAGTAACAAGTGTATGATTCAGATATTTCATTCTACATTGTATTTGTTTGTCTTTTGGGTCTCCCTGTAATTTTAATAAGTTTGGGGGTGAAAACTATACTCCTCAAATTTCATTAGAATTATGATATTGCAGAAAGTGTTAGTAGACTTATCTCTGTCAAATGATGTAATACAAGGTATTGTTCAGATTATTTTTCAGTTCACAGAATTTTTACAGAGCTGTGTTCAAAAGACACAATTAGATAAATACGTTTCCTCTGGTGTGCTACAAAAACTTGAGATTATTCAATTTCTGCTCAAATGAAATGCAAAATCCTTCTCAGTGACTATTGAAGAATTAGACAGCACTTTCTTCTTACTCTCACAGCATCTGCCATTCCTTTCTTCACGTAATTGATAGAATTGGTGGGGTAAAATCAGCTGTTCAGTAACGCTATTTTTCCTGCATAGAAGCAGAGAATATGGGTAACTTATAACAGTTATTAATTTTTTTTCTAGTAATAATGAAGCCAATTGGTATTTAAGTCAAACACATACCCATTACATCAGTAGCCCATTGGCAGATGCTAACAGGCAGCACATTAACTTACAGAGGGATAACTATGTTCAAGCAGTATTAATGGATAAGGAGTAATTAATATGAAGGTCAATATAGCATGTGTAATTTTTAGCAATGCCAACTTTAAGCATGTCATTGAAAAAAGGGTAAAAACCCTGTAGCACTGGATGGCTGCCCCAAGGAAGCCATTAAGAAATGAAAAATAACTACAGAAGGGAAAACAAGCAGACTGAGCCTTAGAAGAGCTCATGGAAAGAAATCACACTGCTTCACACAGAGGCAGAAATATCTTGCTTTGCAGTATAGTTCTTCCATGAAGACAGAAATGATAGAGACCTTCTGCATATGATCCCTGGTCAAGAGTTCTAGTGTGCTGGGGATACCCTCTGCTTGTCCATGGCCATGAGTCAATCTGTCCTAAACTGACAGGTTTATTAACCTCAAAACTAGAGAAAACAAGACTGCTCATGTAAAGAGATTGTGCATATTTCCACTTTGGATTTATGAGCTTTTTCAAGAAAAGGAGAAAAAATACTACATGCTCACCTGAAAAGTCACTTGTCAAATCTCAGAATCATAATGGGCTCGTTCACTTGGATATTGTGGATTATTTAACTGCTGTTAAATGCATGTTAACTGCTGTTCTACATGGGGGTGCATAGNGATATTGTGGATTATTTAACTGCTAGTTTGCTCTACATGGGGGTGCATGGATATATTTATATATATAGATATGGATATTGACATAGATACACATGTAGATATAGATACAAATACATATATAAATATATGCAAGTGTGCTATTGATATGGCCAGGACTACTAAAGGTGTAGTTAAAGGTGTTTCCTGCAGAGCAAAAGAAGGAACAAAGATCCACTTGATATATCCTTTGAAATGGGAGAAGAGATTCTGCCACTGACTACCCCAAATGGTCAGGTTAAAGAAATTACTTATGAAGCAACTTCCCAAACTTCTTATTAATTATATGTGCTAGAAAGGCTTTTTTTTTTCATTAATATTAGGACTAAAATGTTTTCAACAGCTCAGTTTTTAAGCACATACCACAACGGTGATGTGACTTACTAGGAATAGCTGTTATTACCACACTAATGTGACTGCTTTTCTCAACAAAACTTGTGAAGCCATGGTTGTATTTGTGACATTGTGACAAGAAGCAAAGAAAGAGAATGTTTATTTCATATAAATCTAATTTTATTTAGATATTTACAATACCTGGTCAAGTGAGTTGTCTAGCTAAGATGACAGACGTTGAAAAAACTGAAACAAAGTACAAAAGAATAACCATTTGGAAATCCAGTCTTTATTTTTATTTCATAACTTTCTTAGCCCAGGTAAGTATTTGAAGCTCTCAAATATATAATTTTAGATTGTATCTGGACAACAACTATAATTTGGTTTCCATTTCATTTGATCACGTACTTCATATGTGAAAGAATAACCATTTTGACTGTTATTAAACAAGAATAGTTTTAAAATGCTTCGATTAACTCTCAAGTATTTCACAAAAGACCTTACTTTCCTTGGTGTAGATTTACAAATCCTGAGTTTATGGCTGAGTCCAGTCTACTTGATGAGTTTATATGATCCATTGCTACTTATTCAAGTCCTGAAAAATGAAGTGCTCTAGAACAGTGTTCTACATTACAATTAAAAAAAACAACATGTAAACAATTCATACTTCTGAACTTTATTGTCCTGGTCAGAATCTGCTATCAAGATGCTACAATGCATTTATAAATAATGCATGAAATTGCCTCATTTGACCTATTTCCAGACCTCTCATGCTGTCAGAGTCCAAGAGTCTCTCACTAAGTTATTTTGGATATTGTACAAAAGGAAAGTGTAATGCTTTAACACGGAGTTTGCTTATTTGATGTATTTGGAGTTAAATGTCACTTGGGTTTAGAAGCATGAGGCAGCAACATGCTGAATACTCAAGCATCCCACATCATTTGCAACACATGGTTAACACCCCAGACCAGGAGCACACACATTGCTGTCCCTGTGAGCTCACTGTTGTGAAGCAGAGCTGCTCCTCTGAAGTGTTGAGAGGCCTTTGTCGTGAGACCTCAAGACCTCCTGACTTTCCTTCTAGGTTGTGGTAAACCAGGACTCAGGAAGCTGCAGACTCTTCCTGCTCTGCCAGGCCAAACATGTAAATGGAGTCTTAAAGGTGTGAGTTTGGTATTCTTCTGGGTTTTTGGTATTTGACTTCTCAATAAAATTGTCCTCTCACACCATTATCTCAGTACAATTTAAAATTTACATTGCAATAATATTCAGAGGCACCAAGTACCTTTGTAACCTCATTGTATTAGGCACTGTCTGAAAGCTTATGAATATACATTTCAGGTCTGTAATCTTAGGGAAGAAGTGACTAGGATATAGATTACATGTAGACTATATTATGCTAAATGTATGCATTTGCTTCCTAGGCACTTTCTTATTTTCCCTTTCACCGAACATTATTCCTCAGCGCTGAATTTCAATCCAGTATATGTGCAGAAGTTCCATTTTTTAGTTTCATGGGCTATCAAGATACATCATTTCTGGAAAATTACCCATGTTTTTCAAAGGAAAAGTTTAAAACTAGGAGTCCTTTCTCAATTTTTAAGGACATGGCATTTTTAAGCAATTTATAGTGCAAATTGTGTTTTATTCCTCAATAAACTTCTTGATCTGGGTCACTTCTCCTCATACTCTAATGAGTGGTCAGGACTCCAAAATATCAGGAATAAATTTGTAGATCAAAGTCCTGTGACTCTAATCAGTAGTAAATTAGCCTCAGCATCACCCAACAGCTAGTTTTCATCAGACTGTTGCCTCTGCCTGTGATCTCCAAGGCAGCCTATATTCCTCAACCTGTCTTTAATCTAGAATAACTTCCACTTAAAGCAACAGAGACTAAACTTTACAAGCAGAGGTCCCGCTGCTGCTTTTGTCCAAGGGAATAGAAGTTGAACATCAGAGACATTCAGGTTCCTCTCTCATGCACGGTCTTCTCCAGGGCACCTTTTCATTTGTGCAGTTTCCATGATGACTGTTTTCAACATCATATTTTCCGATTTGTGATACACCATCCTCATCCACAGATTTCCTCTCTTGGCCCCCATTTCAATTACGCTCTCACAATTTTTCTTCTCTGAGAATAGTTTTGTCTTCTCCCAAGTTCCACATCTTTATCCACCAAACCCTTAAATTCAACACAAACAAAAGCTGAACTCAGCATTCTTCCCCTAAAACTCTTTTCTCCACTTCCTATTCTCTCTATCTAATGACAGGGTCACATTTTTGCTTTAGAAATCATGTGGGTTGATTTCTAAACTTAGTTGGGGTCAAAACCAACAAATAGAGATGTTATTGAATTGCATAGGAATTATCAGCTCCAAAAAGACATATTACCTACTATGGAAACATAGTAGGGATGGGTTGAGGGCAAACAGTTAGGAGTTAAACTTTCCTGCCCATTTCACTAAAGCACAGAGCCCAGGGAGAGCTGAGAAGGGAGACCTGGGAAGCTGCCAGCTACAGCTCTCCTGGGCTGCCTCCAAGATGCAGGGAATGTAGCCAGTCCTGGTTTACAAATTCCTGGCCTCTGGAAGGTGAGAGGTGACCTCATGATGCCAGCCAGCCCACTTCTTGTCATTTAATCCAACCTCCTGAGCTGGGTCAACTGTGAGGTATGGCTGGTGGAGATGCACTTTGCATCTCTCCTCTTTACCCATCCAATATGACACTCTGGTCATTTTTCCAGGCCTCAGAAACTCCCTCTGCACCATCAAATATTCTCCTCTCACCACACAATCTTGAGTGTGTCCCTGCAGGATTGAGGACCAGCCCCAGGAGCAGTCTTGGAGGCCTCCTTGTCCCACCTGAGTTCCTAAAGGCAATCTGAATGCCAGCTTCAGTCCCCTCTGTTGGGTGTCACCAGCAAATTAGAGGCTCAGGCACTCCATTGCCTCCTCTGGATGGTCAATGGCACAGCCCACATGAGTGACCCCGGGGTAGTGCCTTTCCAAGGGCACTCCAATCCCTTCTCCACTCTCTTTGCAGACCCACCAGCTGGCCCCATCCATGTCTTGTGGTAGGGATCCCCACGGCTGAAGCCAGCCCCTCAATTGTGGTGTCACAAATGGCTGAGGAGAGGGAAGAAGCAATTTCCCCTACCTTGCTGGCTCCCACCTAGTTCACAGCTGGCTGCTGCCTTTGCCACAAGGTGCCTGGATCTGCTGGCTGAGCCTGGGGGGTTCAGGTGTACGGCTGGTCCTGCACTGTGGGCACCAGCCTCCCCTTCTGCGTGCCACATCTTGTGTTGACAGCTAGACAGAAGTGCTAAAGTCTCTGAAAATGGAAAGAATCCTGGTGAACATAAGAAATGTAAAATGTAGGGTGAAACCCACACGAGATAAAAAAGACAGGCCTCAATTATTTCAGTTACGAGGCTCTAGGAGAGCACACGTCCCACACTCATTAGCCTGCGGGTACACCTATACTCTGCCAGCCTGAGTGAGAAATCCAACACACCAGACTGCATCTACAGAGGTGCTAATTCATGTCTGGCTGTCCAGGAAATTTCACTCTTTCTTTCCATGTAAGCACATTAGTTCTAGCTGTTGTTTCCTCTGACTCCCTGGTACTGGTGGAGTTTACCAATTCAGGGTCTGAACTCACATATGGGTAAAAAAATTAGAAGAAAAACAAAAACCAAGCTGACTCAGGAAAGAGGAGGACCTGAACTTTTACCCATCAGGTCAGAAATTCCATGTGACACCTATATAATCTGTCTTACCAAAATGTCTTGAAATCTTATATATTTACATGAAAAATTTGGCTTTGATAAATAGAGATTTCTGATGAAAATAGCTTATAGTTGTAAATACAACCTAGCCTTTCTTATTCTCGTAGAATCCTGGTGAAATCCTATGGCTTGCAATGGTTTCATCTTAATGCTGCATTAAATAAATGGGTAAGACCCCACCCCAGCTCTGTTACAGAGTAAAGTTCAGTCAGCAAACAGCTGCACACTCCTATGATACTAAGCAGGTCACAAAGCCAAAAACAGAGTTGTATGAGATCCAGAATTGAGGCAATAGCTGATCCATAAATCCATTAAAGGCATAATACTATTTATCATGAAGATGGCTCCCGTAGTCTTTGGCAGTACAGAACTCCAAGTGGCCAAACCACTCCTGCCTCTGGCTTGTATCCTTGTAGAGGCTGCTGCAGATATTGCCACTGAGTTGATCCCTGTATTACAGAACAAAGGAGAACTTCCCAAAGGAGCTTTTTTCAGGGTGTCCTGATGAGTCTCCTGTAGAGATGAGTCTGTCTCAACCTGAACCTATTTGTCTGGGGCAATTTTTAAGGGTTGTTTGTACTCTGCCTGAATTCACAGTGCAGTAGCTGTGGTGTAAACAGTAAGCAGCATGCAACACCTGCCTGAAAGAGTTCACACTCTAGCCTTCAGAAATTTAGATAGCCTCCGAAAAATTTAAAGAAATTTTGACCAAGTTAGGCTGCCGTGAAAAAAATGTAGGACATCACTTCTTTTTAATAATAGAGACAGAAACATATCCCATATTTGCCCTTAAAGTGGTGTCCATGATTTTGACTCAATAATTCTTACCCTGATCACAGCATGGGAAGTGAATCATGCCTACAGCCCTCCTCTCTGTCCTGAAAGAATCATGTTTGAAATTCTTAGTATAAGGAAATTGAAGTGCAAGTATTCTCTTCATATTAATATAATTTAAAAGCGTAATTGGTAATGTTAGGGATGGTTTTCCCCTTTAGTTAGCAATGTATAATGCAACTTTAACTACAATTTAATTACATCATGAAAGCAGAAGGTATTTCATAAAGGCTCTTGAAGTTTTTTCTCTTGCTCCTAGGGAATTAATTCCATTAGTATTAATGGTTTATCTGCTTAAAATACTCATACATAATGACAACTGGGCTGAAAGTTTAAGTATTCCCAAAAATTGTAACGCCTGTAAATTAGACATGTTCTGCTAAATCTTATAGACATTACAATGGAAAAAGATGTATGGAATTTCAATGTGGTTTTGGCTGTGTGTGAGAAACTGGACTTTTATTTATCTTAAGAAACATTGCAGTAATGCAGATGATCAATTTTATCAAACTGAAAATAACTAGTATACCACTCTCAGGGAAGATTTTGACATTGACAGAGAACACGTCTTTCCTGCTCAGACAAGGAGGTATGAAAGCATTCTTATTTACACTTCTCAAGAAAATTAGCTGTTTCTTCTCCCCTTGCCTGCAACAGGAAAGTTTCTTCACCTCAGCTCCTTGGTACGAAGGTTTAGATTGTCACATGTACAGAATTCTCTTGTAGGAAGGTGTCCAAGAAGTGGATTTTGGTCCTTGTCATGGATGATGCAATTCACCTCTCAAAGCAGATGTCTCAGGCTATCTGTCATCTTAGGCAGATACATTTATTTGGTTATACATAGGTCATGGTTCCAACTAATCTGTGGGCTAGAGATCCACACGAACAGAAAAAAAAATTAAAAGGCCAACAAAAAATCATGAATTCCTGATGCAACTATCTCACTTTCAAAAACAGCACAAAAGGGAAGAAGCAAGATCCTAAAATTAATTCTGAGTTAACTTGCAGCAGACTATTAACCAGACCTCTAGCAAACCCATCAACCCCCTCAGAGGAGAAATTTTAGGATAAACACCGGAGGCAAACAGTTACACAAAGTGGGAAATGTATCTCTAGTGAAAATTTCAGTTTCCCTTAAATGAGCAGTATGCAACTGGATGTTTTGAGTGTGAGTATATTTGCATTCTGAGTCCAAAGTTTAGGCACAAGCATTGAGTTATAGAAGCAGAGGAGTAAAGAAACAAATACTGCATCTTTCTCAGACAAAAACTGTGGAGTTAGCCCAGCTGGGATTCCCCAGCTGAGATCAGCTAATGTTAAGAGGAAAGAGGCTAAATGGTGGAAGACACTGTGGGTTTAACTGAGAATGAGAAGCTCCTGATACATTAATTTTTTGAGGACATTCATTCAAATGAGTGGTTTCCTACCAGAAACTTTTTTTCCTTCTCAAAAACAAGTCCTATGAAAAAAGCTGAAAGAGCTCCATTCTTTCCTTGTGTATGTGAAGGGAAAAGTACTAATAGAGAGATGTTTGTCCAAAACAAATTTTCCATCAGTTTCTCCAGATACACTTGAAGAACAACTGAAACAAATACAAATTTGTATTTAGCGGAATGGTAGACTTTGACAGAAGTTCAGAAAAGGGGACAGCTGGTTTTTTCATGAAGTCAGGATTCCCTTCGAATTTTTGATCCCACTTCAGAGGAGTTTCTGGTATAAACAATGTTGGAAGCTACAGCACAAAATCTGAGTGAACTATGGTGACACCTTTGCTGTGGAACACCTCAGTAAAACTGACTGACTATGAATTAGGTGGGAAACAGCCTCCACAGAAGAGAGGATAGGTCTCCAAAATAAGCATGTAGTGGGCTATGATTTTCTATGTCCTGGTGGAGCCTCAGACAACTTGCAAGGCAGGAAGTTCTTACAAACCTTACCTAAATTAGTGGCATCCACTTTTCCCACATTTCTGGGTGCAGAAATCATCTTTGTTATTTTTAAGCAGAATACTTTAACTGGCTGACCCTGGTGAATATGTAACTGGGACACTCAGGCAGACTGGGGTAACAGGGAGATTTAAAGCACTGTTGGACAAGCAGCTCTTGCAGAGTAATCAGTTTGGTACCTGCTTTCTGTGAGTACTTCTGAATTATGCCAGTTCATGGATGCCTAGCAGAGGCCCTCAGAAGAACTGACCTTTCTCCCTATAATTTCTTTGAGACCTCAAGGGAGAGCACTGAAGGTAATTTGCAATTTTCCTGCTGCCAAGAATGTCTTTAGAAATGCTGCAGTATACATCCAGGGAGTCTCAAGGCTATAATGATTTAAAATAACTCAAGGTTTGTGATGCATTTTTGTTTAAAATTTTTTAAGCCAATCCTTTGTCAGCTTTGAATGTCTCTCATTTACAGCCTACATCACTATCCATCGAGTAAAAAGAGGAACATGAAATGTACATGGGATTTATGAACTCTCAGATTGTACATTAGTTTTCATCAATAAATAGTGGAAAACCCTTTACTGGATGCATTCAAAACTATACTGAAGGACAAAAGTCTAAGGATTCAATTTCATGACATACAGAGTTGACTTTTCAATTTTCAACTTTTCTGTAATTTGATTAATACACATTCCCTGCTATTACCTTATATATCCTACATTATTTTTCTGTACTTATCATTCTGCCTGTGTCTCTACTAATCAAGGCTGTAACTATCCATAAGGGTCCCTAAATAATTAGGGTGGATAGTTAAGGCTTCAGTGAATCCAGTGCAACTGAAACCTAGAGCAACTGATCTGCAATTTGATTGCAGCAAAAACTATACAGAATGTATACAAATGAGGTACCTTACCAGATTATCTTCTTATAAGTCATGGGGAGCACTAAAACAAAATTTGGCTCTAAACTTAACACTGCTGATTTATACACAGATGTGATGAAAAGACAAAATAAGCCAACTAAAGTATCAGCTGAGTATATTTAATACTTACAGATGATACTGCAATCATAAATGAGTAAACATTTTTTTTTTGGTGATGGCAAGGAATAAAAAACATTCTGGGATAATAAATGCAATATAAGAATATTTTCCTTGTTTTAGGTATCAGGTATATATAACCTGAGATTCAAAGCACAAGGCATTTAAACCTCAATGACATACTAAAAAACAAAAGCAGACCCAGCACTGAAATCAATCAAGAGGATTTTATTTTTAACACCAACAGAAAAATTATTCAAGTTTTTATTAAGTTGTGAACAGCTCACACTCTCAGGCAATCTTCTGGCTTCTACGAACAACATTGTTGAACAAAATTCAGCCAAAAAAGGTGCCTGGAAAAAGTATCAGTGGAAATGCAGAATTCAAGCAAAAAATATAGAGAATTATTCATATATACTACTGAGCTGCAAGAAATAATTACGAAATTAATACCAGTTCTTATTTGAGTTTTGTGAATACAACTTATATTTTTATTGCAATGGACCATTTATCAGTAGCTTTCCCTGCACTGCTTGAAAACTCTTACTTCTAATTTACTATTAAAGTTACTTGAAGATATCCCTTCTTGTCCTCAATCTTTGCAAAATCCCTTCAACAAACTGTCACCTTTCCAGAACAGAGACTCATTATCATTGTACCTCATTGAAATGAGATAAAACCAAGGCAGACAATATTGATTTTAGAGATATTTGAATATAGAGGGAAGAACATAATCAGATTCATAAGAGTATTAATGCTTTATATTTGTATTTAGAAGCCTTATTTTCTGTGAAAGCAGGAAGTGGCTGGTGTTAAACTGGAGTAAGATATGTAAACATATTCATAAGCACTGAGAGCTATAAAGAATGTGGGTTGTAAGATCTGAGTCACCTTCTCAGACTTTATTCCACTTGTACTGATTTTGCCCACGTAACGCTGGAATTAATTATTCTATTTTTTTTTTTAATTCTTCATGTACAATTTCCTTATGCCTCTGTCCTGTCTCCACTGTCACTTAACAAACACCTAATGATTACTTAACATTTCCTCCTTCACAATCAAGATTTAGTCAAAGCAACATGTTTCTGAATCCTTACTGTTTTCTTACTGAAAGCACTAAAAAACTCAAAGCTTTTATTGACTAAAAGCAACGTTCCTACTTCAGCTGGTGTCGCCCTTCACCATTTACCAGAACATCAGGCAGAGGTGCAGTTTCCTTTCCAATTTAACCTTTTGAGAATGTCAGAGAATGACTTCTACTTCTCCTTGAGTCACATTTCAGAAATTAGCTTTTGAAAACAGTTCACTGAAGCAACGAATCCTTGGAAGTTCAAACGTCAGTGCTCTAAAGGCTCCCTTGGTCTTCTGTTTTCTTCTTAGTCTCAGTCAAAGCTAAACAGAGATGGTCAATCAAATGCCTGCTTAACTTTTACATTCAAGATAAAGATAAAAGATGAAGGATCTTAAGTACTTCAAGCTCTGGAAACTGAAACAACAAAAAACCTAGGAAAAAGTCAACTGGGTTTTTAATTTAGTGAATGAGAGAAAGTTAGTCAAATTATGATAAATGCTGATTTTCAAGAGACATTTTCAAATAATAAGATCTATTAAAATGTGCAATATCTTATGCGTAGGAAGAAAAATCTTCACCACTGTAATTAAACCTTGACTAATGTGTAGAAAATTATGACTGTAGATGCAGAAGGATAATATCACTTCCTCATATTCCTATGCAAATTAATTTATGTATTTCAAGAATATTTAAAAATCCAAATACATACAACCTAAAAAATCCATAAATCAAAGGACAAATGACATGAATTCAATTAGAAGTTTATATTAATCTGGCTGGTTTATATTTGTCTTAGTTATCAAAACTGCCACAAAATCTGTTCTGATACACCATTGGTAAAGAGAAATTGGTGGTTCTTTAAATGAAATTTCTGGAAAATAAACTTATTTATTGTAAGATATTTCATGAGTCTTTGAGAAGATGAAGTGGGTGAAGAACAAGTCTAAAAATGTTCAAGAAAATTAGGATTTTTTTTCTCTTTTTTATATAGTTGTAGCATCTGTCAGGTACAGTAAAGATCATAGAAATTAAGACTGGACAAGAATACAAGTAGTTCTTCTATAAGAAAAAGCACTTGGCACTGAGTTTCTGGAGAAGTATGAACTTGTCACAAGCTGTCTGGAGACCGAGGTACGGCCATACGTGTGCAGCAGTTCAGATTTCACTTCAGCACATCAATGTTTTTGAAACTCTCAGCCCAAAGAAGCAGAGAAGGGCATATCTGCAGTTCCAAAGGCACCTTTCCATGTCATGTGTGTCATTCCCATTGAACTCTACCAATGAAGGGTCCGTGCTGCTTGGGCCTTTCGAAAAATAACTCACCGCGCCACTTTCAATCTCTCTGTGCCCAAAAGCAGTTGGTGATTTATCTGTGACCAACTCTGTAGGCCAGAGTGCATGCTTCTAAATGAGAATTACAAACCTTAATTAAATAAAACTGAAAACTATTCAGTGACCTCAAACGTGACATTTCAGAGAAGGAAAACAGGTTAAATATATCAGACAACAAAGGACCACTGTAGAAGACAAGCTACATCTTTTTGGAAGTGTCTTTATAAGTAACAAACTTAATTGGTAGGAGCAAGAAAGGATTTCTCAAATGGTTGAGGCTTTGGCCAAGAGTTAAGGATTTTTTTAACAGGAAACTGGGTTTATCTCATTCATTAACTTCTAAAATATAACACGGCTTTTGTGACACATTGAATCTGCTTAAGTAAGAGTTTAGATGAGTTTCAAATTGCTTTGGTTTGAAAATTGTTAATTTAGATATGAAATGTGTTCAAACATTTGATACATATCATTACCAATATAATCTGTGACAAAGGGGGTTTTATCTGTTCACATTTCACGTAACTTTTCTGTGATCTTTTGGTGCTGAGTTAATCTGCAGAGCTCCCCTGCCAGCCAGCTTCAGCTACTCCACAGTGATCCTGTGTGTTAAATACATTCAGCTCAAGAAATGAGCCCCTGCTCCTACAGCAGTTCCGTGGTTTTCTGACATCTTCACAATGATCATGAAAAATCAAATCCTGTAATTCAGAAAACCCACTCCATATTCAAGTTACTGCAAGTTTATTGACCAAAATTGTGCAATCCTATCAGATAGAAATTTTTGGCTTTGGTGCATGCACTGACTGGTGAAACTCAGATTTCTCCAAAGGTCAGATTGATTTATAACAGCCTGCTATCTCCCTTAATCTTTTTTTCTGATTTTTCTCCATCAGCAGACTTAGCCTCTTGCTATTGGAGGAATAAATATTAGTGGATCTTCGCGCCACTTTTCTGCAGAAGTTCATGATGTCATCAGTTTAAGATGGGAGATTAAATCACTAGATGTTCTGGTGTCCTACAATGAGCAGTTATTACATCCACAAAAAGGTTTCCAAGCCATGCCAGATTGACTTCGGGTTTTTTCCTTTTTAATAGGTTATTTCTATCTGACCAGTCTTATTTTAGTGGGCTAAACAACCAAGGATCTCCTTGTGTAACTTCACAGGTAGCTTGTGTATCTGCCCTAGATGTCTTCTTGCTCAAGCTCATGTATATTCTTTGTGAACAAACAGATATTTTTATTAATAGGCAGAGTCAAAGGTACAGATCATAGTGAAGACAAAAGTCAAGGTTCAGAATGAATTCATTACTTGATCAGTTCCTATTCCCTACAATGTTTTCTAAACAGGAAAAGAGTCCTTTGGTTCATGATCCATTCAGACTTTGAATTCTGCACAGAATGACGATTTAGGATGGCATCCTGATATGCACAGAGTGCTCTCAGATGTCAAGGGCTTTGGCAGGGAGTGCAAAACTCTAATCTGTACAATATACAGTATGTGGGAAAAATTATGACTCCTGACAATTTGAAACTCTGCCAATGCTATAGAAATTTTTATAATGACACTAAAAGACACCTTTCTAACTCAAAGACTCTTCCCTGCCAAGCTCCCAAAATATGCTGCTAATCGTGATGGAAGTGGAGCTGTTAAAAGTTATAACCATTTTATTTTATTACAGAAAGCACTAGACAAACTGCATTAGAGGCTGCTACTCCTTCTATCATAATGCTTATATGGTAATGAAATAATTATGTCAAGCAATTACTTTTAAAAATATTCTTGCAAATTTTGACTATATGGTTCTAAAAAGCTGTCTATATTGCAGACTGAAAATGCAGTACTTACATTAAGTTTGATAAGTTACCAAAGGCTTACAAGCTTCTGACACGCTGGAGTTTTTCTTTTTCTGGGAGAAAAAAGGGGCATCCTGTTTGCAGCCACCATTTAAGTACTGGAATGCTGTGATAAGATCCCTCCAAGCCTTCTTGTCTCCAGGGAGTGACTTACTCCAGTGTTTCCTGAGAGGTCAGGTCTTCCAATCCTTTGGTCATCTTCCTGGCCCTCCTGTCAGTCCACGTGTTCTAGTTCTAGTCCTCTTGAACTGTGAGGACTAGAACTAAACACAGTATTCCAGGCATAGCATAACTGATTGTGTGAATTTTACAGGTTGGAATTGCCCTTATTAATGAAAACCTTTATTGTTGTGACTTCAAACCCTATTTTTAATTAAATAAAATTAAGGAAAATACAAAAAATTGCTCAAATCAGTGGATTTTAGGCTCAAGTAAAGAGCTTTGGGAGGACAGGCTATGCTTCAAAGGAAACAGTAACCCACACCACTTGTAAAACACTTGTAAATCCTGGAGTTTATATAAAAATTTACAGAGAGAAAATGTCCACAGAATTGAGAGTTGCAGCTTTGGATCAATGCATACCAAAAGCAAAACTACCTTGGGAGCAGAAAAGATAGAAAGGAAGAGAATGCTGCTTTGTCCCTTTTGGAGTATGAAGTGTTAAATCCATCAGACTTTCTACACAGAGACATCATAAATTACACAGTTGTAACAGGAGAAAAGGGAGTGATGTTTTTAGGAGAAAGAGTTATTGGCCGTGTTTTTCCTATAACTGTAGAGAAGAAGCTTTCAGTCAAAACAACTATTGCAAATGTGGTTAAAGACACCACAGATAAACTGCTTTTAGAAGATTTATTTGCAAGAAAAAGAAAACCGAGTTTTAGATATTAACAATGGAGAACTACTAAAGCTTCCATAAGATTACAGTATTCAAAATATTAAAGATTGGCAGCAGCATTTTTTTCTTTTCTTTGATGCACAATGTGTGTCCTTATTTCCCACTGTTCAGAAACAAACCTTCCAGTCTAAAGAATTCATTACCATCTTACCATTTTTAAAGTTTTCAAACACAGCAACTTTCACAGCTGCTTTTCTGGTTTTCCTTGCTACTTATCTATTTTCAAGGAAGATGGTAGAGTTGTTTAAACTGTCTGCTTGTCAGTTCCTAATTATAAGCTTTTGCCTTATTAAAATGTTTGCATACATATTCTTCAAAAATTACTATTTTTCCACAAAAAGGACCCTAAATATAAAAAATACTGTGTCCGGAGGCTGTAAAATTTAGTTTTTGAAAATAACATGCAAAACATCTGTGGAGAGATACAAGGAAGAGAGAGAGCTTAAAATACTGTATTCTAAAAATTAAAGGACCTTGCCAGTAATGAACACTGACAGTAAACTGAATGATATGATGATTTTGCAGCTGCATTCTCAGCTGTCCATAATTAGAATGAATACTACACATATATAGAACAATAATTATTGAGAATCTGTCCCAATATTGTGCCTCAGCTTCAAATGAACAATATCTATCCTACATGGACTTGTAGGATATTCAAGCACAAAAATTATCATCATAGAAAAGTGAAAATTAGCATCTTAAATTAAGAGTTGCTTCATGATTAACAATGTTACTTACAGTAGGATTTGGAAAGCTAGGGTATGCCATAAATAATATTCTATTCAAAAATGCCATTTGGTTGCCGTTATTCTATCAGCAACAGAGTTTTCTTCTCCTTCCACTTGGTAACAATGTTGTGTATAATTTTATTCTAGTAACTATGGGAAAGACTAATGTCCAGAACCTGTTGTTATGTGAATTAGGCAACCAAACACATCAGGTAACTGAGGGGTTACCATGGAGCAAAAGTTAAGGACATCTTCCTGGCCTCACAAAAGACTTGTTCAAAAGACTGTGGAACAAAATTGTGTAGGGCTTGTGGGGCCCAGGAAGACTTCAGAAAGCAACAGACTTCAGAAGCCAGGTTAATTTCAGATTCTCCACTTTTTTATTTTATATTAACTAAATGATCTGATCCATCTCTTTGACTACTCAGCAAGCTACAAGTTTTTGACAAGTTCTGGGACTCCTACCATCACCCTTCCCTACCCTCAGTTTGATTCCTGACTAAGGCACAAGATAAATTTCTGCTGCCAGAAGGCACAAATTCAGACACCAGGGCTTCCATTATTTTGGTGCTTGAACAAATTTCCAGTAATAATGACTCAGTGGTTTAACCCCTTGCAGCTCACACAGGTGACAGGAAGGTCTTACCTAAAGTCCAGAGGATACTGACAATTTAACTCATACCTTTACATCTTCAACCAAATCATCCCAAGCAACATTTATATCTATGCACATGTGTATGTATGACTGCTAACTTACATAATCTGACTGTTCAAATTGCTTCAGCTCCCAAACCTTCTGAGCATAGTTTGTAGGGCCTGAAATGGGCTGTTCACAAAGAAGAGTTTAGTTTTAATCTTTGTGTGACCTTGTGGGCAGATGCAAGCTTGCTTTAATGACATAGATGTGACTGCATTACTATCTGGCACCAACCCTGAACTAATAAGCTCTTCAAGAAGTCAGGAGAGACAAATTCCAACTTAGTGGATTGCTAATGTGGTCCCTGGGTTTTTGACTACATCAGCTTCATGTGCTGTTTACTCAGAAAGCAGAGAGTTTGTTCATACCTGCCACCCACACATCAAAACAACGCAGATAAAGAAAAATAGAATTACAGAACATCCTGGGCTGGAAGGGACCCACAAGGATCACCAAAGTCTGACCCCTGACAGATGACAACCCCAAGAACCACACCGTCTTTGTATAAGGAGCATAAAGTAGGTATTATAAAAGACTGGAATATGCAAGTCACAAGACAAAATGATTAAGGAAATCTCTGCAGAAAAAAATACAGCAAACATTGCTCTAAATGCAGTATTAGATCTTTCTGCATTTTGCATCTTTCTGTCTTTCTATCGGAGCCTTTTCTAGCTTCTGACTGCAGAGCAAGAGATTGTGGAGATTTTATAATGAGTCCAGAAATACATGATAAAGTGTGAAATATTGTCCAGAAATACTTGGTGTTCAACTTTGAGTTATCTGAAAAAGACTATTTTGAGTTTCCAGGTTCATGTTTGCAAAAAACCCTGAAAGCAGAGATTGCTGAATCATCTGATATCAGAAGCCAAATTTCATTATTATTTTAATCTTATAAGAGTGGAGACTTTTAGTCACTCAGGCCGGTTTTTAGCATTAGGCTCACTGTTTTTTAACAATTATGATTAGTCATACTTGTCCTTCTCTTTTCCATGTTCATTTCTGAAATACTAAAGTGCATGTGAATCAAGTTTCCTTTCTTTCCACTGGAAATGCAAACATTAGAAATGTATTTTAAAGACACTAACACTGATATTAATTTCTAAAGACATTAAATAAGCAGTACCTTGAGGTTTTAAAATAAACACCAGAAAACAGTTCCATATGGAGTCAGAAATTCACAACAGGTAGATATTAAGGTTTTTACAACAAACACACACATTAAGTGTAAATTCTTACATGTCTCCATTCCTCTCTATGATTTAAGCTGTAACTGCTTAGGAGACAGAGCACACAGAATACCTGAAGGTTTTTCTGATCCACCAAATTTGAGTTGGCAGTGTGAGAAATGAGATCATGAAAAAACACCTTTCTCCTTCTCTCAAAATTACAGTTAATTAAAACATTCTTCCTGGAGGACAGGACTTCTCTCACTTCAGGTCTCACTTTTGCTCCATCCTTTCATCAGCTTGTAAAAGTTAGTACAAGTTAATTCTTGGGCATTGGGTCAATGGCTTCAGGTAAGCATCTAAAACACCCCTCAGTGAAAAATCAGACTTAATAGTGCTGCACTAAATTAGCACACGTTCCTATTCCATCAGGGACACTCTCCCAGGACTGGCTTCAGCACATGGTCTGTATCTGTGGTGTCCAACACAAACACCTGATCTCTGCATTTGGTGAATGGAGCAGACTGAATGCACCATCCTTTCAAGGGACACCACTTAGGAGGGAATTATTTCCAGGAGTCCCAAAGACTATATTTGAATTTTGTAACTGCGACACCATTTTTTTTCTTCCCGGGTGAAAACATTCCTGTGACACTCTGTAGAAAATAAACTTTTCTCAGCTGTGCAGGAGGGTGAAGAGATGTGGCCATTGGGTCAATGATTATACAATACCCATTTTCTGGATGCTCACTCGCTACCTGATTTATAGCAGGCCAAAAACCTCACACAGGACCATTTACCATCAGTGCAAATTTTTCCTTTTAAGGGGTTAGTCAGAAAAAGATTACAAACATGGTGCCTAGGCTATTTTGCAGCAAGGGAAAAAATCCTTTTTTTCTGATTGTTACCAATACAGCAGCTCTGCAGGAGTTCTCAGTGCTGATAATACTGTTGAGCAAAACCAGTAGAAAAATTCAGCACAGAAAAAATTGCAAAGACTTGAACTGAAATTCTTGCACACAGAGGAGGATATTTTTTTGGCTGTCACTCATGTTCTATTCCCAATTTTGTTTCTCTGTTTTACTTTTGCATAGACATCTTAAAAGCATAAATGGTAGGAGAATTAGTAATTATTATCAGTTTATAGAGTTTTGTTACTTTTTGAATGTAAAAGCATTAATACATTTTAGTAGCTTTGTGTGATCAATTCAGATCAGTTATACAGCTGTAACTGCATTATTATGGAATTTTGTGAAGAAGGTTGCTCTCAAGCTGAAGGAAGAAAAACAGGCAACTGCCTTACAAGAGGAAAGTTCACAAGTGAGTAGGATGCGAAACATGAGAAAGTTAAAACCTGGAAATTCTCTTATGTCCCAAACAGAAGAGAGCACTGAACTGCCCCCACCTAACAGCAGAATATGAAGTATAACATCTCAGAGAATTCTGATGGCTGAACCCTGACAAACCGTGCACCAGCACTCACTTTGCAGGTGTGAAGAAAAACCATTCAGGGCTTGAAAGCACAGGCTGCTGTTTTTCCTGGGAAAGATTGTTAAGAACTAAACCAGCAAGCACAGCTGAAAGCAAAGGGAAAGGTACAGAATTTGACAGCTATGACATCAAAATTGCCTCTGTACTTGAAAATTTCAGGCAAATAGAATTGTATTTGAAAAGTTTAAGTTAGGAGATAGAGTTTTAGCAACAGCTCTCAGACGATCAGATCACCTGAAACAAGGCAGAATGGAAAAGCGAGTACAGCACAGCATTTAGTGTGCTGTCAGTGCCCAATAACAGATACACTACTTACTGAGCTGTGGTTTTGTTGCCATTGTCTGGCAGCAACAAGATCATTTGTTTTAATGACCTTCTGCCATCATGTGAAAGCAACAGCTCTTTTGATTGGGTGCGCAGTAAAATTAAAGGCTAATTGGTATTCCACTGACAATATACAGTAGGTGCCTCATTGTGCTGCTGACAAGATCTGATGGATGCTGCTTCAGGTTCAAAGGAAATTAGTTTGATAGGAAAAAAACCTGGCTGTGCCATGTTTTCAAGTTATCTTCTAGCGTTCTATTTCACAAGAGATATTATACCATCCAAATTTAATACATACCAGCCAGAAGAAAACATAATGACAATAATGCTAAATATTATGGGGGCATCTTTTCACTGTACGAGGTTACTTTTGCACCGTAGTTTTGAAACAAGCACACAATGAGGCAGCAACAATTCAACAGGAGTTGAGGACATCAGTGTAACAGTTTATCAAAACAGTCAAGCCTTCAGACCAACAACAGGTCTCCTACTACTAGAAATGTTACAAGAAGTCCTGAAGAGTAGAGCTGAGCTGCTGGATATTTAGAAGCCCTGCACATGCCAAGTAGTCACAAAGGAGTAGCTTATCTAAAGTGTTGTAAGTGCTACATGCAGTTTTAGAATTTATCTGGTTAGGTACAATTAGTACAACACACTTTGGACACTGCAGAATATAAACAAGCAGCCTTGGCACATCCCAAGAGCTACCCAACACACATATTGCTATTTCTTTCCAGAAAGTGCCAAAGAGAAATACAGCAATACTTTTAATGTATAGATTATGCAGTAAACAACTCTATCTGTGAGCCAGCCTTTGTGTCAGAACAGGTTTACTTCTTACATTACCTTGATGGCATTCATCAAAGCTTTACTGGTCAGAACTCAAGCTTACATTATAGACAGGCTTTTAAAATGGCATGGGAACACTGGATCTGGACTGAAGAATATAAATAAACAGGCTTGGATTCTGAGATGCTGAGTACTCGTTAGATTCAGTGATTTAAAGGCATTTGGGCTTGAAAACTTTGATTTTAAACTTGGGATTAGGAAGACAACTTCCCAAATGCATGCCTTTCAATTATCTTCTGTATTCAGCAGAGAACCTAAAATACAGCAAAAACTGCAGCACTCATACATGCTTTTTGAAGCCTTTAAAATGCCCTAGCTTTGCAAAGTAATAAGAACTCCATAAATTTATTCCAACAGTACATTAAGCAGCTATGACTTTCATTATTACAGTCTGTTTTCAAAATACACAAACTAAAAGTGGCATTATTTTTCTGTTAGGACAAAGTAAAGCAGGGTACAAAAAAAGAAGCAGGCTGTGTCAAAGGGAAGGGTGGCTAGCCATAAATCCAGTCCTGTGTTCAGCCCAAATAAAAGAGCCACTATCTTTAGTGTAACATCCCTTTTAAAGGACACTGCACCCAAAACTGGGGAGAATATTCTGCTACCACAAACATCATACTTCAGCAAAAATTTTCTCATTTCAAGTGAGTGGTATATGGCTCAGGTAAAAAAGTGAAGGCAATGAGTATTGAAAAGCCCAGTGCCAGTCCAGTGAAGGTGGCAGCCCACCTGTGCTGACTGAGCCAGGGCATTTGAGATTCAGGATGCTATTTACACAATCAAATGTGTAAAAAAAGGAACAAACAAATGAGGAATCTGTTGCTTCTGTGTTTTTTTAAATGTAACTTTTTCTAACTAAGGAGAAAGTTGCTGATTAAATAATTGCTACCCTTGTATCTTAGACACACATGAAATGTGCACATTCTATGACACAGAATCAACAATTTAGAAGTAAATAAAAGTTCTAAGCATGAGATGATAAACTGTACTCAGACACTTTAACTATTATATTTCTATGGCACAAAGGAACAGAATCTCCATCCTGGGACACTTTTAAATTTTGTAGTAAAGTCCTCTTTTATGTATTATATATCCTGTGAAGATACATAACAACTTATGCTACTGAAAAGCATGCCATGCATGAATAAATGCTGTTACTCTTCCTTCAGCATCTTTCAGTCAATAGCACCTACAAGAATGTATAAAATCATTGCATATTATTGTACTGTGTATAACCTTGCTATATAACAAAGCGCATTCTTCTGAAATTCTGAATAGGTTTCTCTGGAGTGTTTATATATTTTTTTCTTACTCATTTTCTCCATATTCTCTTCTAGTATACTTTGTGGCTGCTTACATTCTTTTCCTGAAAACTCACCCTTTCTGTGTCTGAGATCTAATGCCACCACAATACCCAAACAACAAGAATTCCTAGAGTTTACCAAATCTCATTACCCAGTAGAGGCCAGGCTGTTGCTGCTCTGGATGGGAGCTATCCCCCATGCACCTTCAGCGCTGAAATAAATGCATACCAAACTTCTATGACTCTAGTGAGATGTGGAGTTGATTTTTCTGTGTACCATGGATCCCGCAGCAGGGAGGCTGAGCAGGTTTTCTCAAAAAAAGGTGGAGATGCACAATACCCACACAGAGCCAGTCACACAGATACACAGACCAAAACACAGCCCTCATGCAATCACCAACAGCACCAGCACCCACATCCTGTTCCCCCATCTGGCTGATTAGGAAGAAAGCCTGTGAGCAAGGAATGCATGCATGGATATAATACAGATCCCTCCAGCAGCTGCTCTGAGACACTCCATCTGTCTAGTTACTGGCTCCTGGATCTTCTGGTGTCTCCAGTTGCTGGCACCCGGACATAAAAGCCCCTCAAGCCCGTAGCCCCACAGACTGCTGGCTCCCAGACCCACTGGAGCATGTGCATGCATGCACACACTGACACACATCCTGTGGCTCTCTCTGGTCTTAGTCAATCTATACCCAGGTTCTGAATCCCCTGGCTGACACTTGCTCAGGTATAAACCCATGCACCCACAGCCTCATCCTCTAATTCCACGGGTCCTTCCAAGAGCTGGACCTCCAGCTTAATGTTCATTAGTGATTAATTACCCACGCTGATGTACACACCCACACAATATGCAAGCACTTCAGACACACAGACACCTATGACATACTTACAGCCACCTGTCCAGTTGCTGGCACTCAGACCTCCTCCACACATTTGTCTTTCCAGCTGCTGCTATCACAAGCAAGGGCCCCTGTAATTCCTGGTGTCCTCTCCAGCCACTGGCACTTATCCATCCACACAGAACAGACAGACCCTCACCCACAAAGTTACTAATGGAGTTCAGTAATAAGGCTGAAAAAGCAGCAGAGCACATTCAACTACCTACCAGCAGCCTTGCAACTGGCCCTTATTGTCACCTTTTCCCTATCTGCTCATCTTTGTCCCTTCTCAAATCACTTTGATCCTCCTTTTACCCACCTCGGTCCTTCTCCTAAACATTTTATAATAAGCCTTGCACATTCCCAAGAATCTCTGTCCCTGCATTCCACAATGACTTCAATGTCCCTGTCAGGGTGATGGCATGTCTGTAGTGATCCAGCCAGCTTCTCCCACTAACCTGCCGAGTGAATTTCGGACTTGGTCCAAGCGCTGATCCTTCTCCTTTGACAGCCCCAGGTGCAGGTCAGGGCTTTTCCCTCGTGCTTACCCAATGACTTGGTCACTGGAGTTTCCCCTCAAGTCACTGCTCCTCTGTGTTCATGGCAGTGAGCCTCTGACAACCCCACATACAGCTTATGCCAAGACATTTTTCCGTGTTATATCATTACCATGTTATATCATTTTCCAGCACAGCTTAACAATTTACAAATTATTTTCAGTACTGATATTCTACATGCATCATAAACATTGAAGGACATAAAATATAATCAAACTTACTGAACACAAAAATTGCAGCAGACCCAAACTGTAAAGATTTTGGTTTATAAGTTTCTGTGATCATACATTCAAATCCCTAGGGAGTTTTTTCCACAGACTTCAATAACTGACAGATCAGGCTAAAAGGCAAAAGATGCTCTGCAGGGGGAAGTAGTAAAACTTTAATATTTTATTTCTATTCTTTACTATTGCAATCATTTCAGGGCTTATTCTTCAGAAATTATTTGCAAGCAGGTCATGTCTATAGGCACGATTTGTAGGAAGATGTATGATACAAGTCAAAGCCCCACCCTGGCAGTTTGCGCTTCCCCAGACATCTGTGCAGCTAAGCACAGCACAAAAGGATCCAACGCTCTTGCTGTGAAGCTTCCAGATAATTATTTCTTCAGCTAAAACCTCTCTGTTTCAGAGAGGTCTTCAGAAAAAAATTTGTTGACATGGGAATAAGCCACTAAAATAAGACAGGAACACAAGAGAAGAGAAGAGATAGAGATTCTTACATAAGGAATTTTGTACTGCCATATATTAATATATGTTTTTTAGTTAAGAAATTACTGTTATGTATATATTCTAATTAAAAAAACAACAAACCCAAAACTTCCCTCCAAAGCTCATCTTGTAGGTTGCAGGAAAATCTGTAGCCATTTGGGAGACATAACCAGTAATATGATTTTTTTTTTCTAGACAGAATTCTAAGGATTTTGAAAATCACCATAGAATGCACATAAAAACAAACAAAGGACATCATTACATTAAAATGTATCTTTAGGACTTAGAATACAATAACATCAAATATGCAATTGCCAACTTGTTGTTCAGCATAGTACTGAAAAGAGGAACCTATTGAAACTATAACAAGGAATTCCTGATTCAGGGTTTTCTTTACAATTGTGAAGTGTTGTTAATAGAATAAAAGGATTACAGGAGATTTTAAAGAAAGATATGGGAGTTTTGTGTGAGCTTTCAGCTGTCCAGAAATTTTATGGTAAAAACTTTGTAGTTTAACTTAAAACCAAATTTTTTAACTTTCAGAATTTTCCTTTATTTTATAAAAAATGTAATATCTCTAATCACGTAGCTGTTCTCAAGAAAAAGTTAAAAGGCAAGGAAATAAAAACCTTTCCAAATCTCAAGAAACTTTTAGGGGGAGAAGCTTAGAGGGACCACAGAAGGGTGGTTCTCAGCATCATGCTCAGGCCCACTTCCCATCATCACCTCCATGCAGTGCATAATATCGAGCTCACACAACACAGCTGTGATAAAGCCTTGCTAAGAGACTGGAACTGCACCAACAGCCAGCCCCTCACTGGTTCCCAACTGGGAAGTCTTAAGGCATTTGCACTGGCACACACTCAGCACAGCAATGAAGAAATTTTTGGACAACACCAATCACATCAGTTAAACATGTGGTAATGTTTCACAAGCTTTTCCACTTCCATCCTCTTCTTCCTCATCCATTTTCCATGCTGAAAAGACTGTCAGCTCCTAAAAACAAGCAAACAAACAAAGAAACCCCCAAAAATCCCAATAAAGATGATCTTTTCCATTCCAAATGTACCCTTTTGTATCAGGAGCCTGGAGCTACAGGCGATAGTTTACACGCAGTTCCATGAAGGACTAAGACAGCAATCAAGCTGCTTCCAGGCTTGCTCTCCACCAGCTCTCTAATTAATGCTTCCCATTTGTCCACGGGCTGAGAGATTTTTAAACATTCATTAAGCCATCCACAAGGGTCACCAAGACCTTTGTTTTATGTAATCACAACTACTCTAGAGCCCACGGCTGGATATGTATTCAGACTAAAACACTGAATAACAGAATGGGAAAAAATTACTAAAGTACTTTAATTTTACCATAAGATAAACATACTGAGATCAGTTCAGGTAAAATAGACCTGCCCTCAAGTTTTACTGCAAATAAGTGTTTTAGGTGAATTGTTTTTACTGTAATGGATTCTTTTTTTTTGCCTATCTGATGCGTGTTAACTACTCAAATTAAATAAAAAAGATAGAGAGCACTGTAGACCAGTTCTGTGCAACCTAAGCTCCGATACTTAGGTTTGTAAATGACCTTCACAAGATGTGAGGACAAACTCCAGATTTGACAAAATGAAACAGAGACAGTCAATGCATTTAAGAGGCTAGAAAAAGAGGCTGCATCATGTAGCAGCTGTAATTTCAAAAGATTAAAAAAAGAAAACAATCCACAAACAAATGCCTAATGTTAGCATCTTAGGCATAAATGTGTGTTACTGAAATAATAGAAAGGCATCTGGTAAATAGTATTCATGCAAAATGAATTAGCATTAAACAAAAAAAATCCAAACACACCAGCCCTACCCATTCCTGCATTTATAGCCTCCCTCTCTTCCTTCAGAAAAAAGAAAGAAAAAAAAAAAGAGTAGGGTTGAATGACACAGAATCTTCTTCAGTACTTCAAAAAGTGAGGTCATGGAACAAATCCATAACTTTCTGATGTGTTGCTCTCTATTTCTGGAGTTCACAACGCATACTTCCCTTCTGTCCTTCAGTCAGCCGAACACATGAACAAAGAGATTTAATTCAGCCAGTGAGTAGGAGGTACTAGACATAAAGAAGAGACATCTGTCACCTCCTGACGAGTGAGCAAGGTGGCACTGTCAGGAGTGCAGGCAGCAGGAGAAAGATGGTTGAGAATGGTTTGGATGTTAAGTTTAAGTCACTGTCATAACATTCAGAAGTCATCAGTAAAGCCAGATACGAGGGCAGGACTCAGCGCTGCCTTCACACTCCAGCAAGCTGAAAAACCTTGGCAACTGATCACACAAGAGAGGCCAAGTTCCAGAGGCAGCAGGCAAGGGTAAGCACAACTGCACCCGCTTTACCAGCAATATTAATCATGTGGTGATAGAGAGAAAAACTCTGGAAATGTTGGAGAGAGACACGGGAAGTGTAAGAGAGCCTGTGCCTGGGACTCAGTGGGGTGGAGGGCTCATGACCAGTTCAGTGGTACAGCAAAGCAACATTCGAAAAATACAGTATGTTTTTTCAGAGGAAAGCAATACGTTTTTAACAAGTTCCAAGCGTCTCTCCACGGTGATCTGTCCTTTCTTACTGTCTCTTTGTCCACTCGTGCACAGGGTGATTCGTCTGCCAGATCATTAATTACAATGACAGGTTTGACCGAACAGCGCTCACCGCCGAGGCCTTGTGGACGCCGTGGAAACCCGGCATCCCTGGCCATCTGCCCGCACCCTTCGCTCACAGCCGGCCAGCCCAATTCCGGCCCGTGCTTGCCCGCACACGCACTCCGCTTAAGGCCGGGAGTGCTTGTACCAAAACCCTTTCCAAGCCCCCAGGGAACGCCACCACACCCAGCGCCATCACCCAAACCACCGCTGCCAGCCCTGAGTGACTCGTGCTTCCTGGGAGGAAAAGACCTCTCTGACTCTCATCCTCTTCACTCTTTGGGGATTATTCACACCTCCCACCAAACACCGAATCCAAACTCCAGTGCTTTCTGACACAGGGAGCCTCTCGGCATCCAGCCCTCCGTCCCGGGCCACCTCCTCCTTGCTGCCGACCCTGCCCCGGGCCCTGGCCGTGGACAGGAGCGGCGGAACCCCCCGGCAGGCTCCGGGGGCGGCTCCGGGGGCGGCTCCGGGCGAGACCGCGGCCGCTCGGGCGCGGCGTGAGGCGGCCCCGCCTCCCTTGGAGCCGCCGTACCCGGAACCAGCAAGGGAAAATGCGGAGTCTACACACATGCAAAGATCTTCTGGAAAGAGGAGAATACAGGAGAGAGGAGATTCGAGGAGAAGTTAGCNGGGCCGTGGGCGCTGAGCGGCTCCTGCGGGTCACGGAGTGACCGAGCGGGCCGGGCTGGGAGGGACCGCGGTGGAGCGTCTGGTCCAGCCGCCCTGCTCCAGCAGGGTCATCCCAGAGCACGTGGCGCGGCATTGCGTCCGGACTGCTCTGGAGTATCTCCGGTCAGGGACACTCCCCAGCCTCTCCGGGCAGTCTGTCCAGTGCTCGGTCACACGCACAGTAAAGTTCTTCCTCCTGTTCGGGGGCCACTCTCTGTGCATCAGTTTCTGCCATTGCCTCTTGTCCCATTGCTGGGCCCCACCGAGAAGAGCCTGGATCCATCCTCTTGGCACTCCACGTACTCATGGACAATGACGAGGTCCCCCTCGCAGCCGTCTTTATCCAGCGGTGGTGTGGGGTTTTTCAGGCTGACTAATATTTTTGGGAGCGGAGGTTCTCCGTATCTCCTGGAAAAGGGCTCAGGCAGCACAGGCCTGCACGCAGTCTCCATAGCAGTTAATTCGTAGCCCTGCTGGAGTATTTATGGAATGAAACACGCAAACGCTCACACCTGTGAGCATCTGGTCCACAGCAATAGTCTGCCTGCCTAGCAAAAGGGGCTCTGCGACACTGATGTTAGAACAAAGACAGAACGTGACAGCATCAAAAACCAAATTTTTGTGGAGTGCTGGAAACCCAGCTAGTTTGCCAAAACCTCCGGGAAATCCAGTGATGAAGGGTTGGGAGTTTCGATTTTAAATCAGGAACACGTAATTTACATGACTTATTCATTGCTAAGAGAGAAATTACAGGGCTTCTTTTAAGCACGAGAAAGCCCTAACCTAGAACTTGGTGCACCCTTGAGGGCTCTCATTGTATAGCCCGTATGAGCAGTGACTCAGGCAGAGCTAAACAAGGGCAAGCTGGCACCTGGGAAGGTGTTCGTGGCCAGTGACCTCAGTGTGGTATTCAGCTTCTTCTGTTGCCCGAGGCAGCACATCTGGGAGAAGCGCTGAATGTGTAAGAAATTTAAATGTCTCTTGCTGCATTGATACTTCAAGCAGGGTTTGGTTTTGTTTGTTGTGGTGTGTCTTTTGTCTATGCAAATTATGATTGTGTGTTACAGAGGACAATGTGATCATTTTTGTGCAAACTATTTAAATTTTCCTTTTTTTTCCCAGATTATTTCTACTACTGAAAAGGAACTACAATGGAGAGTACAGTATCTGTTATTTTCCTTGTATCGTTTTCCGTACTGCTGTGTGAAAGTTATCACCATGGAGTGGAGACAGCTACTGTTGTGCATACATCGGAGAGAGCTTTTCCAGAAAAGACAGTGGGTGTTAACACTGACTTGGCAGGACTGATACAGAAGTTGCACCTTCAAGAACTTTTTGATCGCTACGGAGAAAACAACTCTCTGTCAATTGATGGGTTTAGAAAACTTCTACAGAACATAGGTATAGATAAAATGAAAAGGATTAAAATAAGCCATGATCATGACCACGACCATGATCATGACCACAATCACGACCATCACGACCATGACCATCACGACCATGACCATGACCATCACTCTCATCATAATCATGTTTCATTGAGTAAAAGCTCTGAGAAGACTGCTTGTCCAAGCCATGAATCTGATGCTGGCAAAGACCACAGGAGCGGCCACGCAAAGGAGCCTCATAAAGCCGAGGGCGTGGAACGGCAGCAGAACTTTGTGCGCAGCAAGAACGCGGTGCACGAGATCACGGCGCCCGTCGCCGCCGCTGCCGCAGGCGGCCACGCCGAGCTCCAGAACGCGCAGCCCGGAGAAGTCAAGGCCGTGGTTCGTGTGGGCCCAGCTGGCCCTGGTGCCCTGAATGCCACAGCGGGCCGCAATGCCACCTGGCTTGGTGCCACAAGGGCAAACGAGTCTCGTGCGTCTCCGAAGGAACTGGAGAGAGGGGGCTCCCTCTATTCTAACCTGAAAAAACAAAACACTCAAGAGGTGAGGCCGGTTCTGTTGTGTTCTCAGGAATCCTGAGCCACCAGGAATGTCGTCATGGCTTATTTTTCAGGTGCTTATTGTTTACCTGGCTGTGAGTTTTGTGGTGTAACAATACCCACAGCCACACGCATGCAAACAACTTTCCATGGAACTTTACATTTTCAGGGAGTATGGTGTTATGCTCACAAGCTCAGAGGAAAATTAAGTATAAACGTACACTTGGTTTAAATACATTTATGATTTATATATTCAACTGTTACTAAATATTACACTGTTACTAAACCTGAAAAACATCTATGGCTTTAAACTTGCAGTTCTGCCTTAAATCAGGAATCTGTCTTGTTTTCCTATTAATGGAGTGAAAGTAAAAAAATCCAGTTAAGGTACTGTGATTCTTTTCAAAGCTATCTCACATTGTGATAGTGTTGAACTGTCCTCCTCTCACACCTTCCCCTCCCCATCTAACAACTGTGTGTAAAAAAACAAATCTAGAAAAGATTGTGGCAAAATGTCACGTGTTACTTTAAAATAGTATAAAATTAGCACTGATAAAGAGTATTGTGTTGTACACATTTTTCTTAAACAGTCAGATCCTTTTCCATTAAAGGCTTTAAAAAGCAAGCAGGATATTAATGTTGGTGGCTCTGCCAGGTAATTCTGAGTGGGTGTTGTGTGGCATGTGATGGTGGGTGCTGAATTCACAAGTTGTTGCTGTGTTCTGCACTGTCGAAGCAGAAGTACTGCTGTACTTTAAACCCACTGTGACTGTGTGTAGGTTGTAAAGTGGGGAGCTATTTACTCCAGGGAGTGTATGTACATACAACGTGCTCTGTACAAGACATTCCACAGCAGTCACTGCTACAAAAAGGTATTTGACCTTGTTAATGCTTCCTTAGGTGGCCTTTAAAACTAACTGAAAAGTGTTAGGCTTTTTCTATTTGTACATCAAAGCATCTGACCTATTTGTGCTGACAATGAGAAATAATTACACACCATCTACCCAGACTCCCAAACCAGCTTTCTGGGAAAGGATTGGAGTGGAAGTACATTTTTTAAAAAACGGGTTTGTCACCAGTTTTTGAGTTGTGTTGATACAGCTGCTTTCATGTGGCACCACTGCATTTTAATTAAGATGGTTTGTGCAGTCCTTTTAAGATTTACCATGGTATTTTGGTTCTGGTTAACCTTTGACATGTCTCTTTCCACAGTGCTCCAATGCATCCAAACTGATGCAGTCGCATGGAATAGGCACTCAAGTATTGTTGACTGCTACAGAATTTAGTTACCTCTGCCCAGCTCTTATTAATCAGATTGATGGCAAATACTGCATAGTCCATGCTACTAGTGAAAAAGCTGAAACTCCTCCAAAAAGTTACTCTCTGCAAATAGGTAGGTAGGCTGGGGGTTCTTTGTAACATTAAAGCTTAATGGAAAAATGTTTATGTTGGTTATAAATCCAAGAAGCCTATTTCATGGCTGTAAGAAGTGTCATTTTCTTTTGGCACTTCAGGAAGATAAGAGAGAAATCTTTGTGCCATACGTTTTGTTAACATCTGATTAATTGAATGATCAGGTGTGTTTGATAACAGAAATGTTAAGCAAACAAAATCATGTACAATTGTTACTTATTGTTGTTTCTATTTTTTTTTTTGCCAGCTTGGATTGGTGGCTTTATATCCATCTCTGTCATCAGCTTTCTTTCCTTGCTGGGTGTTATATTGGTACCACTGATGAATCGAGTATTTTTCAAATTTCTTCTGAGTTTTCTGGTGGCATTGGCTGTGGGGACCTTGAGTGGAGATGCCTTCTTACACCTCCTTCCACATGTAAGTGTTAATTACTGTGTCATTCATTATCTCAGAGAACTTGACAGCTGTATGTATTAGTGCCCTATTAGTTCATGCCCATTTGATGAGTCATTTCTCAACCCTGTTATGCACGTTGTTTGATGGAAAGGTTTTCCATTTGGAACATCTGTATTATTCATTTCATAGTCTTTAAAAGTTCAAGAGCTTCCATAGCATTATCCCACTCTCTATGTTCTTAGTCATACATGCTGCTATGTCCCTTTATTGTTCCTAGAATACAAGAATTTTGCATAAATTTTCTTGGTGGTTTATTGCAGTGCTGCCCCCTTTTTCTCCCCCCCAGTTTAATGGACTTTAGAGATAGTGGAAATTACTCACTGAACGCTTTAAATGTGAAATGAATAATCAACTATTTTTTTGTTACAAGCCACTTATGTTGATGGCTTACCCATTGTGATTTTTTTTTTACCAGAATCCATCATTTCTGAAGTCCTGGGGAAAATACTACTTGATAGATTTTTGAATTGCTGTTATGTAATAGGGGCAATGAAATGGGAATATGATCGCTAAATTTCTACCTTTCTTGAAGTTCTTAAACAGACATTCTCCCCCCGCTCCCCTCCCAAAAGTAACTTGTTCAAGCTTTCAAATAAAATGGTTAAAAGTGCCTGCAGATTCTGTGGTTTTCCAGTCCTGTCTGTAACCCACCAGTTGGTTAATTTTCCTTTCAGTTAATTTTGCGTTTGCTGTGTGTGATTGTGTTAATAAAAACACCTGTGAATGAGATGTGCAAAAAGGTTTTTTATTTCTGAACATAACAGTATCCAGTAAGAAAAGTGTCAGACTTCCTTTAAAGACACAAATTACAGCCAACTTCCTTGTAGAAAAAGTTGTTTAACATCTATGAGTTTTCTTAGATGGGAAGCTAACTTGTGTGCTGGCTGTGACCACTGCTTAAAATTTGGTTTCCTTGATGGTGTCAGGAGTTTGTGTGGGGGCAGCTGTACACCTTGGATTAAGCAGTGGCCGTGCAGCTTCAGTGTGTGGGCAATGTTTCTTCTTATCAACAAATTTCCAACCAACAGATTCCTTTGTAATTGTTTGAGTTTGTAAGCAGAGCATTTGCCCTATGAAAATCGTCAAGTCTGGACTCCAGACATGAGGAAAATGATGTGAAGAATACTTTCTATGTTTCTTACATTACAGTTCTTTTGATATAATGACTTTCCCCTTCTTGTTCTCCTGTTAGTCTCATGGAAACCATCACCATCACCATGAAAAGCCTCTGCTTGATCAAAAAGGCTCTATGTACAAACATCTTGTTTTTCAAAGTACTGAGGAGAGTACTTACCTGGATTCTACATGGAAAGGACTTACAGCACTTGGAGGCTTGTACTTCATGTTTCTAGTGGAGCATTTGATCACTTTAATAAAGCAATTTAAAGACAAGAAGAAAAAGGTAGGGAGACTATTACTTTGAAGCTCTATTGTATTGCATGCTCATTTCTGGAAACACTTATTAAAAAACCTTTTGTGAATATCATATATCTTTCGATTTAATAGCAATGGCTGACTGGATTAGTGTTAGAATTTCATTTTTATTAGGGACACACACACTTCTAAAGTATGTGATAACCTTTTTGTATGATCCTTTTATTAAGGGCTCTTTGCTATTTCCATAACCAGACAATATAGTACAGTCTTTGACTTCGCAGTGAATTGTTTAATAAGCAAATGTCCAGTGGCATCTTCAGTTTTAACAGAGTGATTTAAGATCTCACTTCATTACTGACTTTCTTCTGACATCTTGAGACATTTATAACTATCTGAACTGGTTTTATTATTATTTAAATTCCAATCCTGGATGCAATAAGTTTGAATTGTACTGTTATTGTACTGCTGTTGAGGCGGGCACTTGCACAGGCAGGTAAGGGTTGGCACTAAGTGCTTATATAAATAATCATCCAAGTATGTTGCAGAAAGTGACTTTATGGAGTAGTATTCCATGAGGAAGCACAGTCTGTCAAGCCCCTTGGTGCTTTCCCTTCTCTCCCCTCAAAATGCAGCTCTCAGATTGTTATGCTGTTTTATTTGTGTAAGGTAAATAACTGAATTTTGGCAGGTTATTAGTGTTGGTGACTTGCCAATTACTGGAAACCGTTCTTTAAAAACCACTATAGCCAGGAATAAAGAATGATATCACAGTTGACAGTAAGAAAGATTAGGTAGACGTTGGTGATACTGTAGAATCACAGAGTGCTTTGAGTTGGGAGGTATCTTAAAGGTCATCTGGTTCCAGCCAATCCTAAGCCTTGCTTGAAGAAAGACGGTACTTACAAATTACTTAGTTTAAAAATAGCTAATTGCTCGACTACCTCAAAGACTGATAATCTCTGGTTATTTCTTATTAAATTGGTCATTAAGGCAGTAGTCGCTGGGCAGATGGGATCATGGGATGCTGTGCTGGTGTGGTTTATACTGAAGCTAAACTAACTGTGAGATTTCCCTATCTCTAGTTAAACTTGTTTGACAGGAAAGAACGTGAAGAGTTTCAAGCAAAGCGAGAATTTTGTCTCCTCCCAGCCACCACAAGGAATGGATTTCCTGTTAGACTAATTATGCTCTCCTAGATATTGAGTCACTGATCAATTGTTGTGATACAGACTTTAGTGGGCAAGGAGCAGAGATTTCACTTGGTTTTCCTTCTGTGCATTATTAGAAAACATTATATTGACATTATGATAGAAGAGAATTAGTGGAATAAATTACTCACCATTTGATGTGTTTTGCTTCTCAGATGAAAACCTTCTGCTTATTTATTGTGAAAAATGTAGGGCATTTATGTGTGTGGGTTGGTCTGTTTGTTTGTGGTCCTTTTTGTTTGTTTGTTTGGGGTTTTGTTTTTTTTTCTCTCCCCTCCTATAGAGCCTGAGGAACCTTTGTCATCTTACTTCAGTAAGTTTCTAATATTCTTCTTCTACACTCTTTGTATGGCTTCCATGTTGTCCAGTTCCTGTGCAGGCTGCATAAATGTTGTGAATATAATGTTACTCATGTATATCCTGAAAAATAAGTAAAATAATCATAACTTCAGTATTTTCTTTTGGAATAAGAAAAAAAATGAAGATGATGGAGAAAGTAAGAAGTTTTCAGCAAATGAAGAGAAGTTGGATACAGATGATCGTAAGTCTCATTAATATCACACAGTTGTTACTTTGTGGCAGCACTGTTTAAAAAACACCTCACTGATGGCAGCTCATAGATCTGCTCCTTACTGTAGGTTGGATCACTGCCTGTTTGAATTATTTTCAAAACAAAACCTGTCTGTCTGCTGATACGTAGAGTGCTAGGTCTGTTTGCTGCTTTCCTTTGAAAAGGATCAGTGGGTTAGAAGTAGTGAATTCCCAGTTTTCTAACTTTCAGCCTTTGAATTCTGGATTTAGCAGCAGAAGCTGAAGCCATTCTGTGAAAGTTGCAATACAGCTGTGCCTACTGACTTCTACAGTTCTCTTTAGACTGCTAGATGTTTTATGCATGACTCATTATTTAGATTTCTGGGGTTTGTTAGTTTGATTGATTATTGATTTATACAAGTAATATTACAAAATTGTAGACAATACTTGAAGTTCAACATTCAGAGTGCAAATGACCATGTATCCCCAGGATCATGCTTTAAACCAAAACACACTTGACTAGTTACTTGTTAGCTCTTGTTGCTAAAAGAGATGTTCAGTTTTTCAGAGTAATTTTATAGCTAATGAAATACTTGTCTGTAATGCAGAAAGAAAAAATTTATTCATTTAATTGCAGAGGAATAATTTATCAAGTTTAAGAAATTAGTTAACAGAACCAACTGTGGTATGTCAGCAATATTTTTATCAGGGTATTTCATGGTCTGTATTGATGACTTTGTTTTTTAATGTTTATTTTCTGGGTGTTGAACTCAAATGCCTGTATTTATTTTGAAATATAGGAGTTTCCAAAATTATCTGTAACATAGTTTTCTTCTGTATCCTTTTTCTTCAGCCCTGAGATAACTAAATGGCACATGCTTTTCAGATACTTGGTTTTTCTGAAGCAATTGAACTAACAGTCTTCATGCTGTGAAACTGGGACTTGGAGGCTTTTGCTGTTGTGTTTAAATTGCAGTGAGTCTTAGATGAAAAGATTTTTTGCCTTTTAGGAAGCATTTGTGGCCATAATGTAAGTGCTGCTTCAGCAGTAGGGGACAGAAACGAAAAGTTTTCCTTATTTTGAGCTACTGGGAAGTATCTCTGAAATCTGAATAAGTTGTGGAAATGTTTCAAAAAAATCTTCTGGTTCAAGAAATTGGATTATCAGTCTCAACTTCTAAATTTCTTCACCACTTCACATTGTCAAACTGCTATTGTATCTTTGCTTCTTAGGTGATTTTAAAAATGTGTAACATTGTACTCTGGTATTTTGTAACAGGGCCTGAGGGCTATCTAGGGACAGACTCTCAAGATCCATCGACCTTCATTTCTCAGCAGCCAACTGTACAAGAGGAAGAAGAAGTGATGATAGCTCATTCTCATCGAGAGGAGGCTGACAATGAATACGTGTCCAGGGGCTGTAGGAACAAATGCCATTCTCACTTGCACGATACTCTAGGACAGACAGATCATCTGAGTCACCATCACCATGACTACCATCACATTCTGCACCACCATCACCATCAGAACCATCATCCCCACAGCCACAGTCAGCGCTACTCGCGCGAAGAGCTGAAGGACGCAGGGATAGCGACGCTGGCCTGGATGGTGATCATGGGAGATGGACTACACAATTTTAGTGATGGACTGGCAATTGGTAAGTGCAGCTTTCTTGGGTGTGAAGGCAGTGAAGTCTTCTAACTGTCTCGTGCCTGTGTTAGGCATGTAGCTAATTAGCAGAGGATCTTTGAAGCCTAAACTCTTTTCTAAGAGCATCATCTTAACGAGTACGAAAAATCTCCAGTTTAACAACCTGGAGGTAAGTGATAGTGCAGCTGTGTTTCTTTAGAAAATCTATAAACTGGGCTTCATTAAGAGTTAAAGCTAACATTTTTCAAAACTCAAGCTAGGCTTATAAAAAGTATTTAAGATTGAGTTTGTATTTCAATGCCTACAAGTGCTCAGCGATTTTTAAAATTTTAATTGTTTTGTCATATACAAAGTAACTGTGGTTTTTTCACTTCAATCAGGCCACTGGTATCATTGGCTTCTTTACTACTTTTTCATCTTCTCTTGTGATGGAGTAAGTTCAGGTTCTATACTTGGCATATCTGCCTGCCTGCCTGTACTGGGCCCTGGTTACACATCAGTATTCCTCCAGAACACTGATGGGTAGGGAGATGAGGCAGTGGTTTCAATCTGTTTTAGCCTGAAAATTTTGTTTTCTGAAACAGTGATCATACTATACTCAAAACCTTGTTCCAAAAGTTGAGCATAATAGTCCATTTTTTAAAAATTTATACAAACAGTTATTTTACTTGTAAGCAAGACATTTATCTTTTTGTTCCTGTTCAGTTCATGCCCCTATTTTTCCCTTAATGCGTGTAGTTGCTCAGTCTTTTTTGGATCATGCTTCAGTGAAAATATTTCTTTATGAGTAGATTGAATATTTTGTTTTGGACTTCTGTCTGGGAGGTCAGGTTTGGGGACTCTCATGTTTTTCCTAGAAGGAGAACTAGACTACAGGTATATTAAATTTAAAAGGTTAAAGTAAGTTACAGAAAGTGAAGTCAAATCAATAATCTTCAGTACTTATGCTAATCTTTCCTGATCTTGACTACTGTATTTAAGACTAATCTTTACAGGTACTGGATTCATTTCCAGGCTGTTTAGCATACTGGAGGCAGTTCAGCAGTATCATTCTTTCTGTAAATTTTATTGTAGGAAAAAATTCATTCTTGTTTGAAGAGGAAACCAAATAATAACTATTTTCTCACAGCAATATTTGCAGTTGTTCAGATTCAGTCAATTCAAAGTGTAATGTGAAAAGAGACTTTCTGATTTAATCTCATTTTTGATGAAAGTTGAAGCATGAAATGTAAATTTTTGAGCAGATCAGTAGTGAAAAATGTGGTAGAAGGAAGATTTGCATACAAATGACACAGAATCAATTACCTCTTGGCATTAGGGAGATTTGGGAAGGAGCTATGACTTTATAGTTCTGAAGGGAAAAGTATGAGAAAGGTTAATAAAGGCTTATTGAACAAGTGAGAGCAATACCTTTCAGAAGTCCTGCTGTGTGGCTTGTTCAGGCTAATGGAAATATGGGTTTCTTTCAGTTCTGTATGTGCTTAAAAGTATTATGGGAAAACATCAGTTTGATGGTGTTGTGAAAATGCCAGTGCTACTTGTGTAGTAGTTCATCTGTATTTTAAAGACGATGTGAACACTTCTGTAAAGATAGCTTCAGCCAGCATAACCCTTCATTTAAGTTCATTCACTCCGTGTGATTTGTTATTCATAAGTTCCATCAGTTACTTTTTTCCTCAAATCTGTTGTGCTAATTATGTGGGAACAAGATTTAAAAGTGCTTATTTTTTTATTAAGGCGTGGAACTGTTGCATCTGACTCATTTGTGCAAAAGGATCATCTGTGATTTGAACTTTTAGGTGTAATTACAACTAAATAAGTAAAATGCAGAACACTATTTTTACACTAGTCTTGCATAAATATTTTTTTTCTTTAGCTTTTGAGAGAAGTCGTGTCTTTAAAGTATATTTTGAGATAAATCAGCATCTTGAGAGGGGATAATGCCAGATATATTCATTTCATCTTTAGTTTGTTAACATTTCAGGACTTCTTTTTAGCTGTGAAAAAAATAAAAAGAGATATTCTTGACATTTAAGCTTGTACTTTGATTACTCCTTACTTTTCCTCTTTGAACTTCATAAGAATTGAGTCTGCCATGGTCTTGTCTAAAGCTCTAGTGCTTGGTGTGTCACCTCAGCCCTTACTTTGTCCCCACTTTCCCCTAAATTTGCTGTTGGTGCCATCAGTTTTATCCATATTACTGAAGATCATGAAAAATGGGTTGCAGTTTTTGTCCTGGTGAGCTCTGCTTCTTACCAGCCACCAGGCCCCGTGAGCCCAGCAGTCCAGTCAGTGTGCAAGCCCATATTTCCTCTTTGCCCAGACAAAACTGCTATAGGAGATAATGTCAGAAATCCTACTAAAGCTCTGTTATATTCACCATCTGTATGGTCAGCTGTCTCCTCAAGCTGGATGCCACTTTTGGAGAGGGATTTTAAGAGGATGTTCCACATGATCTTTTCAGGAACTGAGATGACACTGGCCGCTCCTGAGTCCTGTTGTTTGCCTTTCTTAAAAATGGGAATAATGTTATCCTTTTCCCAGAGTTCCAGTGGGGCATTCTATAAGCATGGTTTTCCACACATGATCGACAGCAGCTTTATAGTCACACTAGTAACTCTGTCAGTACCCTCAGGTGAGTCCCATCCTGGGATGCAGCTGAGCATTTCAGTTTTTTCTGCATTTCTCTGAACTGATGCTTCTGTGGTTTGTTGTCTCTTTCTTTCTGGAATGGAGCTGGGATCTGGCTTTGTTGACAAAGACTGAGATGAAGGCTGTGCTGGTGCTTTGCCTCTTGTCATGTTTACTGCTTATTTCCCTTCCTCATCTATCAACAGACCTGAATTTTTCCTGAACTCGGTTTCTCAGCTAACATTCTTGTAGAACTGTTTCTTGTTATCCTTGGAGTCTTGTTAGTTTTAGATCACGCTGGGCTTTGGTCTTCCTCCTTTTTGTTCCACTGCTTTTAGCTTCCTTGTTGCCAGTCTTTGTTCCTATTTCTTGTGTGCTTCCTTTTTGAATCTTATTAGGACACACTGCTTAGTTGGGCACATCTTCTGCAAGTGTTCCCACACAAACAGGCTTGTTTGTTTGTGCATCTCTGTGCTTTACAAACTGGCCATCCCTTCTGGGCACATTATCCCTTTTGACTGATTCCTGGGGTATTCTACACTGCAATTCCTTAAGTAAGTCAAAGTCTGCTTCATTAAAGCCAAGAGTCCTAATTTTGCTTCTTCCTCTTCCAGACTCCTCCTTTGTCCTGAATTCAGTTACTTCTTGCTCACAAGATGTCATTTTTTGCTGTATTTGCCATCAGGTTTTCCTTGGTTTTGAGCAGCAGGTCAATTTACAATGCTAATCCTGGCTGGCTTTTGTGTCATCTGTAGTAGTTAAGGAACATCCTGGTTTGTGCTGCCTCCCCAGCTGAAGACTCTGTGTGAATGGTGATGTCCTGTGATCATAGGTAGGCCTATCCACCACCTTTCCTTGGTTAGATGATTTGTAACCTTATTCCTTAGCATTACTCTGATTGACCAAGAGACTGAATAGACACATGGAACCACAGTTCACATATACTCTTGTACTGGAGCTCTCTGTAAAGGAACCCCTTTATGAAGGTGGCCAAAAAAAACCCAAAGTGAATGGCATTCTGTCCCTGTAGGCAGTTGGTATCTATCCATGACAGGCCACACAAACTTTGGTGGTGTCTCCACAGCTTCATTCAGAGAGGCCCTGGGCAACCCATGGAATTCCCTGGGCAACAGATCAGCAGGTCTGTCTTTTTCCTGCATGGGAGGGGGAGTCTCCTATCACTAAAAGAAATCTTTCCTTTCTTATAAAACTTCTAACCTGATGTACTGAACTGTTGGGCAAGGCAGGACTCACTTATCCTCTCACTGCTGCCAGGGTCATGATCATGTTCTTCAGATCAGTAACTGCACTGGGGACAGAAGGTTCTTCCTGTTGCCAAACTTCCCTGTTTTCAGATGTTACTCATCTCAGAGTTCATGTGTCCTGTTCCAGTGCTACTGCTCTGATGGGCTTGGGCTTTTGCCTCTGTAGACCCTCTTGATCCTGTTTGTTACCATTCATCCAAAGGTGCCTGCTCACCACGTCCTGCATCCTCTTGCCTGGATGTCACAGCATATGCCAGACATAATGGTGCTGCTGTTCTCATCACTTCAGGGAGGAGCATCTGTCATTTCTTGCACTTGAAGACCTGGATAGTCAGGTCTCCCTCAAGAGTTAGGTCAGCATGTAGTTTCCTCAGTGAAAAGAAGGGATTGTCTCCAGTGGAGTCATTGCCATTGTAGTGCTTCCTCTGGGAGCAGTACTCCTGTGTCCCTTGCGTGCCAGCCACGGTGACATGGCTTTGTGCCTCTCTAACTGCTTGTTGGCAGCGTCCTGCTTGCTGGCAGGCTGCTGGTAAGCAGCTGAAGAGGAAGCTGGCTGTGGCTCTGCACCCTTGGAGAGGCTCTCCATGCAGCTGGGAACCTGACATGCTGTGTGTGAGCTGTGGTGCAGCCCTGCAGTGTGCTACTGAGCTGCTGCCAAACAAGAAAAATGACAAGCAACAGGAGGAGCAGAGAAGGCGACAAAGATGAGCACTGTTGGACTAGTTAGGGGGTTTTGTGGTTTGGGGGCTTTTTTTCTCCACTTAAAAGGAAGCTGTTGGGGTATTTACTTATAAGCAGGCTTCTTAGAAGTTGATCTGTCACTGTTGATTTCGTAGCCTCTCTTATGGTTGTCTTGACTTTCCTTTCTTAAGGTGTCTGTCTCTCAGGCACAGTTGAGCTGCTTTGTTTTCTTTGTATCTTAAAAAAAAAAAGTATTTTTAGACGGTTTTTCCATTTATTGCACTTTTTGGGAGGGGTTGTGTTGTTGGAATGTATTTGGCTTCGTTCAGAAATAAGATAGTGAGATGTGGTTTACTTTAATAGCAAGATTCTGAAGAAGAATTTTGCGACTTAAGAATCATAAGCAACTGTTCAAAGTTTAAATGCTTCCACAAAGAAAAATTTTTGAAATATATGTCCTAATATGACCCAAGCATGTGCAATGATGCTTCTGCACTTGATGTCTGAATATGTAGTAACGGTTTGCTTTTTTTTTCCCTATCTTTTCACAGGAGCAGCCTTTACTGAAGGGTTATCTAGTGGTTTAAGCACTTCAGTGGCTGTATTTTGCCATGAATTACCTCATGAGCTAGGTAAGACCCCAGAATTTCCATATGCTGCATGTGTATATACCTACAGGTGCATGTGGGAGAATAAAATTTGATCAGAAAACTTTGTCTCTGTCAGGGTGTCTATTCAAGGATACTTCTGATTAAATAAAAAGACTGTTTAACCACTTCTTAATTGAATTAATAGTTTAAAACTCTTAATATTTCAGCCACTTTGTTTAAAACTGTCTCTTGCAGTTACGGCTTTTTCCATCTACTTTAGTTGTAGTTTTTATTCTCCTTGTATATAAGTTGTGAATTGCAGGAGAATACATGACAGAATTTGCTTTTCTCACATCTCTCATTAATTTTATTCTTGTGCTTGTGCTGCTAAAAGGAAGGTCACAATTAGTCAAAGTACTTTCCGCATAACATTTGCTGCTTTTTCATTAAGTCTTGAAAAGAATTGCTGTAGCTCTAAATTAAACTTGAAACTACTTAGAAATCTTTCTGGAAACAGTCTGTCTTTCAAGCTCAAGTGATTTAAATTCGTGTGCAGTCCCATGAGAGATTATTGTCGTGTCTTACAATATGAGTTGAGTATTTGGCCCTTCTGAAGGGCAGCTGGTGAGAAGGGGATGGATGTGCTTAGTTGAACTCGAGACGAAGCTGATCTTTCCAGTTGTCAAATCATTTTGATGTTTATTTCTTAGCTGTCATGGTTGCAGTCATACTTGGTGTATAGAATGAAGAAAGAAGAGTTTGCTTTCACTTTTTTTAAGGTTTCATTTCCCCAGAAGGCCCAGAAGGGAGAACATTCAGTTCCATTTAATGGAGCTTGTAACCCAGTATGTGTAAACATTAAACTCTCTCTATATAAACAGTTCTATACATTTGTACAGTAATGTTATACAGAAATATGTTCTTGTGGGGAAAACACATCTGATTTTATGGGTTGGGAGAAATTGAGTCTTGTTCATACTAATCATGCAACTTGTGTTAATTACACTTACTAAATGTTGTTAGTTCAGATATAGGAAGTAAATTCATCTTATGAACCTGGTAATTTTAGATTCAACTGTTCTGTTGGTTTTAGAAATAAGAAAAATCTTTAAAAATTTAAATGATACTTCTTTAATCAGAACAGAAAAGTTGATGGGAAATACCTTCCTTATCAGAGGACATGAAATGGAGTGGGAAAATTGAAACAAATGGGACTAGTTGAGGTTAGCTGGGAATAAAATTGTGTAATTGTTAATGCTAAGCAGTGTTTTTAATATACCAGTTCATCTTAATTGCAGTAGCTTTTAGGAAAAGCTGTTGTAACAAATTACTCAAATCAGCTTTGAAAATGGCTTCTGTTTACTTTAACTGGAGATAACTTATAAAGAATCAATTTTATTTTCAAATAATAAACTTATATTACTCTGATTTAGAAAAAATATGTTCTGAATTACAGAAAGTCTGTTTCTGGCTGGTGGTCTATCATTCCTTCAAGGAAAAATAAGACATAAAGGATCATTTACAGAAATTATTAAAGAAATTATTTTACATTTATAAAAAAAGATTAAAAGTACAAAGAGTGGTTACAGATTAATAAATTGAATGTGCAATTGAGTAGAATATTTTATTTTAGGAACACTCAGGTGTATCAGGTACTGCAGCATTGCTGAGGTCGCTTGGTCTGTTCAGCCTGGAAAAGAGGAGACTGAGGACAGACCCCATTGCACTCTACAGCTTTCTCATGAGGGGAAGGCAAGGGACAGGCACTGATCTCTTCTGTCCTGTGAAAGGATCCAATAAAATGGCCTGAAGCTGTGTCAGGAGAGACTTAGGATGGATATCCAGAAAAGGTTCTTCACCCAGAGGGTGTCTGGGCACTGGGACAGGCTGGGAAGTGGTTACAGCACGAAGGCTGAGTGTTCAAGGAGTGTTTGGACAATGCTCTCAGGCACATGGTGTGATTCTTGGGGCTGTCCTGAGCAGGGCCACGAGTTACACTTGATGATCCTTGTGGGTCCTTTCCACGTCAGGGTGTTCTGTGATTCAGCAAAGGGCTGCTTCCTTCAAAAATGCCAAGACTTGAAAGATATAAACTTACAGTATTTGTTTCTGTGTTGTTTTCTTCATATGCATCCTTTAAGGTTCTGTCCCTCAGTGATTTCTGATTTTATGAAGGAAAAGAAATAAGGCAAATGACAGCATAAAAGTAGCTTAGTAATCCTGTAAGAGAACTATAAATAAGACAACACCGCAGTACTTACACGAGAATGAAAACTTTGTCTTGTTCTTTTTTCCCTGTTACAGGAGATTTTGCTGTCCTTCTGAAAGCTGGTATGACTGTCAAGCAAGCTGTGCTTTATAACGCTCTGTCAGCTATGCTGGCCTATCTTGGTATGGCGACTGGGATCCTTATTGGTCATTATGCAGACAATGTTTCAATGTGGATATTTGCACTTACTGCTGGCCTGTTCATGTACGTGGCTCTTGTGGATATGGTAAGTGCCTAGACACATTTGAATTTTGTATAACACAGCTTAAGAATTAATGATTTGAAGCTACTGTTTCTTTTGAAGGCATTTAACACGTTCTTGTTTGTTTAGGTACCTGAAATGCTCCACAATGATGCCAGTGACCATGGATGTAGCCGGTGGGGATACTTCCTGTTACAGAATGCTGGGATTCTCCTGGGTTTTGGGATCATGCTGCTTATCTCAGTATTTGAACATAAGATTGTATTCAGCATAAACCTGTAATCCTGGTTGCCAGGAAGACACCTTGGTGTTAAATTATAAGTGGTAGGGGTTTTTTTCTACGAATTTCCTTATTGGAAAGGTACATTTGATATAGACTAGATATTTTTATTGGTGTGCTTTGTTGTTGTGTACTTCCCTCCCTTCTTGCCTGATAGAAAGGTACACTGTAAAGTCTGGAGTTTGTTGGGGTTTTCTTTGTTTGTTTGTTTGTTTATAATGTGGGGTTTTTTTACTTGGGATTTAGCATTGCTTATGGTACTGTGGAAAGCGGTACTTAGTAAAACATGGCCAAATCTATATTATTTGTATTGTCTGTGTTGTTTGGGAGATTTAGGTTGTTTTTTTACTGAATTTATTTACTATATGTAATTTTTTTACTTCAGTGTTTTTTTGGTTTAAAGAGGTAAAACAACAGTGGTCTTTATTTTAGCACAATTAAAATCAGTGGATACAAAGCACAATGAGCAAAGTAAAACAAGAACAAGATGTGTAATGGTTAGCATGTGTTTATTGGTAAAAACTCATCTCTTCTGTATCCACCTGGTTTATATAGAAAAGGAGATATGCCTATTCCATCCTTTGTGGTGGTGCTGGTTCTCTCAGCTTGTGGATTCCTGTGTCTTATTCCAGTTGGTTTCTACTCTGAGCAAGTTAATGTAAAACCCTGTTCTAAGTGTTTACATCAAATGTTTAACTTGTTTCATCCCTTCTGATTTGAGTTGCTCTTCACTGATTTCTCAAAAGTCCAGCTCTTAAGTTGTCAAAGATGTAAGACACATGAATTCCATCAAAAAGGCTTTAACAGCAGTGCTGTATCCCACTTACACTGCCTGAAGTGACAAAGGTGTATTAAAGCCTGTTTGCTACTAAGGGGGAGGAGTGCTACTGGCTGAGATAAACAGTCATTTCCTACAACAGCTTCCTGAAGTAAGGTGTTGATTTACTTTGGGAAAATGAGCTGAGTGGGAGAGCTGCCTACTTCTAGTTCAGTGTGATTGCACACAAACCTGTGCTATATTTTTTGCAGAACTAAAGCTGAGAAATCCAAAATAACAGAACTTCTTTGGTAGCATATCTAGAGAAGCAGTGTGTTAAGGATAATAAGTGTATACCTAAGTATGTAGTTTAAGCCTACAGTCTTAATATGTTTACCTACCCTGAATGTCACCGAAGGTAGAAGATTGAAAAAACCAGTAGCAAAATAAATTCTGCATTTGCAGGGAAAGTGAACATGTCAAAGTTGTTTAATGATGAATAAATAAGAGAATGATGCTGTCTTACTAGCTAGCTTTGAAAATCCCAGAAATAAAACAATTAGAACCTATTTCTGATCCACTGCTTCAAATCATCAGCTGAATAAAAAGCTTGACCCACAAGAGAAATGTTTGATAATACCATGTATGATAGGTTAAAACAATTTGCTGGCCTGTTATACAATGGAAGCCAGGAACCATTCTATCATCTCAGAAATAGATGTTTTTAATTAATTGAGAGGTTTGTGGGCTTTTTTAGGAGTTGAGAAATGGGTACCACAGGAATTTTTGCAGCCCGTGGACTATTAGCTTCTTCTCCTTCAGCCTTTCCTCAGGTTAGCAAGATTGATATTTACTTCTCTGCTCACTGTGATGAAATCCTGTTCTGCACCTCCTTTGAAGCTGCGGGTTGAGAACGGTGTGTCTAAAACTTCCTTCAGCTCTCCTAATGCATCCCTGTGTCCTAGTGGGCTTTTTAGGGCTTGGGCATGGTGGTTACCCATGGTGTGGGAAAACTCCATAAATGCAGTGCACTTCAGCCCATGGGGCTTCTACCTTCTGCACTGCAATCCTGGCTGCTGCAGAAATTGGGCATCACTGTAGTCCTGGGGGATTTCAGTCTTGGATGAGCTCAGTTCGCTTTGAATTTTTCACTGCTGGTTTTTGTTACCCTACAGCCATAATAGCTGCCAGTTCAGCTAGACTTTTCTTGTGGATATGACACAAGAAGCAGGCAGGTAGCCTGCTGTTGCTCAAGAGATTTTAAGATCAATGACTAAATGAAGAAGATAAATCTACAAATTTCAGTGTTTCCAGTGGGTTCTTGGCTGGCTTTTGATGTACTCGACTGACATTAAAATATCCACATATCAAAACACATTGCTAATTTAAGAATAAGAAAAAAGAATTGCCTTTAGAGCATGTGGGCAGAAATGTCTCTATCCTGTACACAAGTATATTCCACTCATTCAGTGCTCTTCAGTCATTGATGGAGAAATGCCCATGACAGGCAGCTGTTCAAACTGATGAGAATGCTACAGACTGAAACTTGCTGTAGTTTTGTATCAGCAGGAGGACAAATGGTTGGTTGTTCTTTTTGTTTGAGTTGTTTTGTTGTTTCTTCTGGTCAGCCTTATAACGTAGAATCTGCGTCTGTTGCAATGTATTCCTGTTGGAAATACTCATGGTTTGGCAAACTGGTGGGACAGGGCCCTAAGTAGCCCTTTATTTTTATGTATCTGTTTTTCTGCAGCAGTTTTTGATGTGCCTGGGTACTCTGGATAATAAATGGAAGTGTGCTTTGTGTATCCATTTGTAGCTTAAGAATGGTACAGACCTTAATTTTTATGCTGTTACAGCTGCCTTTAGTGCCTGTGCTAGATGCAGATAAACAGAGTAGGCAAACAATGGTGGAATCAATTTTGTTTGGTTTTTTTCTGTAACATATTCCTCTAATGGGTTTGGCCTGTATTTGTACAGAAGAGGTGTCATGTTACTTTGGGCAGCAGGAGTCAGAGCAAAGGTGTGGAGGTTCTCAAGTTCTCCCTGGCCTGTGAGGATCAGGTTCTGGTACGGTTTCTCTGCATCCTTTGTGCCTAAATGTGATGCCACGTGTGTTGTGGGAATGCAACTCTTTTATGTTTATATAAAACACAGCCCAGGCTGAAACGGCAGTCAAAGGCTGGAATAGAATTCACAGAGACTCTCCTGCTGCCTAAACTGAGACACCAGTGCAATTAAAATCTCTGTGGAAAACCTGTGTCGTTCTGTTTTCCACGAGCAGGATACAAAAAGATGTTTTAATGGAATGTGGGTTATTTGTTTGGGTTTTTTTTTTAATTTAAAGTACGTTTTTGGTGTGTGTGTATATGGTCACTGTAGCTGTTACTGTATTGCTGTGTGCTAGAGAAAATAAACCACTGAACCAAACCGCCGGCGTTTGAGCGTTTTTCTCAGTGTTGCAGATACAGCGAAAGATGTTACAGCCTCGAGGAAAAAAAGAAAGGTAATAAATACTGTGTTTCCGGAGGGTTTCCCGGGGCGGGGCGGGGCGAGGGCCGGGCCGGGCCCGCCCCTGGC
>VYXF01010303.1:2101408-2142976 GCA_013397295.1 Polioptila caerulea | reverse complement strand
CGGGACACGGCCAGGCTTGGCCTGGGACAGCACTGGGCGAGCCTGCGATGTCCGGGAAGGTGGGAGGATGGGAGAACGACAGATCGGCCTCCCCATCCTTTAACTCCTGCTCCTGCGAGGACAGTGAGGCTTGGCCTCTTGCCCCCGGCGGACCCCTCGTACTGCTCAGCGGTGTCCGTGGTGCTGCCCTCGCTCCCTTGCACCCTTCGCTCCTGCTGAAGGGGCCCATTCGCCGTCCCGTCCCTACGGGTGTTTATGGAACACTGGACGAGGCGCTCAGTGCCATGCCCTAAGTGACACGGTGCTGTTCGGTCATAGGTTGGACTGAATCTCAGAGGTCTTTTCTAACCTAACTGAGTCTGTGATCAACAGGAGCAGAAGAGCAATGTTCCAAAAGGCCTTTCCGTAATCACATTTTGAAGGAGTCTGACTTAGAGCTCCTTCAGTTTGAACAAACATTCAGCTTTTTCTAGATAAAACTGAATTGCTTTTTGCACACTAATGGATGGTGGAGGCAAGATAAGTAAGTGCCTTCCTTCTGCTTGGATGTAGCTGGATATCCAATTATTTGGAGTAAATCAAGCTGTACCTGATGTGGAGTCTCCTTCTGCACCTCATCTCCCCTGCTGCAGCCTGTTAGGGCATCGGGAGCATTTCAGGGGTGTTTAGTCCCAGAGGGAAGAACAGAGCCTGACTACTGTGCACACAAGAACTGGCAGGGTCAGTGGCTCAGGGGTTGAGGGAAGGTGAGGCAGCAGTTGTGTTCCCAGTGAGTTGCCTGCTCTAGGAATTCAGAGTAAAAGGAAGGGCATGCTTGGTACAGGGCAGAACCATCACCTCACTGCAGCCTTTGGAGTTGGAGCTTCTCTGTGGCTGTTTCCTGCAGTTCTTCCTCAATTGTTTCAAAAGGGAAACCAAAGTACCTTCAAGAACAGATGTGACAGTGACAGCAAGGATGGACCCTTCCATTTGTACTGAATACTAAATATAACATTACTAATCTCAGGTGTCTGATATAAACAATAGTTTAAACCCTATTGATTTGTTCAGTTCTGCTACTTTGAATTCTGAAATACCAGGACCCTTGGATTCCACAGCAGCTTAGCCAGATGTTCTGTGAAGTATTTTACCATTATTTATATGGTGCTGTGGCGCAATTTGCTGTTTCTAGACAGTGTAAAGTTGTCTCTTGGTTTTTTGTTTTCTGAGGTCTCAGCTCCATCAGGTGACAGCTCAAAGATAATCTGTCATCTTCCCCTTAGAAGGAGGCTTGGGTGAAGGCAGGTAGCTTTGCTTCCAGGACATGCTGGATGCATTTCCCAGGATCCAGCTCCCTCTTGTGGGAGCTGTGCAGCCAGAGCTCCCCAGGAGTGTGGGGAGATGGATACAGCATCCACAGGGAGAGATCTGATTCTGTGCCCTGGTTTTCTCTGCAGTCACTCTTCTGTTGATTCTGGTGTTTGTTGTAGGCTCTATATTCTCCAACAGAATAGCTTCCACTCTCTTCATTTACTGGCAAGTAAATGAAGATTAGGCATGGTTCTAGGCCAGGCAGGCCTAATCTCTTCAGCTGGGCTTGTCTCAAACTGTCCAGTGTAATGATAAGAAATAACCCTCCTTTAGAAAAAAGATAAATGCAGGCAGCAAGTTAACTATGGCCCAGATCACTGAAAGATTCATCAGCTGTTAACTGTTCACCACAAAGGGCCTTTAGCTGTTGAGAAACACTGCTTTGTGTTACATTTTGTGACAAAAGTACACTGTGCTTTACTTGTCTTAACATGAGTACCTGCTTCAGCTACTGGCTGAAACGAACCAACCATGCTCTCATGGGGTAAAACCAATAAGCCAGTGCTGCTCTAAAAGGCAGTGGTTCTGTTTCAGCAAGAAGCAAAGGGCTTTTGACAGTCCAGTCTGGTATCTCAAAATGGGAGTGGTTTTAGGTCAGAATGCCATTTTCATTCAATTTGGTACAGCAGGTGTCAAATTAGATAGGCAGTGAAGGTTGTGGGACTTGCTTAAGAGCACAAAGATGTGGCTTCTTACAACTACAGTGGAATAATTGTATTCTTTTTTGTTTTTTTGCAGGATCTGTGTCATCACCTTGGCAGAAGCCCACCCTCTTCTTCAAAGTGGAAAAACAATTAAAAACATTAATTATCAAATCAGTGCAAACTGTAGCAGACTTCAGAATAAGGTGTCTGGGAAGTCAAAAAGGGTATGGCTTTCTGATTTCCTTAGTTTTCATTTTTAATCTCTCACAGTGCCTGAGATCTTTCTGCCCTTTCTTGGATAGAAACCCAGCAGGTCACGTTTGTATTTCATTTAAAACCAGCCCCCCTGCACTTGAAGAATTTAGACTTCCTCAAAAGGTTCCTGTCTGCATGTCCCAGCCAGGGTCTTGCAGTGCTCCTACAGCACTGGTGGTTTCCAATGTTGCTCAAACCCACTCACTTACAGTAATTCTTTTGGTAGAGTACAGAGGGACATAAACATCCCTGAAATAACTTCCAAGAAGATGCAAAGGATTTGGAGACTAGTGCTTTTTTCAAGCAGATCTAGATAGTAGAAGGGTCAGTTCAGTGTGGTGGGTTTTTGAAGGTGCAGTTTAACTTGCTTACACCGAAATCAACGGTGCTGTTCCTCTCCTCACTCCCCTGACTTTAGTCTCCTCAAAAGACAAGTTTGCTAGTCTGCAAGAAACTTAATTGTGACTAAATCTGTAAGTTTGTAACAAGCTTCTCTTTGATTTGTGCACATAACTAAGCTGGCATCTTCCCTTCTGTAGGGAAGCACAGCTCTGGAACCTGGAATGACCCGTAACTATCACACATCCTTCCTTTTAGACACTGCTGATGGTAATACTTTTACAAGCTCTGTGTAGTTAAAACTACAGACATGTTCGTTTATTTTCCAAATGCAGGGAGCTCAGTTTTTAACAGAACTTGCCCCTCTGTGCAGGATATCTTCATCAGATGGAGAGGAATACACCATTTACAGGTAAGGTTTTTCCCTTTTTTTTTTCTTACCTTGACATACCACACACATCTACAGAATCTGAATGTTTTTGCAGTTGCATACGAGGGCGGCTGATTGAAGTGAATGAGAACATCCTTAGTAATCCTGCTCTTCTGCAAGAAAAGGTAAGACACTTTCTTGTTCTTTATTTTTCAGCTTTTATTTCACTGCTAACTTCAGTCTCGCTTTTTAGCCATCAACTGAGGGGTACATCGCAGTGGTCCTACCCAAATTTGAAGAAAGCAAGAGTATAACTCAGGGACTTCTGACGCAGAAGGAGTACGAGGAAGTTTTGTTGAAACGCCGCAGTTCTGCTTCATGAAATCAATTCTACACTTCCCGTCAGCGTTTGATACTAAATAAGTGACTTTTTATTGTACACTGTGGGTTTTATAGTAGTGAAAAGGCCCAGTGCCAGTTTTAAACATGGAACTAAACTCCTTGATTCATAAAAGAATAAACCAGTTCAAATAGTTTGTGTATTAAAATTTCTGTAAAGCTCTGACGTAAAATTTTTCTTTTTCTCTGAATGCTAACATTAGAGGTTTTTAAATAAGCTCTGAATGACATGTTGGAGATTATTTATGTTTCACAATCAGCTTTGCTTCTGCTTAATGAAAGCATAGTACATATAGAAAAATCATAGCATTTAGCTATCATGTGATTTAGCTAAACTAATACAATATGGAGTTTAACACAGATGAATGGAAAATAAAAATACAGCAAGAGCCTATGTACAAAGAGCAGATAAACTTGAAAATATGTGTTTCACACCAAGTTGTATTTTCGTGGTCTCCTGAAGTCAAATAATGCCCTTTGTACAGAATTTTGTAATAATCATTATCTATATTCTTCAAATTTAAATGGCATAATGTCAAGTCTGCATAATACTTCAGTGGTTCTACAGGCAACTCAAATTCTGCTTAGTAAGTTTTAATAAAAAAGGAAGCAACAATTGCCATCTACAAATAGGGTAAAAGAAAAAGGGTTTGAGTCAAGACTACTTATCACTAAGCAATACACTTCTTGTAGAGATGAATCATGTCAAGATTAAAATTCAGGGGTGCATCTATTGAAAGAGGGTTTTTTTTCCCTAGGACTACTTCATTGCAAGTATAACTTGTAATTAAGGTAACATTTCAGTGCTTCAGGCCACAGCCTTTTAGACTATATTCCTGATTCTGCTTTATCAAATAGATAGACTGAAACAGGCCAGAGATGAGTTTACAGACTTCAACAGTAGTGTTACATATAGCATATGCAGCACAGGGGTCTTTATATAAAATGTCTATTAGCAGCATCTTTGGGTTGACACGTCCATTAAGACATTCATAAGCATTAATTACAAAATCAGTATCAATAGTGAGCACAGGAAAGGCATTCACATTATAAAAATACAGAACATTTAGACTAGTTGGTGTTTTAATGGCTAAGTAACAGGACATCTATTAGATGTGACAAAGGTCGACAGTTTTATATCAAATTAACCTGGCTTGACTTTCCACAAATGAAAGCAGTATTGAAACTTCAGCAAGTGTTATTTTCAAATGGGAGTTCCTGCATTTCTCAGTGCTACAATTACTTACTTGCTCTCTAAAAACGTCATGTTTGTTACATGATTTTCTAAAGACTTGATGCCAAATGTGTCCACTCTTCTTTCTGGAGTACGTGCATTTGTACCAGTTCGTATTCTGCCTTCTTTCCATGGTGGAGCAGGCTTAAGACAACCATTTCCTGCTTTATTCTGTGTATGCATAAGAAACATTTCTTAAACAAACAACCCAACCAACCAAACCCCAAAACTTTTAAACAGTGTAGATTAAGCAAGTACTCACCTTTCTCAGTAATTTGCAGCAAAGTGGAAGAAGTTGACATAACAGAGTCATCACATTCCTTGTTTTCAGAATGCATGCATCAACCTAAACAAGACATTAGTAGAGTAATACCACTCAATACTTCTGTTAGGCAGTTTTGGCATGAGATGGTGATCTGCTTTGAGCTGGGTTAAGTAATACTTGTCCTTTTGAAATATCTTCTAATCAAATGGGTTTCCCTACATTTTTTTGTGCTTCTCTGTACAGTACAGGTAAAACAAGAGCATCCCTTCTGTTAAGCATGATGAGCTATGATGCAGACATAGCCCAATAGAATGAACTCCTTATAATACTGTATTAAACAGTAGAAGAAGTCTCTTGGAAAGGAGTTCTTACAATCTAAGTATGAATCATCACAATTCTTCATGGTTTTCCTTTTGTTTTATGTCTTGCCAGGATGATTTAGAACGCCATGCGTCATCTAATCCTTAGTACGGTGTTACACTTAAAGTTATCTTGAATCTTAACACTCAACACAGGTCACAGGTCTGAGCCCACAGACATGAATTTGAGAACCTGTTATTGCTATGTACTGATAAATCACTGTATAAAGAGACTGCAGTTCCCATTGAATTTAGAGTGTAAAACAAAGCACGCAGTAGCCCCAAGGTGCTCAGTCTGGTTCAGAGCAGCTTGCATGCTTTAGCCAGTTTCACACCCTGCTGTAAAACTGAAACACCTTTTCCACAGCCAACAGGAAGCAAACATCCAGGTGCATGGAAATGGTCTTGCTCACACTGATCACTGCTGGCTCAGGGATACTGATCCCCTCTGATCTTTGCAGATCTCCTTGTGTTAACAGCGAAGAAACTTTCATGGCAGCTGTCTATGTAGTTATTTAGAGCAAATATGAATATTGGAAAAAAATCTGCAAAGTCCAGGGTATCCGCTACCTACTGAGAAACAAATGTGTTTCAGTAGTGGAGTTGGAGGTTTGGAATTTTTTACATTTATGTTAAGCATCAGTAACAATAATAACAGCAATTATTGCAGAAGTGTAAATACATATTACCTTCATTAAAATTTTGATCCCTTAAGTCTATACTGAGGTACACTTAATTATAGTTCCTGTTTATCTGAATGGAGTTCTAGTGGATTACAGTACTACTGCAACCTAGTTCCATATTTTAACTGGAGCATAAATTAATAAATTACTTTATTTCAAAACAAGTTAGGTGTAACTTTGAGAAATATATATAATTTCTACCTTACCTTTGTAAATGTAGCACTTTTACCCTGAGCAGAAGCTTTAGCTGTTATCTGGAGCTGCTTGCACATAGAGATGAGTTTTTCAGCCTCCAACAGAAGCAAAGGCTTGTCATCATCAGGTACCTGGTACATGGTCCAGGAAGAAAAAATAACTCTTTGTTAAAGACTCCAACATTAAGTTAAGGGAGAAGACAGCACAAGCAACTTCTAAGCAGTAATCACTGATGTCATAATTTACATCACCTGATCAGAAAGAGCATGTAGAGCTGAAGCAAGCTTTGTGCCCTCTGTGGCAAAAATCTGAAAGGAGAAAGCATGTAACAAAATTAACCACAACAGAAGGAGAGGCCTTTTCCCTCCTGTTTTAATAGTGTGTTTTTAAGTAAAAAAGTAGCAGGAAATACTTGTAATAACTGTATACATCTATAATATACAAATCAACAGTGTGCAGTGACTTCTAAAATAACAAGCTACACTAAAAACTGCCATCCTCACAGATAAGCAGTTTAAAGGCTTTCCCTGTACATATAACAAAACCCCCAACTTCCAATTATTTTTTGCACCATGCCAGCTCACAAATGTTTTGTGATGATACCAGCCTTGTTTATTGTCCTTTCAAAGGTCAATAAGTCAAAAGTCTCCTGTTACACACAGGCATACATCCTGGAAATAGCATCCCACATCCCTTCATTTGGCCCCTGTCTTCTGTCTGCATTGTGCAAGTCTTTACATCTTTCTTTCCTATGAAAATCCTGCTGCTCAGACTGGGATCTAGCATCTGCTAACACTACCAGGGACTGAGCTGCATGACACAACAAATACTACAAGTGTGTTGAAGTCCACTATATTTGCCATAATGCCAGTTTCTTATCCCTCCTCCTAGCTGGAACCAATCAGTGTAATGATCCTGTCTGAACTATTACTGGAACACTGGGAAGTTCACTTTCAGAATATGTATCAGAGTTAGGCTGCTCAAAATCTACAGCTGCCAGTCAATTCATAGTACACTGTACTTATGTGTAAGGAATCAGACACTGAAGTTCCTGTTTGGCTTCACTCAAGAGTGTCTATATCCTATTTTGTTAAAATTCCTTACCTCTGCCTGATGAAATAAATCTTGAGTAGTTTTCAGAAGTCCTTCTCCTCTGGGAAATAACAAAAGCAGAAGATATGCCATTTACAGACTGCAGATTATATTTTGCTTGCTATTTTAAAAAAATTATAGTCTCACCACTGAACATTTTACAGTTCACACCAGTGATCTGTAAATATCAGTCTTTTAGAAGATAGTAGACACAACAGTAACTACCTACAGGAAATACACCAAAAAATATTACACAAACACCTCACTGTTGGGGAATTAAGAATGGCTCAGTTCTCATAAGCTGAACAAGACTAGAAATCCATGTCTCTGGCATACTGAGTACTGTTGGACCAGTAGGTAACAAAAAAAAGTCTCAACTCTGGTTAAAAAACCCCAAGCAAACCTAAATGCTTCAAGTAAGAAAGCTCACATTTCACAGGCAAGTTTCAGATAAACACTTTTCAGTACAGAAAGAATGAGTAATTCTTATCTACAGATATATACTTGTGCTTTAATTCTCTTAATTTTCAAAGCATTTATGAACATACTTCTTAAAATGTTTCCATACCCAAAAGACATTTAAATAGATGCCCTCCAACAGAACAAGCATTAGCCCTTTAAAAATAAAGGGGAGTGGGTTAAAATTAGGGGTTTTTTAAACAGCTTAGAAATTTACAAAAATTTAGAGAGCCTATGGTCAGAATCAAGTTTCTTTCTAAATGGGTCCCAATTATTATGCTCTGAAAATGAATATGTCTTCTTTTTTATGAACATGGTTAATGCTCTTTTTCCCACCAAAAATTGCCACATGCAGTGTAATTACCTGGTAAATAAATACATGGAGTAGGCCATACTTGACATGCCTTGCCCATGTTGCACAATCTCATTCTCCTGATCCTCCCATTTCTCTGTCTCAGAATCCACATCAGATGTTAGCAGATGCAATTCTAATCCAAGTTTTGCAATTTTTGCCTGTTCCTGTAAATGGTAACCATATTTAAGGCACGTAAAAGCACATTCTTCAGACAAAAATATGAAAGGAGATTTTTCAGTAAAATGATGGCATCTTACCTCAGTATCTAGTCTGACAGGCTTTAATGCTTTCAGATTTGCATTATGCTTCTGTTTCAAACAAAAAATAATATTTTTAAATAAAAGGAGTTGGTAATCATTTTACTAGCAAATCTTAAAGAGACAGCTCTAAATTCAGAGAACGACTTTGCAGGAGAGTTCCAGAGGTTCAAACAAACTACTCAGCAGAAACTGAGAACCTGTTCTGATCTCTCTGTCCTGAAATGACAGGTGCAGATGCCCTGAAATTCCAAGGAAAAGACCTCTTCCACAGTTCTCAGGCTCTACTTCCTAATGTAGTACAGTCTCTTCCCTTTAGCCTGTAAATCCTCAGTAATACTCAGGACAAAACAGTCTTAAGCAAGTACTCCTGCAGTGATATTTCTATCACTGATGGTACTGATATAACAAGGATGCTGATTTGGCTAACAGGAAGCTGATGTAGGCTACAACCCATATGAGTGCTGGTGTGAGGAGGCAGCTCATTATTCTGTGCCACTCCTGAGAAGCAGCTGTAAACAAATACTGACACTGATCTTTTCATGGGTTTCCTCCTTTTAGTTAAGTCATGAACCACCTGAAGTATCAGTCTGGCTGCAAGCCAAATATTAGCTCCTATTAAACAATAATTAGTGGTACTGATGTGAGTGGACTACCTGGTAAGACAGTGCTTGCCAACTGCATGACACACTTGGGCAGTAATCATCATTTATTTCATAATTATTTGCTGTTCTTGGCTTTAATTTCGTGTGCTGGTGCTGTCACTGTGCAAAGACAGCAATACCACCCAGACGTGGGAGGCACAGTCCACATTCAGAAACCACTGGACTGCAGAGGAATAGTTCAAAGTTGGTGTCATAACTTGGAGAGGTATGAGGTAGGAGGATAAGCTCAGTGCCCGAGAGCCTTGTCTGAGATTCTGAAAAACTCTTTAAAAAAACCTGCTGCCATTTATTAGTGGGAATACTTGGGTAAATTAGGCTCAATAATGCCTGCAGGGGAAAAATTAAACAAGAAACAAAACTGTTCATTGTGAGCAGCATCAGAAATGAGATTCAGGTCCATTTCTCATGTTAAGAATCTGAACAAAAATACTCATACTGAAGTTCCTAGTGCAATTTGGTGCTCAGTTTAGCTTTCTGCCATTTCTCTTTTCCCGTCCAAAAAATGTTAAAATATTCTGAATCTTATGAATGTCTACCCAGATTAGACACTGCAATTCTGTCTATGTATAAGAAATGCTGATCTCATATTGAAACATTTAGCACAAAGGACTAATACTCCTAATTGTGATTTGACTATATTGCACATTAAATGCAATTTCAGAAATGCTTTTATTAAGGCAGTGTCTTAAAAGAAGAAAGGAAGACAAAACCAAATTAGATTTGTTTGTAAACACAAACTTTGGTCTAGAGGGTATGGCAAATATTTAAGCTGCAGAGTGAAGGGTATTCAAGAAAACCAGCACTGGTTACAACAAATAAGTTTTTCCACTCACAAATAACTAAAGAAAGCTCAGAACGTTTCTGCAGTTTTTTCCACTCTAGTGTTCACTTGCATTATTTGAATAGTACTATTGTTAAAAGTCAGATCAGTATATATGTTATTCTGCTTTTAAAACATGATTCAACACTTGAAACTATAGAGAAAAAATACACACATGAATCATCACTGCTGCTCTGGTCCTCCTCTACAGCATGGTCTAGGGTGTCACTCGTTCCCAGCAAACAGCACAGTGGCAATTAAACAGATGTAACAAAATATGTGATCTAATGAGATTGGCAGGAACAGCGTGGGCTCTGTGCAGGGACAGCGTGGGCGGCAGCCAGGCACAGCAGATCTGTGGTGGCAATAAGGGGATGAGAGTTCCTCTGCTCAGAGGAACAGCACCAGGAACAGAGCTCTGAGCATCAGCCAGGCAAAGAAATTACCCTGTGAAGACACTGGTGTCCTGTGGATGCAATCTACATTTCCTATCTACTTTCAAACTGTATGTCTGCTCTCCATAATGGTAGGTGTCTTGCAAAACTCAAAAAGAAGGCAGCAACCTTTCAAACAATAACAAAGCAGAACTGCTTAAATGCTGACCACAAAATTTTTATCAGAGTATCTTTAGAAACTTGTGAATCCATAAGTGGGACTCTGACTTCAAATATTTAATCTCTAAATTACGAAATCCAGAAGCTATGTGTCTTTGTCAAATTGGTCAGGGACAGAAACCCTATCCAAAGTTTCAATATTTAGTTCCATAACTGTGAAATTCACCCATGTTCATGCAGCCTATTTCTATTTAAATCTGTAGATTGGATTTATGAAACTAGTTTATAAATACTGGATTTATAAAGTTTTTTCATTAATGGTCAGATACTGTATTGTGTTTGAAGCCACAGAATTGGACAACAGAAGACATGGAGACCGTTTCAAACTCAAACTCCTCAGCAGTACAGGTTAAGGAAAGAAAGGAGAGAAAGAAACAAACTAGAGCTCACTGTACCTTTTGAGACCATTCTTTCCCTTTTTCCTCCCCATGGAAAGATTAAGTTCATAGCAAGTGAATCAAATGACTGATTACATGACACTAACAGGGTTTAGAGGCTTCCTAACACACAGATACTCTCAGAAACAGTGTGATATCAATTAAAATCAGCTAAGGATATTAAATACCTCACACCTAAAAACTGTGTATTTGGTGTAACTTTTTTTCTCTACATTAAACACATTTAAGATCAAAGAAGGAAACAAGAACTCATTATTTCAAGAGGCTACAACATGACCCCTTGTTCCAAATAGGTTAACTCAGGCTACAATGTTAAGTCTTGGTAGTAGGATTTATTTTTTATTTTAGTTTTCAGTATATTGCAGCATATTCCTACTGTTTTAATAGCAACAATGCACTTTTTTATTATATAGCATGTGGTAAAAAATTAATGAACAGGACTTAAAGTTTATGTACAATCAAAGTGATTAAAGTACATTACATAACTAGTTACATTTGTCTTCAGTCTATTATTCATTTAATAAACTTTGTTATTTTACTGTCAGCCATCCAGTCAAGTTACCAAGGCATTGTTATGTCCTCATCAAGCTGTGACAGGGAAAGAAGTCAAACAGAAAAGAGAAGATACAAAGTAAACACAACAAACCCAAAATCAACTTACCCCAGGTCTGGGCAGTGATAGGTAGACACGCTTCTCTCCTATGAAGAACACACAGGTTTATACCAAAATTTGTATGCAGCTTTTAATCAGTGTGTCCATATGCCTTACTTCATCCTTCCTGAAACTGCAGTACTAAAAAAGCAAATTACTTACCTGCAATACTCTCTGAATGATTCACAAGCTACTCTGTCTCATGCTTTCAGAGACAGGCCAAGAACTCTGTACTGCTCAGATTTTAGCGACTGAAAATTAAGTAAGCTTCTCTGAACATTTGCCTCAGTAATATTTTTAGTCCCCTGCACGTATTTCACAAGGAAAAAAGCAACTCTGTCCAATGATTTGCTAGCTACATACACTCACTTTGTTGCAAAATATAGAACATAAAATTGTAGCTCCATGTACGGCTTTTCTTAGCATGGGTTGAATGGTCTGAAATTTGGAGTAGACAGTGCCACTAGTGAGAAATACCTAGGCAGGTTTTCCTAAGTAATGCCAATATAACTCTCACATTGTCCTGTACTATACATATCCCATGTGTGCTGTATTTTATAAAGAAGGAAGTTCTACAGCATTTTACATACTTATTGAATTGTTTCTTGTATTGCTAGAGCCTACAGTACTCTAAGTCTGAGCAAAACAAATTAAGAAAGAAAAAATCCTTTTTGGGTGTTACCTAAAAGTTAATAAGAAGACTTTATTTTCAAGAAGAAACAGTGCCTGGGCTAACAGTCTAAGATTAGAGTTTCAATTACCAGAAGACAAAATAGTTTATGAAGACTTGCAGTTATTACAATAGATTCAGGAGAGGACAGTCTGCTAAACCAAATTGAGTAAAAAACTTAAGAGCTAGTAAGAAATCAGTATTACCAGGAAACAATCAAAAAAGCCCCACCAACTAAAACCCAAGGGCTACTACAATGGATGTCAGTACAGGTTTACATGAGAGGATGCATCACAACAAAGGACAAGCAACAAACCCCTCTACAATTGCTAATTCCTCCCCTTGTATCAGCTCCTAGAGAAATTCCATTCTAAGCCCCCAGAAGATCGTTCTTTTGTGCATTTGGGATTTTTTGAAAGCACGCCCTTTATCTTCTGGCACAACAGGAAGATAATAATCTCTGTGTCTAGGCAAATGACTCCTAAAATTTTAGGATGCCAACAAGTGTCCTTCAACCCTCTCAAAAAATACAAAAAAATGGAACCTTCCTTTCCAAGATCACCTTTTCCTCCCCCTACACAGTTTTGCAAAAGATGACTGAGCTAACAGGGCACAAGCTGCATAACCATTCTTTTTCCCAGAATGCAGAGTTATTCAGATATTAATTGCCCAAACATGTATCCAAGCAAGATTTCTCCCTAAAGACCAATACAATTTATGAGAAGTCATTTACAACATCCTATACATCAAAACATCAGCTAAAGGGCATGTAAGAAAGCATGTAAAACATACCAAGAACGTAAGTGAACTTGCAATTTAAAATGCTGCAGCATTTGGAGCTACCTAAAATCTTGTTGTGCCTCGTTAAAAAGTTCAAACACAAAAAGCTTTGACATAACAAATGGAATAAAAATGCTCACTGCAATGACACAGTACTTGCACACACAAGGCAGGCATTCATAATCACAGAAATGAAATTAAAAGTGGTGGCAAACAGAAGTTAAGAAAATTAAAATTGCCTTTGTTCTTCTAGTAATTTCCATTATTTGGCTTAGCAAAGTTTAGTTGCTCACCATACTCAAAAAGAAGATCTAACTATTTGTTTCTTGGAACATTTTAAAAAACCCTAAAGACCACAAAAAACATGCACAAAAAAACCACACTTCACTGGAGCCACAGATACCAGACCTCTCAAAAGAACAGATCAACTCAGGTCAGAGGTAATCCTACTTAATCAGAAAATGCTTAATTCCATCAGTGTAATCAGAGAACTTTTGTTTTATTCCATTAACAGAATCGACAAATATATTTTTTTAGGTATTTAATTTCCTTAGTTTGTGTGTCAGATTTTTGCTATTACATCAAGAGGCTTTTTTCAGAACATGATGGATGGTCTTCTTTTTATTTGATTCTGCTTTTGTTTTTCCTGAAGTGTTTTCTTAAACATGTTTTTCCTTTTTTTTTCTTCACTTAAAATTAATTTTCATTATTTCATTCTCTGTCTTCTAATTTTCTGCTCTCTACTAGCTCCAATCCTGTTTTTCCCTACATAACACTCCTATTTCAACTTTTAATTCCCACTTTTGATGTCACTTCTCTGAGAGTATGGCAGCATGCCTGCTTCACTCTTCTTTCTAGAATTTGAGCATCCTAATTCTAAAATTCTTATCTGTATCACCTATTCATTACCTACAGCCCTTCAAAAACCTCATGGTCATTCAACTCCTCTTAAATAAAGTGGGCAAAACAGAAGAGGAGGGCAGAAAAGTATGTTATCTTCAGAAACCATTCTCTCACTTCTGACCCAAGTTACAACAGAGCAAATCAGAGGATTATTTATTTACATTCTTCTCCACCATGTTCAAACCAAAACATTAGAAAAAAGAGACTGGCTGACATCCAGCAGCTTGGATTGATGAAAGGTACCTTTGTCAGGTGGTTCATCTCAAAGTGCAAGAGCCTCAGAGTTAAGCATCAAATGGAAATGAACCAAACAATCCCTCTGTGGGCAGAATCAAGCTTCCCATGCCTGGCAGGAGCCACCCCCTCGAGGAGCCTGGCACTCTCCTCATTCCAGCCTGGACACACCAAAAGTGTGGAGGACAGACCTCCTCACCACTGCATTAAAAAGTGGGTTTGGATTGAGCAAAAGAAGGACAACCCTACCTTGCTGTACAGTTCTGCACAGCACAGGAGTATTACCAAAATACAAATGAGGGTTACTGGCCTGTGGTGTGCTCACCAACCTCCCCCACCCCACTGTGCCTGTGAATCCTGCTTCCCTAGAGAAGCCCTTTGCAATTTGGGTGTGCTCTGGTATAATTTCATTAAAATTGAATAAAGTATTGCTTCACTTTCAAGCTAAATCCAGCTCCTCCCATGTGCGTTTGGAACCTCAGCATGAGAAATATGTCATTTTGTGTTATGGAGAAAACACTGGATAAGGAGTTATGCAATTGCTCATAAAAATAAAGAAATAAGTGTAAACAATGTGAATCTAGTGTAATCAGAAAAATGCTTCTTTTATTTGATGTGTCCAGCACATTTAGTTACCATTCATTTTTTTGCATCTTAAGCTGTATTCTGAACTCTCTAACAAAGCCAAACATTTAAATTGGTAGTACAAAAATACAAGTTTTTAAACTGAGGAGAAAAAAAAATATACCTCTTACTGTAATTCTATCTCTTGTTACATACAGTCACAATTTTACTAGGAATAAAGCACTTGATACATTTTAGTCTGTAAAATAAAGACACTTTTACTAACCTCAACATTAAGACAAGGATCATGAATTACAAGAATAAAGTCTTATCAAATATTATGAAACTCCACAGTGTTTGGAGGCAAAAGTTTCATGAATGCCACTCCTATAATCTCTTAGCAAGTTAATTTCATTTATTTACTGGATCACCAGTTGTGTTTTCTCAGAAAAGAAAAATTTAGGAAGTGGCAAAGTAACTTCAGGGTATTTTTCGGTAGAAGAAAGGTGGGAGTATTTGGGTGAGATTTTTTCCCCTCCTTTTTTTAATGACAAGAGTCACTCTTAAGTCCAACAGAAGAAAACAAGCAAAAAAACCAGATTAGCCCACGATACAGAGGAAAACTTTGTAGAAGACAGGTGGATATAAGAGACCAAATTACTTCTATGGACATAATTGGTGGCTACTATGAAACAATCCAGACTCAGAGGAAAATCTTTTACAAGGTTGGGCCATGTGACAAGGAAAAAGGAGATTTCCTAACAGTGTTTTGGCAATACAAGATCTAATGCACCCAAGGCCATAGAGAGAACACAAGCTATGCTTAGTGTCTTACCAGTGGTGGTGTCAGAACACTTTATCCTGAAAGACAGACTGAGGAAATGAGAGACACTAATGAAAACACACTTGTGTGGTTATGCCAAACAAGAGAAGTCTTCACTGCATCACTCACAATGGCCTCCAACCTGCTCAGCAACACATATTCATTCTCCTTTCCCTCCTTCAAGCAAGGACATTGGGTTGCCCTTCAGAAAGGATGCTTTAAAGAAAGTGGAAAATACCACTTATGGAAAATGTGTTACCTGCCATCAGCAGCCCCAAGAGAATGTTTCTAACTACAGAGGAGGCTGGGCATCTGACATCAAGAACAGTTTGTTTGGAGAGACAAGGATATGCTTTGCTGTGGCTGCATGACTCTCATCCTATTATTTTTAAATACAGTAATATACATATATATACATATGTATGCACACACACAGAGATAGATATAAATACATAAAAAGATTATCATTCAACCTTGCTAGACTATTGTATGAACATGAAAAAAAATCAGGTCAGCTCTAAAGATTCCAAATTTATTCTAACACTTTAACAATAGCGTAATACCATATTTTAGGTCTCATTTTATAAAATATTCTCTTTAAGGAAAGCGAGTGTGACACCCTGGCTCCCAAAATAAACAAACAAAAAAATCTGATGGAAGTTAAAAGGCCCTTTAACAGGTTCTCTGATTGCTGCACATATTTATGTGGTATTCCAGACCAAAGTGGAAGAACAGCTGGGTTAACAATCATGTTTTTCTCAAAAGTCTCAAACAGCCAATAACCTGCAGTACACACAATTATTATAAACACACTCAGAATTTCAATATCTGTTTTCCTTTTACAAGACTTGAGGCTCAGGCACACACTCATTCACCAACCAGCAGCAACAATTTAGGATATTACACCCCGTGATTGGTTGCTATTGTGCTCAAAATGCTGGCAGTAAGGAATTGTTTACACAAAAAAAATCAAGAACAGAAAGTTAAACTACAAAATAAAGTCTGAAAATGGAAAGAGGTCTCAATAGCAAGATGAAGTATTGTATAATTGATAAAGTGTCATCTAACCTGAATAAGAACTCACTTTTTCTGCATCTTGGATACAAAAAATTAAGTGCCTGTATTTAGGTAAATCTAAGCTTTTGAACCTGAGCAATTTTCTTAAAAACACAAAACATTCAGTATTATTATATATTACATTCTATCTGTACACAATTATACCTTAAAGACTGAAACAAACACACAGTTTTAAGAAGTATGACAGGCTACACTAAAGACATAATCTGAAAGAAATTCATGTGGTATAAAAATGAAAACCAAAATGCCTTCCATTTTAAAGGTAAATTACCCTATGCTAAAAGTAGACACAGAATTTTTTTTTCCCTAAGATTCCATGCTTTTCTTCTACATGTTGTACAAATACCAATAAACTTACCAACCAGAGAAAATATCCCAAGAGTGTGCAGAGTCGTCAGAAATTCCATCCAGGAGAAAGGACAGCAGTTTAAAAATCAAATAACTACATTCACTACATTATGAAGTGAATACAAGGCAAGCTGACAGTACAGAATATATATGTATACATGTGTTTTCCACAAACACAGGACATTAATTAAACATGTCCCAATTCAAGTTGTATCTTGAGTGTCATTAATTGATTATATGTCCCAGACAAATCAAGGAGTGGGTGAAAGTCCTACACCCCTTGTATTTGGACACCGCTGGCAAAGAGCTGCATCGAACACTTGTGTGTCCTTAGAACAGTTCCATTTGATCTTGCTAGAACTAACCCCAGTGCAGAAAGTTAAACACAGCTAATCTTACATAAATCAGGCCTTTTAATATTTGGTTGCTTTTATTTGAAAAAATCCATTAAGCAGCCTGATTTGACATCTACACAAACCAAACATATTTGTGTATTACTACCTAGATCCCACGGGATGTGGAACTGTTTACTGAACTCCACTCTTAAGAAAACAGAATTTCCTAAATCAGACTTAAAATTCTTAGATTTGAAGTTACATTTTACTATTGCTACACAGCATTCTTACCTCTTCTTCCTTCAAACACATCGTTGATTTCTCTTAACAATAAAGACATGTCACTCAGTTGAGACTCCCAGGCCTCACAGAACACCTCAAGATTTTCTTTTGCAATCTTGCTAGATGGATGTAATGCCAGGGTTTCTGCAGCAGAAATTATCTGGACAAAGAACAAAGCCTTTGCTACTGCAAGTCCTAGTACATAGTGTTCCACATGAATTCACAAATGCCTCCCCAGGCAAAACACAAAATTAAACTGTTACTATTACATCTTTGTGGTGTATTCATCTGACATTTACAGGCTTGATGATCCTTCTTGTGCGTTCTTTTAGCTACCACCCAGCATTAGAGTTAAATTCCTTCTTAGAAATGAATGCTTTGAACAGGTAAACATTAGGTCTCCTAAAAATTCACGCAAGGAATTTTTATTGATTTATGTGTAGTACAAGAGGCCAGTTAAAAGCTGAACATACCTGTGGGCCAGTGACCTGAAAAGTATCTTCTGCGTGTATGCAAGTAATCTCAAGAGGCTCAGTTCCAGAAACGTGCCTCAATAAGCGACACATCTGAATAATTAAAAAAAAAATATGAAAGGAATTGTAAAAAAGGTGCATTTATTAGTACTGAGAAAAGATACAAAAATAAGGGGTACAAACAAACACAAAGTTATTGATTGTCCTTTCAAATATTTACTGGAGACTGCACAGCTGGGTGCTTCTCAGAGAGAATTAACAATAAAAATGGAGCTAAATCCTGGCTTGAAAGGTATGGAAAACCACTGAGAGAAAGGAAAGTCTTGATAACTAAATTAAAATAAAACAATAACAATTTCACATATTAATGACCAAATAAAACTGAAAGTAAACACACACATATAGAACTTGGAAAAACTGTAGAATAAATAACCTTAGCAGAACAGGCTTATTCAGCAGTAATCAACTGTGTGGAAAATTTAGGCTTTCATCATCCAGGGGACTAAATTATCTTTGAGCAAATGAGTGTCAAATTAGTTTAGGAAAGTAATACTGGTAATACTGTTTCCTTCATTTTTTTTTTTTTTTTTAGGAAGATTAGGAGTGAACTTTGGGTTGAGAAGGAATATGGAAGTTTTCAGATCAAAAGGAATTTGTAAGACAGAGACAACACGTATGAAACTTATTGCATTGTCCATCATCAGACATGCTGTAAGCTTTCACACGCAAGCTCTATTCAACTGTTTAACCTCCTGGTTATGCCTGAAAAAAATATTAATGTCTCACTAGAACACTAGATAGCCACAGATCAAGAGGACACTGAAGTTGAAATTAAAAATTCAAAGCATTGTTCTGCCAGTCCTGGAAGTTCCAGGGTGTTGCTTCTGCATATTCATAGTTCTGGGAGGAATCCTCAAGCCCTGTATATCATAATTTTTAAGAAATGAATATTGGATACCATGCAAGTACAGCTGCTGGCACCACCATATTTCAGAAGAAAGTGATCTACATTTGTATGTCTCCTGCTAGCATAGGTACCTCTGTCTCTGAGAGAGACAGCAACAAGGTACACATGGCTGACATCCCCTCCACACACTGCTTTTCACAAAGGAGGAAGATTTTCAGTTTCCCTCTTGACTGATCTTCAAAAAATCAAACTCACTGCATTAAGAAACTTAACTGTGGATCTCCAGCATTCTTGTACACTTGCATTTAGCTATTGCTGGATGCCTGCTGCTTGAAAGAAAGGGGTTATCATTTCCTCTTGGATCTAGAGACTTACTTTTTTATTAATATTTTAGGCCAAATGTCTACATACAGACTGAATCTAGATCCATGAGGAGAACTGGGCACAAATGTAAATCCCTTCTTCAACACCTGCATGCCACAGTGACATCGCAGGCCCAAACCCTGACAAGAATGATACAAAATTCAACAGCATACTAGAAAAATAAAATAAAAATACAAAAACACAGACCAAAGTCTTCCTAAAGGAAAGACTGATGCAAATCCAGCCACTCATTTTCTAAGTGTCCCATACAATGAAAGCAGCTGTGAACTCACCTCAACAAGCTGGTCTTTCTGCTCTGATAGCTTGCAAGTATATTCTGCAACAGCTTCAAGATTTCCTTCTACTCCTGTGATTTTTAATGCTTTGAGAACCATATGATCTGTATGGTATTTTAGAAGATCTGCTGCCAGAGATGTTGCTGCACTGTGGACCTTGAAAAGCATTAAAAGAAGGAGAGATAAACCATGGAAAAGAAAAAAATAAAAATCTATCCAGTACGAAGTCAAGCAAACTTAAGAGACAGATTAATTTTTCAAGAAGCAAAAAATTTAAAGCATGAAAACTCATATACAGCTTATTATCTGGAGTTTTATTTCTTCAATTACTATTCAAAGAACAAAGACAAAAATCCACTGCAATTTAAAAAAAAAGCAAAAAAATTCCCCCCACAAACAAGAAAAAACAATTTCACATCCAAATATGGAGAGAAACACAAAAGCAGCTGGGTAAAATGAGGCCATGAAGTTATCACACCACTGCTTTCTGATTATGTTACAGCTGGGGAAAAACCAGGTGCATGAATCTGTAGGTCACCAAGGTCAGCATAAGCAAAGCACAATGGCCATTCCAGTTCTCTCAAAGAACACACACTGAACTGTGTGAAGCCACACAAAACTGCATTTATGATATACTAGAAATTAGAATTATCAGTGACACAAAGAAAAGCCTGAATATAATCAGATTGTGACACAGCCTTAAGAAAGTATTAAAGCGCCTTTTCTACAAGGAGATGTTTGAGACTTCTCCAAGACACAATCTCCCTACACTCTCAACAAGCAAGGAGAAGCTTCTCAGAAACCGTGCTGTGCAGGACTCTGGTTGACAACAGCTACCAGTGACAGCTGCTGCTAGTTCTAGTCACTAGGTTACCAGTGCCCTGCAATCAGCCCCATCTTAAGAACGTGGGTAAAACCAAAACAGCAACCTCTTTAGAAACAGCAGAGTATGCTCATAGGACTATTGTGAGTCCTGTAATACTGCACTCACTTTGCTAGACTACACTGAACACAGAACAAACTTGCTGTTCAAGAAAAAGTATTTTTCCAGCTCTTACAAAAGCAATGAGCTTGGAGCTCACTCCTTAGAGAAGAGTGTTAACTGGAATGGTATGTTGGGGTTTTTAATTCGCTGGTCTCCATTTTTACCCCTTTCCTTTGGCAGTACTTCCTGTGCATCCAGAATTAATTCTTCTGGATTTGTTTTTTAATTTCACAAAAGGCAAGACAACTGAATTACTGCCTCAAAAACTGCTGCAATTGTTTTTTAGAGGAGAAAAAACCTGCTATGACAAGCTGTTATAAACTATTTATATAACATTGCTCACATGGCATTAAAAATTAGCACGAATCACTAATAGAGAAAGCAAGCTCTGGAGAAAGGATATCTGAAAGGCTTGTAACATTGGAGTAGGAACTGGCAATTCTCATTTATATATAGACTACATAGAGATCACCTTTTCATTAAAGCACAATTTCATCCTGATCCAAAAGAGAAATATACTTCTACTTAATGCTGTCTCTGATCATTAGCAGTAAAACCATCCCAAGGAAGGAATACAACTTCTGTTTCTTCCATAAAAAGACAGAGATAAGAACTACTTTAACAAGGCTGTCTGTTGTTCTCAGCTACTTAGACTCTCGAGAACATTTTAATTCGAGTCACAATATTTGAATTTAACCAGTAGAAGTCCTGGTTGCTGACTGATACACTGCAGCATGCCAAGTCAGACTGACAGGACAGCCTTCAGCCATATACAGAAGCATGGCCACTTGGGGATCAATGCAATCACTACACAGAGAACAAAAACGACATAACTCTCTGAACTTACTTTTAGAGGTATGAATCCTTTCTTTCACACAACATATTCCAGCCACCTGGGGCTGTATGCAATTAAATAGTCACATACTAATTTGACTGTAACTCTTCCACCCCATTCAGCACCTGGGAACAATGTTACTCAAAAGCGATAATCTCACAGTTGAAGTACTGTGAAGTGCTCACATTTCAAAGTGAATGCCACTTTTGAAAAACTCTGCTACCCATTTCCTCCATAATGGTGACCAAATTACAAACCCGCACATAATCAAAGTGCAAAAATTATGTATCCTCCACTTTCTGGAGCCCAACACTCTGCCTGACAGCAGAAGTGCAACTGAACTGAAACAGATTGAAAGCGCTGTTCAAATCTTCAGGACAGACAGCAGCAGGAACTATAGTCCAGAAGACAAGATTCCTCATTCTGCCTATGGTAAAAGAGGGAAGCATGATTTTTTTCAGCAGTTGAGGTTTTCCAGTTACAGCACTTGACAGCTCAGCCTAAGCAAGTTCACTACACTTCTCTAACATCTTTGCACTGCTCTGTGTTGAAACTCTCACTGTTCTTAATCTTCATTTCTCCATCTGTTTAAAAGAACAGCAATTTGAAGCAGCTGAAAAGATAGCTGAATGATGTGCAAATATTTAGGAAGCTGCCAGAAACCAGATTCTGTATTTGCTCCAATTCTGTGGAACAGACAAGGCAGCAATGCTGTCCTTAACAGGAAGGGTCCCTGAGCAGCAAGTGCAGTCCATCCCATGTCCCAAATGAGGCAGCTATTCCATGTGTGTATGCAAGCTGACCCCAGCATACTCGCACTTCTAAGAATAATGCTTTACCACAGACACATACACAGCTGCCAACTGCTGAGAAAAAAACTCCTGAGTATAAGGCATTGTCATAACACATTTCTGCTAAGGAAATCAACAGGACAGGTTAAATACAAATAAACTGTAAATGTAATTTATTAATTAAGACACACACTAGAAGAAAATGTATTTACATACAGGGATGTATGCATTCCTAAGGGAAGTTAGCCTTTACATTTAGAATAATACATAGTACTTACTTCCAAACACTTCTTTTTTTGTGGGTTAGCAATGAGCCTATGCATTCAACAGATTTCTTTCATTAAGGACAAAGATGATGTAGCTAGCTCCATGATGTAATTCTGATTTGGTTATCCTTGTCCATAAACAGACAACAGTCTTCTTGGGTACAGGATCCCATTTACAACCTCACATATAAAAAAGTAAGAAATTCAGACTTTTATTCACCTTATCCTGCTTAAGCTGCACTTACCTCTCTTTTAAGTTCATTCATGCACTGGCATGTTTTTAAAATGGCTACTTCCAAGTCTTCCATGAGATCCTTTGTCTTTTGGTTTTGCTACAAACCAAAGAAAGAAACCAACAAGATATTACACAAAAAACCCAGCAAATCCCACCTTCACATCATATGTCATTAGCTCAAGAAGCTTTAGAAGACAGTATTTTTTTTCTAGATGAAATGCTTTCACTTGTGCAGCCTATGTATATTCTACTTGAAAAATTCTGTTTTAGAAACACTTATCACCAAATTAAATCTCAAACCAATAGTGGTGCAATCTGATTGACTGCTTGTGTTCAACAGGACTTTATTTCTAAACCTCACTGAGCTTTCTTCAGGAAAAGGGTTTCCTTGATATCTGCCACAAATCTTCTACCTGACTATCCTGAACTAAAAACAAGCGTTTAAGGAATTTTTTCTTTTTCTTAATATAAACATCCTTTTAAAATAAAGTGGTACCTAAAATGTTATACCAAATGTTCTATAATGAAGTATAAAATGATTCCTCAGAACATTCACCTTGCCATGAAGCTGTTGAGCTGAAACCAAAAATCCACCTCAGTGAGCTGTTACTATTTTATCTGTTACTGTGTCTTTAGTCACAATTAGGCTGGGTTATTTATTAATGAAAATACTTAATGCATAAGCACACATGTGCACACCCAAGTATTTTCACAGATCACATATACGCATGATCTTGTACCAGGCTCTGGTTTCTATCACTTGAAATGTAGTCTGTAAATTATTTAAAGGTGATTGTTTTCCACCAGAAATAGAGTTTAGAAATAACCAAATGTCCTGGTTTTGGGTGGGGTAGAATTAATTTTCTTTCTAAATTTGGCATGCTGCTGCTTCAGATTTGTGATAAAAGCAATGCTGACAACATGGTGTTGGTTATTGCTGAGCAGTGTTTGCACAGCTGCTTATCAGGGCTAACCACCAACATCAAGCTAAACATAGGTTTAGCTCCTATAGTTAAAGGGAGTCTATGCAATTAATATTCTCTATGTGTCTTGTTTGTCATAACAATATTCTGTATTATCAGTAAGATTTATATGCCCTTCAAACTACACTATTGCATTAAAAACATCTGACTGCATTACCCGTTTCAAAGAGGAAAAAAGGAACAAAAATGCTTTTTCATAAGAAATGCACTCAGTTAAGTAAATATCCTATATCAGGACAGATCTGCCATATTTCAGAGTGCTGATAAGGCTTTGTGCTATACATACGCCCAGGAGCAAGACTGAAAGCAAGTCAGCATCAAAATCAGAAGCTGAATTTTCCATCCCTGCTTTCACTTCTCCTTTTGCATGTATCTTCTACCACTTTCAAGGAACAAGTAAGACAAATGATAGAAGCAAGCTTAACATGCTTCTTATCTAAAAGCTACTATCATTTAAATAATGTAAAAAAAGGACAAACAAAAATAGCCTGTTTTATTGTTTCTCTTCTCTCTCCATAATATTTAAAAAAGTCAATTTTTTACAATGTATCCCTTTCCAACAGTTTAACTGTTTCCAATTTTCAGTTGAAAACAAGAAAGAAAACTGTGGTCACTGCTATGGGACCAAGATAATTGAAATCTCTGAACTACTCCACCAAAAGATTTCATTGTTTAAGGCTGTGCAATGATACTTCTGTTCACTGCTTTGTTTCCACTCATATCTTCATTAAAATTAGTCTACTAATTAGAAAATTAGTAGTCTACCAGCAGTAGCCTAATTTAGCCATCAAAGAATCAACGAAGCAATACCATTGGGGTAGGGGGAGGACAGAACATATGGAAGCTGCAGAAGCACAGAACTGTGGCTTCCTTGATCAGCTCCCACTGTGAGGAATACATTCAGTTCTCTCTTCCAAGACCGGAAGAAAGACTGCATTCAAAATTTCTTTTCAAAGTAGAGGTGAAAAGATTTACTTTGCTAAAAAGCTCTTACAGCTTGCATCCACACTGAAACCAGCTGCTCTAGCTCCATTTTAGCCTGTTTAGACAGCTCCAAAATGTGTTCTCTGTGCTCATGACTGGTATAGGCAGAGTCTGTGAAGTCTTCTGTATGCTCCAGGATAACTTCCAGCATTGTTGAAAGGTTCTCTTTTGAGAGAAAATAAAGATTCTCACGGAGACCTTCCACCTTATTCTGAAAGAGAAGCACATCATTTCCTTGAGAATTTATATGATTGAGTTGTGATGCAAATGCAGAAAGCAGATCCATCATTTTACATTTTATTTTTCTCTTTAGTGCTTTTCAAAATTATTCCCCTATTTTCAAAGTAATCCAACAATTTGCTTGTGTCTAGATCTGCAGTTTGGGGTTTGAGATGTTTTTTTAAAAAGGATACAATCAGCAGTTTACTAGCCCCTTATCAGGAATAACAGCAAATACATTAATGTTCTACTGCTGTCAATAATAAGTTTTTAAGTTCAGTAAGTTTCAGAAATTAAATATGTGTTCCAATTGTGTTTGATCCTTCCACATCCATGTAATCCATTTTGAGTAGTTTTCTAAAAATGTGTATGCAGCAAATTGAATACTTTGGGGCACTCTCACAAAATTTCAGTTGAAATTTAAAGAGGGGAAATAAATAAATTGAATTGAAGTGACAGGCTCAAAAGCAGTAAGCCATGGTTGCTCATTAACTATTCTTAATGGAGTATGAAATTTAGAAAAGCCTTTATGAGGAAAGAAGTCTACTGAGCAACAGGACACCATTTCAATTCAGAACATTTCTTTCAAATGACAGCTTGCCCTTCTAAATGTTTGTATGAATATTTTCACATGCAGTTTTAAAAACACTAAAACTCGCAAAGCAAGAATTCTCAAACAACAGCTATTTTAATGAAGATCTGATACTTCAGTTTATTCAATGTCAATGCATCACCTCAACAGAATATTAGAGTTCTGAATGGATACTGATTCAGAAGGAGAGGTGCATTTTGGCAATGACTATTAAATTACAGTGACTTCTTGACAGATTCTTTAACATTTTGGGACAGTTGAGTCAATACTGCTGAAGAGATGCAGCTCCATGAGCACAAATCTAAACCCACTTTTTTTCCTCCCCAAAATCCTAGTTAAGAGGCACATTACTGGCTGTAGAAAACAGTATTATTTCTAGTCTTACCTTGAATTCTTTGATGCCAGAATATATGCTGATGGGGGCCATTTCATTTTCTCCGTTTGGTCTGGAGTCAGTTACAATTTCTATTACCTGTTCCAAAGCTAGTCTCATCCGATGAAAAACTCCGTCTTTGTTAATACGGGCAGATTCACAGTCTGGATGCCTCAGACAGGTCTTTTTAAAGAAAGCAGAGTAACTATTATGGAAGAGTACACATGCAGTATATTGAAATGAATGCTTCCTGCTAAGGCAAGTCTAAAGGACGTGTTCAGAATATGGTCAATTCTTTCTGTTAAACTGTTGTTAAGCTGAATTCACACTGTTACTTAGAATATAAAGATTTTATTTCCTCATTCTTTACACTTACACCCTTCTTTAGCATGAAATCTAAAGTGGGGCTGAGAGAGGAGAGTCAGCTCTCCTGGCAGATGCCATGCTTTGTGATTTAGCCAAGTTGTGTAAGGGTGCACAAACTCACCTTTGAAGCAGTCAGGAGCATCATAGTGCACTTCTCAAGAACAGCCCTAGATGCTGCCATTCTAGCCTTTTTCTTCTCATCCTTCAAATCCTAAACAAAAAAAGATCCAAATAATACACAGTATCTAAAATATTAACTGCTTGTGAGACTGGAAAAGGAAGTTCTCTTGCAGGTGAATGGGTTGTGAGAAAGCTTCCTAATTTCTGACAACTGCTTTTTTCAGCCTAACTCATGATCTAGAACTTACTTGTCAGACAGATTTTAATTTATGCATTTATTCTCAGCTCTATTCAATTCATATTTCAAAGAAGGAAGATCTCCAAGATACAGAGCATGTTATGTAAACTGTTGCTAATTTTGATAGCTTTATCATAAGGCATTATTCATAAAACAGAAAAATGAGGTGAAAAGAATACCTGACAAGAAGTATTTTCTGAAATAGAGGTAAGGGTAAGGTAGAGACAGAGAACATCTCCTTTTCATTTTACTGCAGCAGAGGAAATGTGAACTAAATTTTTTTCTACTCGAGTGTTATATTTGCCACATACCAGTAATAAAAAAAAGTCTTAACAGGCTGAAAAAGCAATTCCTCTGTATTTCTCTGCTCTGAGTACAGAAACTTATCAACAACTTTCCAGGAAAAGATGGATACACCTGCAAAACTGAACTATACCCCTCGCAAAGTTCATCAAAACAGAAGAGTTCAGACTCCAAACCAGGATGTGGGGGAAGAGGGCAAGATATGAACCCCTCATCATGCAAGAGGGTCTAACAACGGGAAGTGCTAAGTGTCAAAGAGGCAACTGAATGGGGCCAGCTGAAGGTTTACAGGATGTAATTAATCCTAATTTACCCGAGATTTACAAAAACACACAGATAAATTACAGCAGCAGTCTGTTTTGACATTTTATAATGGTTGTATTTAGCAACCACAGAAAATCTTTAAGATCAAAATCACATTAAAAACCAAACCAACAAAACAACCAAAACAAGAAAACAGGTAATTTCTGAAATTCTGACAATATACTCTGATAAATCTGATGGCACTCAAGAATTTATGGTACATTTAAAAATACTATGAGGGATGTCTCCTCCCCATAAAACTAGTAGTGCCACTTAGCAGTCTACACATTGTAAACTGAGCATGTCAAGAAAGTCCTGGCACAATTGAAAAAATGGTAATGTAGCACTCTTTCCAAAAGAGTCAAGTAGGCAAGGAGGGGAGAGCAGACCATTTAACTCTGAAAATTCAACGTAGTTAAAAAGACTACGACTTCCTAATAACGCATGTTTCCCTTTCAACAACTAACTGCTTCAGGGAAAAAATACTTCAGGGAAAAAAAAGAGTTCATGTCTAAGCAGGTTATTTCCTTTAATTTTAGCAGCTTTCCCAGTAATGGTTCTTTGACACCAAGCATGCACACATCAACAATAAAAGGAAACACATGATGTTGGCCAATTTGTTTGTACAAACTGAATTCTGAATTTTGCTGGATATTAGGGACTCTGTATATTTATATCAAAGCTGGGTTTAGTTCTAAACAGAGGAATGGATTAGCAAGGGAAAGCAACCAGAGCTCACAGCCAAAGTCTTAAGCCTCAACAAACCATTAAATTTACATGGAAGTAGCGTGAAAAAAGCTTCTGGTATGAATGAAAGGCTTTGAAAGAGTAGCTGCATGTGAGAACTAAAACTCATTGCCCTGACATAAGAAGGTTTCGACCCAAACCTANACAGAGGAATGGATTAGCAAGGGAAAGCAACCAGAGCTCACAGCCAAAGTCTTAAGCCTCAACAAACCATTAAATTTACATGGAAGTAGCGTGAAAAAAGCTTCTGGTATGAATGAAAGGCTTTGAAAGAGTAGCTGCATGTGAGAACTAAAACTCATTGCCTGACATAAGACGACCCAAACCTGGAAAAATATTCCAGAATAATAATAAGAAACCAAATTCTAACAAGCCACCAAGCAGACACTTTATTAGAATCAATTTGGAGTTCTCTAAAATAATGAAGTCCTTTCACTACCAGCAAACATCAAATATTTCTGTCAAGTAACAACAGACAAACTCTCTACCAGAGTAATGACCCAGAAAAGTTAGAGCCAAAAGACATTGACTGAAGCCAAAAGACTGCAAATAACACATATCCAGGCTTCTGGAAGATGTGCAGTGCAAACAATGCAGCCACATTTCTCAGGCTGAGCTTTAAAATCAAAAGACCTGTTTTGGGTGGAGCAAGGAGAGGGTAGCTTCCAGAGACAGGTCCCCAGCAATTGTTTTCTTTTATCATCCCAGAAGAACCCATATCTTCCTGACAAGAAGATGCCCATGATGCTGTGCTACATCTCTCACAACCTATTAACACTTACATTTTGCCGATCTCCAGTTAAATGGGCAAACTCCACCATTTCATTTCCAAACTGGCTGAATATTTGTACAAACTCCTGGAAACTACTGACTTTTTCTAGTTGTTCCATCGTTGCAAGAACCTGCCAGATAAAGGAAAATACTGGAGACTATCAAGATGTTGAAAAAAAAAATTATCATTGAACTAGGAGTACTATTATTTAGAGATACTTATAAGTTGTGTAGTTTAGAACATATATATTTTGTTACTATTTAAGTATTAGCAACTCAACAGCCAGAAACAAAATATAATTATCATTAATTCCAAGTGAGTCACTTGTTGTTAGCCCTCAAAAAACATTTTCCTTGCTCCTCCCAGTACCAAGAGTAACAGCATTAATGGATTCAGATTCCAGATTAAGGAAAAATGTGGCTTTAAATTTAATATGACAGTAACAGTGTAGATTATATCCCTGAGTTATATCCCTGCATTTTGGATGATTAACTTTTAAAGTCTAAAATCACAGCTTGACAGACATGTGTTTCAGTGACTCTGTATATTAAAAAAAAAAAGCATCAGAATTCAACAAAACTGAACAAAAAAGTTAGAAATAAGTGAATACATAGTTTTATACTTTCCATAACAACTTACTCTAACTCTGGAAATTTTTATTAGTTGCATATAAAACAAAGAACTAAATATATCCAAGTTGTATCAAGCTCCTACTCAAGATACATTAAAGCATGTAAAATCAGCATTTTTTTAAACATTTAGCAAAGACTACCATAAAGCTTAAAAATTATGGATCACTGAAGGTATCCTGTGAAGTAACTAGATTATGGATTGTAACAGAAATTAACATCTGCTTTTTTCAGGTAAGACATATACTTGCTGATCTCAAAGTGATCTTACTAATCCACTAAATGTCTTCAGAAGAGAAAACATTCAAAGCAGTTCTGCATTGTCTTTCAGACAGGAGATAAGACACCACATGAAAATTTAAGGCTCTACTTGAAAGGGAGAAACTTCAACTGATTTTTCCTTTTCTATGCCACAAGTATTTTCCCCCCAGCTACAAAAGCAGTGTATGCATCTGATTGTGACAAACTCTCCCTTCCCTGCAACCCTGGCAAACTCTCCTAGAAGCACCCATTTCACACATTTGTTTGTGGCAGAGCAGCCACTCAGGCCCAGTTGTAACCTCAGTAAAGCAAATGTCCCACTAGACCCTGCGACTGCTGTGGAATTCACTGCTTTATCAAGCAATATTAGAGTGCAGAAATCTGTCTGAGCACATTATGTTGGGCAGCCAGTTCCACAGAGGCTGCAGAAACAAGGAGTTTTCCTGATTGAGGTGTTGATGCATAAGAAAGGCTGGAGTATGAAGGACTTGGAAGGAAGATGCATAAAGATGTGAAAATAGCAGTATGAGTGTGGAAGAAGGAGAGAACCACAGGACTGGGAAAGCGAGGATGTAGAAAAGTAAATGTGGATACAAGAGGAAAACATACAAGCTAAGGTCCAACTTTCTCTTCTAAGAATAGATAAAAAGAAATATTAATGATGTTCAACCACTCTAGGTTTAAGCAAAGTAGTACTTTATGAGTATGACCTTGGTAGCAAACAACTGTTCCAGTTTTCTGTGTTTCTCTGACAAATTTCATGTCAAATAAAAATTTCAGTGAAATTTTATTCATGGAATTATTGAATTTATTCATTGAATAATTCTAGACAGGCAGAGCTGACATTCTGAAAAACTGTATAGACAGTTCTAAATTTCTCTAAAACTTATTCAAGATGCTGACACAACGCAAAATACCTGTGATTCATAATTTTTCATTTTAAAACTTTCAACAAGGAACACGCAGATAGTAATGACGACAAATTTTTTAATTAAAAGGTTAAAAAATGTAAAAAAGCCAAGGCTTTAAGCTCTTATTAACATCTAAATTAGCACTAGGTATTGGACAGCTACTGCTGCAGGATGAATGTTGCCTTGCAGACAGCAGTCGTAGGCTGACATCACTTCAGGGCACATCCATATTTTGATCCAAAATGAACAGTGCAGCAACTCCCCCACTATCTGTCAGTTCCCTGCTTATTGTTCTGGCTCTCCTAACCTGACTGGTGACAGTGAGTGGAGCAAAACCTTAAGCTCACTGATGCAGTGACTAAGTCTGATGGACAATGAAGCTGATTTTGTAAGGTAGGAAAGATGTGGGCAGGTATGGAAGAAAATTTATGCAATCCAAGAACACAAGGAAAGCATATACGGTGTAGAGAATGTGGAAGCAGAAACAGGATCACTGGGGACCATCAGCCAGAGGCTGGATTCCGGAACAGATCACCATTCTGGAAGATCTCAATCACTTCATTTGTCTGAGGGATGTCCAACCACTCATTTGTTTTTCTACCCTTTGTCCTTGATTGACTCTTTATTCATATGAGGAAGATGACAAAAAAAGGTGTTCAGAAATAGCAAAAAAAAAAGGCAATAGAAGTTTAACATTGGGCATTCAGTCCCTAAGGTAAAAATGGAACTGAGATCTTCTGGACAGTGATGCATGTCAAGAAGCCAGAATCTTCTGCTGGCAGCACTGATAATCCTCTTCCTACCTTTCCATCCTCTTTGCCATAGTATACTAGACTGTCTTAGAGTATTTCTGTGCACTTCTTAAATCCCTACCCATATTATCCCTCTACTGCAACGTCTCCTACAGGAAAAACCTCTTTGCTATCCATCATCACAGCATCTGACACACTTTTCAGGAGTATCTCTATAAAAATTAGGGCATATATAAATATCAGGCCTGTATAAGACACCATCATTTGTTTAATCTGGACCTAGAGATATGAATTGCTTCCTTGGTACCACAGACAAAAGCAGAGTTTCCCAAACATGTGCACTGTGCACAGAAAGGAGATTGCAGTAAAACCCAAGAGATCTCAAAGACTAGCTGTGTCCTGGGGGCATCAGGCACAGCATTGACAGGTGGGCAAGGGAGGGGATTGTCCTGCTCTTCTCTGCACTGAAGCAGCCTCACCTCAAATGCTGGGGGCAATGCCACAAGTTTTAGCTTTTATATTTTTCAGATTCTGTGCTGTTCTAATATGTAGTTCTGGGCTTCATATTAAGTGTTGGTAAGTTCTCTTCAGAGTAGATAGACAAAGCAATTCCTTTTCTAGCTTGGGATCAAGGACAATCAATACAAATTTCAGAGCATAAACAATGGTGAATTGAAGAGAGAAAAACAAGGAAGATGGAACTTCATAACCTGAAGCTATAATTGGACAATTAACTCTAACATGCTAATGGACCAAAACTTATAAAAGTGTGAGACCTCATGACCAGTTGTCCATTTTTGGGACCATTTTGGGACTCATCTTGGGTGTGATCCAGCTGGGCTCTTGTGCTGCCCAGGTGTACCGACTGAGGCCTTTTAATAAGCACCTACTTTATCCTTTTGCTCTGTCTAGTCTGTGTTCCAGGTCAGCCTTTCTAGGCATCAGTTCCAGTTCTGGGTACCAAAGTACAAGAGGGATATTAGAAAGTGTCCAAATGAGGGCTACAAAGATGAAGGGTCTTGAGGGGAAGTTGTATGAGGGGCACCTGAGGTCACTTTGTTCAGCCTACAAAAGAGGGGATTGAGGACAGAACTCATTGCCGTTATAGCTTCCTCATGAGGGGAAGAGGAGGGGCAAGCACTGATCTCTTCTCCATGACAGGACCAGCAGGAACAGCCTTAAGTTTTATCTGGGGAAGTTTAGACTGGATATTAGATAAAGGTTCTCCACCCAGAGGGTGCTTGGGCACTCGCAATGGGTTCACCAGGGGAGTGGTCACAGCACCAAGCCTGACAGAATTCAAGAAGCATTTGCACAGTGCTCTCAAGCACATGGTGTGAATTCTTGCAGTGTTCTGTACGGGGCCAGGAGTTGGACTCGGGACCTTCCAACTCAGGATATTTTACAATCCTATGCCCATGGCAGTCAGAGTCAGATACACCTAACTCTGGACTATGAGATTGCTTGAAATGCTTTCAAAATTAAATGCGGCATCTATGCTTACTATATTCACATCAGTGTATATATGACAATGTTTTCACATATATTTAAAATTATCAGAAACCCAGCCTGCTCCTGAAAGGACATATCCCTCCTTATCCTTTCATGATACATGCATTTGCACAGTTGCTTCGTAGCCTACACCTGCCACTTTTGGAAAGGTAAATTAACTAGGATTACTGCATGGCTGCAGATGACAGCAGAAAAGCAGCCAAAAGTGCACCATTCTTCAGTGCAAAAGAAGACCAGAGCTGCAAGGAACTTCAGCAAACTGATATTGATAAAGCTGCTGCCACCTGAATCAACCACTGGGAGAAGAAATGAGCACAAAGACAGCAGATCAGTGCAGCCAACTCTAAAGCCAGAGAGAAGCAGGTAATTTCACTGGTTTTGAATTCTGGACTGAACTGAGTGTCTTGGATCTAGGTGCTGCAAAATAGAGACCAGCAGGCCTGGAAGGTAAACTGGGACAAAGGAACATAGACAGCATGAGGAGTCAAAAGTAGAAAGAGGGGCACTGCTCCGGATTACAAGCTCAAAATTAATGGAAAACCCCAGGACTTATCAGGTTCTCATTTTTCAAACATAGGATTTTTCTATTTTTGTTTTAGCACATTGTGAAGAAAAAAAACGGAAGAATAACCTACAGGCAAGACAGTGAAATCTGCACTGCATGAAATATATTACATTTGAGTTTAAATGGGCCTTCATACATTATTTAAACCAACCAAGTATTTTCATCCTAAGTTTCAAGATTTAAGTTAAACTACACAGACTTTTATGCGCATTCCTCACAGCTTTTTGCTTAGATGCCATAATGCTCTTCTTGTCTTGATCCTGCCAGTACAAATATCTTATCATTAGCAAGTAGATTGACAATTTTACCAATAAACACACTTTTCACTTCATAGCAAATTAAAAGTTACATAACAGCATCTTCTCCAGCATAATAAGTGAATAAAGCAATGTGGATGACATAAAATGCAGAATCACTGAAAATTGCTATTTTAATACTACTGACTTAAAGCCATCCCCTTTCAGATACCTGGTAAGTAAACATGTGTAAGACATTCATTTTTATCTCTTTATTTTATAATTCCCCCAGAGAGACAATGACAATACCACATTCACCACCACTCTTTGGCACTGACTACAGGTATCACTTAAACAAAACAGAAAAGAAGCTACAATACCTTGTTCCTGGAAGTTATAATTTGCTTTATAACAATTCTGTCTGCTAACACCAGCACCTTTGTGACAGAAGAAAGCAACAACCTTGCAGCTTTTACCACACCCGTTTTGTCTGTAAAGATTGTTATGTGGCTATCAGATTCTGGATGATCCAAGCTTGCCACATCTGTAAGCTGGGCAATTGTTTCACCTAGAGGGAAAAAAAAAAAGTTACTTTCCATACTTAAAAGAAAGATACTGAGCTATTAAGCATTCTTCACTTTTACCTTTGAGGGATAAGACAATTTCAGAGCTACCTACAACTCTTTATTTCACTTCACTTCCTTCAACTGACTGTTGGTGGCACCCTCTCCATATTTAAATGTGGATTACTATTCACTACTACCTTATTCTTCCATCTGTAACATGCACTAATTTTCTTACAGTAATCCACAGCTATTTGAGGGGGGAGTGATGGGCTGAATTAGGGAGTGTGGAGGGAGAAAACATTCGTGGGAGGCATTTTTCTGATTTTAATAGCAAGTCAAACCAGTGTCCACACTTGCAGCATTAATCCACTGAAAGAGTGGGATGCAGCAAGGAAGTAAGAACTACAAATTCCCCTCAACTTTCCAAATTTCAATTAGCATTCCCATAATTTATAGGTTTCCTATTCCTGTAGAAGTCTCCAGGCATGAATAACAAACTATTCCAAACAGTAACTCTACAACTTACAGGACTGAAGCATTATAGTGAGACTACTGCACTTTACATTCAAAGGAGGGCCACTAAACAGGGCACTGTCAGAGACAGGAGAGGGAAAAAAAAGACAAAGAAGCACAGACCTTCAGTTCATCACCACCTTTTTATTCAACTTGCATTTAGTTAAATAGAAAGTTAAATAGGCTTGATTGACTACTTTTATTTTTTATGCAGGTAAAAACTCTACATCCACTGCAGCTAATGGATTTTCTTATCTGAGAAAGAAACACAGACCTATCCAACTGAATCTTCTGGAGTACTCTAGATAGCAGTGCAATACAGGAAAGACAAAGCAATTTGCTAGTCTGTAACCAGAGAAAGGCTGCTGGGAGACTGAGCTCTGAGACAAGATTTTTGTTAGTGTGCAAGACAAGATTATCAACCTACGGCTGACCTATAGATGGTCCTTAAAGATAAAATCCAGGAGATTTGATCAAATTCCCTATGACTCATCTTCAAAACCTCAAAGGTAATTCACCTAAGCAGGTAAAATACTCCAAAAGCCTGATAAAGCCAGTGCTCCCATTTGAAGAATCATCATTATCCTGGTAATCCAGAAATACCACACACTATAGAACAAGAAAGGCCTGACAGTCCTTCAAACCACAGAGTTCCACATTTCAAAGTGCTTCTCCCCTCTGATAATTGTAATCCCCTGGGTCCTTAAGCTGCCAAAATAGTATTGCATTATGGAAAGGAACTTCCAGTACATTTGCTGGGACCAGGCCAGGTCACAAAAGGCATGCTCCAAATAATCAGAAAGTCACTCCAATATACTGTACTGTAGTACAGACTGAGACAGTGAGTTCCACAGCTGAAGGTTCTGAAAATGGACAGAAGCACAAGGAATTATAAAAGTACAGCTACAGTTCAAAGAGTGAGGGGCAGCCAGATGCACTCTCAGTGAAGTTGTAGGACAAGTCTCCAGTCACGTAAGGAGATCATCTGACAGTAAAAGAGACTGGCCATTGCCTTTTCCACAGTCCAATTCATTTTGCTTCACATCAGTCTGTACTAGCCCACCTGAGTCAGCAGATTAATCTATTTCTTTGACCTCACAATATCTGTGACAATATAAAATGCTGTAGAAACACACAGAGAACAATTAAAACAGATGCAAAGTTCTTCTGGCAACCAAGAAAGGAGGCACACTACTATCCCATTTCTTATGCTATGGGATTCACCTTCTTGAGGATGAATTAAATCATGGGTGAAGCAGCTAGTCATACAAAGAGTTATCAGAGAACACAAACACCTGCAACATCTGCCTGTCAAAAACTCCAGACAGCCAGAGAAACTCAAGACTTCTGGTAACAGAAGGCTTCCTTCTCTGCCTATAGATCTGTAATTACAGGAACAATAATCAAGCCCTGAGAGTAAACGATGAGGAACAAGACCTGTTAGGGTAAAGAGAGGGAGCTAGGGAAGCTATATCCAGCTGGGTGTACACCAATCCATAAAACACATCTGAGCATGTCAAAGAAACAGTTCAGTGTCACTGTAATTCTCCTATCATGACTGAGAGATTATGACAATTGGGGGATATTTCCAATGATAGAAAGACAACTGTCATACCCATCTCAAAGAAGGTTAAGAAAAATTCAGGCAATTGCAGGCTAGTCAGCCTCACATCAGCCTCCAGTATTACCACTAAAATAATCTTGGAAGACATTACCACATTAAGCAGAAAAAGGCAATCAGGAAGAGCCAGCACAGACCTGCCAGGGTGAATAGTCCCTTATTGATGTGAATACAATGAGATGACACTATTTTTAAAAAAAGAAAGTGATGGATCCTGTGCATCTCAGCTTGAGCATAGCCCCTGTCATGATTTCCCATAGTATCCTTCAAACTTCATCAAGTGATATGGACTAAGTGAACAAAAAGGTGGGTAGAAAATTACTCTGACTGTTGGGCTTGGGCATGCTGATAATAAGTAAAAGTTCACTGGGCAGTCAACTCCCAGTGGTGTTCCCCTGGGACTGACAGGAGTCATCAAAACTATTCCCTGGATAACGACTCAGTATTTTCAGCAAGTGTGTGAGCAATACCAAAGTGGGTGAGTGTCTGATACTGTGGAGGGCAGGGCTGCTAGACAGAGGAACAGGCTGAAAAAAAATGATCTGATAGAAAATCTGTGAAGTCCAACCAGCGCAGTAAATACCATATCTGGTATTTACAACAAAAGAGTTGAACAGGAGTCAGCAACAATGGCTAGCCACACTAGGAACACTGCAGAAATGATTCTTCTCTTCCTCTTGGCACTTGTGAGGCAGCATCTGGAGTACCATGTCCCCTTCTGGGCTCCTCAGCACCTCAGCTGACATGGTGGAGCCAGTGACATGAGGGGAGAGCTTGCAGGGGGGAAGTTTACTCTGCCACGAGAAGAGAAGGCCAGTGGCAGAGCTTTCTGTGCTCTACGTCTGTCCTCCTAGAGGGCAGGTATGGAGAGACACAGACAGACTGATCCCAGTAGGTACAGTGATGGAACAAGCAGCAAGAAACAAGATGTAAGAAAATACTTTTGCCACAGCAAAGGTAGTCAAACACCCTTAAGTAAGGGCACAAGAAAGAAATAATAAATGAGAAGCATACAAGAAATTGCATGATCTCCATTCTTGGGAGCTAAAATGTCCCTTACAACTTCAGTTATTCTGTGATTCCATTTACTCATTAAAATTTCCATTTTTCAGCCTTCTTAATTTAGCCCACTCTGTACTAAAACCCAAAGCAAAAATAGGAGAGAGCTATTTATTGCTTTTATTTCACTCCATGTCTTCCTTTAGGGTTATGCAGTCAACTGGCAGAGAATACTGGAAAAGCTATGACACTTATTCCTGACATGTGCTTTCTCTTTTAAATTAGCCAGTCTTTCCTAGTTTTAGAGAGAAAAAAAAGACCAAAAAAAATCACAGATGGGCATCTAAAATGTGCTTCTTTAAGTTACATTCCACTACTATACTGTCATTGTAAACATTGACATAGTGCAAGAATAATGTTACACAAAATCTGCTACATGACCCTCTGTGGTGTTTTAGGATTCTATTTCGAGTCAATCAAATTATGAGGTTTATTACAAGGAAATAGTCATAACAAGTTTGAAACACTTCAGATCACTGATTATACCCTTCTCAAGAGACAGATACAACATCTGTCATCCTTCAAAGCCTCTGCAGGATATGCAATTGATTTAAAGACTCCCTACTTTTCTCAGAAATTGAGATGCTTAATGTTCCAAATTCTTTTGTGTTCGAATCTATCTTTGATGCCTAACAAAATCTCCATTTCTGAGACACAATCTAATTTATTGGCTAAAAAGAAGTATGAACAGCTCTACCAGACTCCCTGCCCTAAAGAGCAAAGGCTTTCTGCTGCCTATGCCCTCAGAACATAGGGTTTCTTAATACGGGTCAATATTCTTGGCTATAATTGTCCAGGAATTTTTTTTGGCTTGCTTGGGAACACCAAAGCTATTGAAAAGGGCACTTGAGCAACCACGGTCAGACAACATTTATCCATAAGAATTTATCTGCTCAAAGGCCTATGTTACTTTGTCCAACACTGAACAGTCCACAGAGATAATACTGGCACAAAAACCCCTCCATCAAACAAATAACCAGGAGCAAACATGTTTGCTATACTGAATTTCCCATGTAAGTCGTCAGATCTCAAACGCGGGGAACAACTGAGCCATGCCAAAGTAAATGTGAGGCTGACAGAAATGTAAACAGCCCATATCTTCACTCCTCTAGACTGAGGCTGTTACTGCATAACAGGAAATAAAACTTATAATGCAAAAGAACTCTTGTCTTTTGCTGGGATAAAGTACCGCAGATTATTTTTAGGTTCTCAGCTCCTCCTGCACTTAACCACAGCGTAACTGGCAAGCCAAGAAACAGATTCAGACTGCACTGCTCTTCCAGCAGCTGAGATTATCAATGTGAACTTTGGCAATTTTGGCTTGTCAGCACCTTACTTGGATCTCTGAAGAGAAAACACATGCTTCACATAACAAATGGAATGTTTTTAAATTAGGACATATCTGTTCGCAGCCAAGTTTACTGGAGCGACTAGGAATTTTCAGTCGAAAGTTTATCCAGAATAGTCCTTCAAATCACAAGAACAATCATTCATCAGCAGCATGTTTCTAGACATTGTGACTCATAGTTGAGGGATTTTCAGAGGATTTCTTACCATGCCCAATTTCTAAGCTTCTTTTTTTGCTTAATCACAAATGCTATGAACTACATCCTCGAAGTCTGAGGCCAGAACAGCGATACAAGAAGACGTACACCAGTTAGGACAGCAAAGACAAGTTTTTCAGGACTCTGAGGTCATTCCAAAGATAAAAACCAAACACCCACCCAAGCCCCGTTTTTAACTTAACAGACTGGTTTCAAGTACAGTAACCCGTATCTTGGAGTAGAATACTGCTCCATCCAGCAGTAATCAGGACATTAGTGTTGTTGAAGGGTCACTTATTTGACCCCACAACAGAAGCTCAAGTGTCTCCCTGAAGCCACAGCAAACAGAGTGTCTGTCACACTTGCAGGTTCATCCACCTGCTCAAACTGGGAAAGCTTCAAGTAGAATTTCCCATAATCGAAAAGAATTTGAAAGAAAAAACAAAACCTCACCCCACCAACAACAAAAAGAACATTCTACTAGAAGTCATCTTGAAGCCTCCACTGCAGATCTAAGAATATGCATTTACTGAGGGCCACTGAAATATTATGGAAGGTGTAATATTTAGTATCTAGGAAAGTAGTTTCTAGCAGGACACTGACATTTTCTTGCAGCATCAGAGAATGCAACCCCCTATTCACCTAGACAGACTCTTCTGGGGGAAGGAGAGTGACAGCAGGTAACTCAATTATCCACAATTCACATTCAATTCACACACAGCAAGTTTGCAACAAAACTTGAATCCAGCAAAAAGGCAAGCACAATATGATTTTCATTATTCTGAGGGGAGTCATCAGATGACTGATGTGAGTCATTTTACTGAGTCCTGATGAAACATGGGTTGACACTGACCTTCATTCAGACACTGAGATTTGGAATGCAGTGACCTCAATAGCATAACACTCAAATAATTTAAAAGACACCACTGTTTTAACTCGGCAGCAATAAACTCTAAAGTTGTACTCCCAACACTCTGCAGTAACATCATAAAAGAAGAGCAGTCAGGTAATCCCTTGTGGCAAAGGATCCCATAAAAATCAAAGCCAACACACAATTCCATTCCCTATTTGTAAGATGACAGTAATTTAAGTAAGTGATAAAATCAGGTAACAGATCAGGCCTTGAATGAAGCAGCAGAGGAAGGTTAAGCAATTAAATAATAAAGTTCTTACGTTATGCCTGACACTAAAAATAGCGTGCCAAAAGAGGCACAAGTACCATTTCATGAGTAACTACATACCTGCTCTCCTTGCCTCGATGCAAGCAACACTCATTTCCTCCTTCAGTTCATGGTTTTCGTTGGCTATGGCTTCACCCACAGTAACAAATCTCCCGACTGCCAGGTTAACGGCTTGGCCCACTCGCTGGATCGCCTGCAGAGTCTTGTCTGAACGCTTTGGTTTATCCTTATGATTAATAAGAGTAGTTATCTGCAAACAAGAAGAATTATTTATTAGAACATTTTAACTTTAGTACTAAAGGCAAGTTTGGAATCGAAATCAATAATAGATTTTACCGTACTTCAGTAATAAAATTTAGTTTTGTGCTGTGTCATGGGGTAGCATTTAACTTCTCAGAGAAAGAAAAAAAAATTGAAGCGTAATTAAGGTTGCTCATCTGCTCAGTCTATCTCAAATGAAAAGAGGGCTTTTTTTATTCCATCCCATTTGCAGTACTAAAATAAACTGCCCTGAGTCTCAACAGCCTTTCGCACTACACACACAGCCCTTCCCTCATTAAAATATCCACCATACTTGTAACTTAAACATCTTCAATTACATATATTTCCTAGAATTTAGAAAAAAATTGTCATTTAGATACAAGTTATTTAGCTACAAGTTACCAATAAAACAATTTGTGAGGACATTGCTGTTTTGAACTCCTGACTTGGCTTTTCTGCCCACGGCAAAGCGCTATACATTCCCTCTTGGATCACACGGACTGGAGATCAGCTACATCCGGGCCGCAAGAGACTGAAGATTTGTCCAAAACACCAAACATGAGGAAACAAAGAGATCCCTTCCCCTCACAAAGGAGAAAGTCAGGATTGCAGAAGTAGCTTCCCAACCAAGCCATCAGATAAACATGAGAACATTATGCAATCCTGCCACTCACAATTAACTAACTATAAACTGCATTACAAACATGAGCTTTACATTTTTTGCTACAACTCTTTTCTAGTGAGAAGCAGGAGAGAAATTAAACTCTGTAGTTTCAAACATCCTAAACCAGCATAAAAATCCAACAAAAATAGGCATGCCTGTTTTTGTCTCATGTTTGCAATTAATTTATCTGATGTGGGTTAAACCTCAGTTGTGGAGAAGGTGATGCTTGTTGTTTCAGCTTTCCCCATAATCAGGTCCTCAGTCTGGTTCACTGCAAAGCTTCATGAATATTTTTGGTGGCAAAAGGGAAACACTACTGCCTGAGGAGAGAAAGATGGGCAGAAGTGCTCCTTTCAGCACGAGCATCGTTTAAAATGCCCACAGAACTCCACTGTAAACCACATCCCCAGGAGCTCAAAGATGTCTGTTCGGAGAATCTCAGAATTACATTAATTACTTAAGTGTCTGAACATCTCAGCTACATCAGCTTGATCACAGATGTCTTTGCTGCTCCTCAAAAAAATATAAATCATCATTCATTCATTCTCCTACCAGTCAAGCCTGTGCTGGGACAGGAGCATACAAGCTGTACCTGCAATGCTTTCTACAGACTCAAGGACATAGCAGGAAGCAGTTCAGGAACTGTTCTGCTTCATGATTTGATCAATGCCCAAGGTTTACCCTTCAGATATCATGGAGACATCTTTCTGGAGGAAAAAAA